>JBCEWE010000291.1:1342500-1697500 GCA_039877035.1 Silurus lanzhouensis | reverse complement strand
CTACTGGAGATATCGTGACCTCCACGCTTACTGTGTGGTATGAAGTAAAGCATACGGATCCGCAAACACATAATGACCCTAAACCAAGTTCAGACAATGTTTTTGGTTTCACAAAGAGGAAGCCTCTAAGTTAAATCACCAAAAGTGGTCTCTAAAGCCCTATAAACAATTAAATAAAGAAACAAATGGCCGTCATGGTGATGCATCCTAGTGTGCGTGGCTTGGCGAGGGCTCAGAGCAGCCGGTTGGTGTCGGAAAGAAGGACGCTTGGCTGCTGTCATCGAAAACCTGCCAACATTCCATAGCACGCTGAACCGACTCCAAACCTCGACAATCGGATCAAAGCCAGATAAAGCTTTTCCCGCTTTGCTACAATTACAAATTAGAAACTTACTGGTAGTTGTATGCTATACCATAGTATAATGCTAATGGAAATATAAGATTACTATCATAATATAATAAATCAAAATTAATCAGAATATTATTCTTGAAATTTCTTAAACACTGTAGTTGTTTTCATTTTATAAACATTATTTCATATTTGACAATTCATACTTGTTTTTTTTTTTTTTTTTTTAATCCCTCCACAAAACTTAAACTGGTGTTATTTTAAAAGTAGAAGTATAATATAAGAAAAAACAAACTAAAAAATATTCAAATATTAGCAAATACCAATGGGTAATTTCCATTCATCCTCTAAACCAGAATTTCACAGAGCCAGATACACACGGTGATTATATTCATATCCTGATGACTCAAATGTAGCCTCTTTAGTAGCAGAACTGTTTGCAATTATTTAGCAATAAAAACACACCCCACCCATGTCTGTTCGTATCCGTATTTTGTTTTCCCATTAGGATTGACATACCACCAACACATAAAAAAAAAAAAATGACAGAAATTTGATATTAAATATATTTACATCAAATGTATTTGTAGTTATTGACCAGTCTATTCTCCACCAACAATACAACAGAGATTTTCTGAATGCAGTCTATTTGACACACACACACAGAGTTTGTGCAGCATATTAGTTTTCTACTCAGGCACTCATTCAAAAGAAAACCTCAAATTCAGAAGAGGGTGTTTAAAATGGGCATTAATATTTCATGGAGGTGTGATGCCTTTGATTCATTATTAATCCAAATGCTGACCTGATTACGAGGCATTCGGTGTATTTCATTAGCATAATAAACATACGTGTATGGAAGTGTCTTATCTAGTAGCATTACCAGATAGTCTGTTGGATGTTAAACACGGGTGTTAATGTTTTGTTGGGTTGGTTTACAAATCAATAAGTCTGATGATTGTGTATGTGTGTGAGTGTGTTTGGGGCTTTTGGGTATAACTGTACGATGCTTGTTAATCTCAACAATAACCAAATCTGGACACTTTTCTAGAAGGATGCAGCCCAAACAAACCAAACGTGAAGTCATAGCTAAGTGGCATAACAGACCAGTAACCAGTGATTACAATAATAATCCTGTATTAATATATAATGGATGAAATGACAGGGTCAGCGTGTTTAAACTAAAGACCACCTAACTGATGAGATTACATTAATACTGTTGCTGGTGCGGACCTCTAATTCTACCAATCAGCTACATGCTAAACTAATCTACAGATTTAGTCTGGGAATGTTTAACCAAATTTCATGATCTGTAAACAGATGTGTAACTAATTGCATGGAAGAAAATCCCAGCTGCCTTCCTTACTATCGCATGGTGTTTGTACAAGTCTTAGGATGGAGGAGTTTGAGAGAAAAGCTTTGAATAGTGGGTGTGGGTCTCAAGGGAGGTGGTGGACTCCTTTGGTGGCTGAATCTGCCAGAACCGATAGTGATTTTGAAACATGACACTGTAAATCAATATCTTTGAAACATTAAGCAGACTGGGTCACTTGATCACCTATAGTCAAAGAGCCTGGCTAATTTGACTCTGGCACTTACATCACCATTTTCATTTTTTTGCATTGAAAATAGAGGCCTTGCATTGAAAACAAAAATGCACTTCAGGCCATTTAGACATTTTACAATATTACACATTTTTATCTAGTTTATATGTAAGTACAGCCTGTACATAACAGCATCAATAATCGAACAGTTAAGTGGACAAAAGAAATTGTAAGATTTTCAACAATATAAAACGGAACACAATGTAGCTGAATTCTCTTAAAAAATCAATGATGGTGCGATTGGAACAGAGGAGTGGAGAACTGCTTAGTATTTCTCAGTTTCAAGATTTGTCAGTTGTGTTTGTGTGTGTGTGTTGGTCATCTGCTGAGCTGTGGGTTTTTTTCTTTCAGCTGACAGCGACCCAGATGGTCAGTAATTACACACAGAACTGTGAGATTAAATGGAAAAGAAACTAAAAGAAAGAAAGGGAGAGTACATTCAGTACATTAAGGATGATTAAAAGGATTGTGGGTTAAAAAAAAACTTTTTTTTTTTTTTTTTAAAGAGGGTTTCGGTCTCTTTTGTAACATCTTATAACCTATGATTTTAGTCACATGCCGGACATTTGACATGCGCAAAGAAAAGAGAAAAGGCAAAGAACTCAATAGACACAAACACACATTTTTACAGATCCTGTATGGTCATGTTTACTCAGATATTGAAAGAGTAGTCATGGAAACCTAACATAACATGTTCTGTGTCGTACTTGTATAAGGCAAACCTGCTTACCAACACACACACCCAAGGCTGACTGTATGACCAAAGATTCGCACGTTACCTCACAGGTGAAAAATCTATTCGCCAAGTTTTCATATACAGAAACAAATTCATGATTTAAGCAGCAAATACTAAGTGAGTGAATGATTATTTATAGATAAATGTTCATTGGAATAGAATTAAAGTTAAGACTTCCCGTCTTTAAAGCCCAGCTTGTAGTTAAAAGCTCTGTGTATATTCATTGACTACAAGTTATGCTCTCTCTCTCTCTCTCTCTCTCTCTCTCTCTCTCTCTCTCTCTCTCTCTGTTAATTGCATTAATTGACTGGATTATGAGCTCATAAAATAAGCCTATTTGTTGCCATATCTTTGAATACACCTCTCACCCAAATCCACTTAAATCAACAACTGACAAAATCATTAAGTCCATGTTCATTTTAGGTCTCTTTCTATTTTATTAGCAATGTCGCCACCTAGTGGCTGCAAAGTGTTTGTGCAAGTTGGTTGCTGAATAACTATTAATAAATAAAAATCATTATTGTATAGATTATCTTTAGTGCATTACGACTTTGTTTGGCTTTTCACTTGTATGATTAATTCTAAATAAAATTCATATTCAGGATACCCCTGCCCCCCAAAACAAAACAAAAAAACCCTAAAAAAACACACCAATTTGTTTCCTCTTACTATTTGTTGTATTCTCCATCTCCTGCATCATATTGGGCACTTTAAAAGGTCTCAAGCCCATCCCCTTTTTACAGAAGAACCTCATGCTCTGCTCTCAGGCTTTCCACAGGAAGTATGTGGCTGCAGAAAAGAAGTAAGCATGAGTGAGAGACAAGGAGGATTTGATGATAAAAGAAAAGAAGGACAAAGCCTGCAGTGTTTCGGGTGTCGCCCTGCAGTGTTTCGGGTGTTGGCCAGCAGAGAACCACAAAGAAGGCGAAGCAAGAGAATACACATGGGGTTGCCAAAAAGACCCTTCATCAAACCCAGCATGAGAGAGACAAAAAAGTGCTTCGAAGAGCTTGGCAATGAAATTTGTCATCAGGAATTTTTAATGCTGTATCATTGTTTAGGTCATTAAACTTCAGTTTTCTGTTTGATGTAATATTTAGACATGTTTACTGTAAAATCGAATAATACTTGGTTTTTCTTCAGCTATTTTCTCTGTGTGTATCCACAAAGTCCTGCAGAGGAGTTTAAGGAGTGACTGGCTACCCGAGCCACTCAAAGAATGTTATTTAACCCTACTTAATAGGGTGTGTGTGTATATATATATATATATATATATACACACACACACATACAGTGGAACCCGCTTATCTCGCCCTCGGTTACCTCGACAACCCTATTAAGTCGACGTTTTTGAAGTGGAACCGCCAAATTCTCGCTTTGTCTTAGCATTTTTTATCGGTTATGTCGATTATTTTATGTCGCCGAATCCGCGATGCGCTTTGGGAAGAAAAGAGCATGCGCGATAACAACGACCGCCGTGAACCAACATATACCAACAATAACGGACAGTGAGAGTGTGGAAGTTTAAATAGGAGCTGGTGATGATGATAAACGAGCACCATATGTGCGCGATTGAAGCCGGGAGCTTCAGAGAAAGCGGCCGAGAAAGCACCTGACATGCTGAAGGGGGCCGAAGGGGGCGTGGCAGGTGGATTCCTGACAGATAAACATGTACTGTATGTATTTTTATAACATGCCTTCATCAAACAAATCGCGGCAACGCTGTTGTGTAAAAAACCCTTCAAAAACACGTGCATGCACATTCTCATTTATTAACGACATCATGTACATAAAGAAATTTCAAGCACGGTAATATATTGCCGCCATTTTGATTTTCGTTTATCTCGATCATCGGTCACCTCGATGCTTTTTGGCGACCCCCTAGGACATCGACATAACCGGGTTCCAAAATATAAAAATTTTGAACAATTCACATCAGATCAAGTCATTGTAAATCTGTGATAAAATTGCAGAGATGTCAAATAAAGCTAGCAGAGCTGAAGTCTCACTAAGATCTTTAGTTGAGATTGTCATTTCAGCTCATCTTAAAACTGTCAATTACCTCATTAACCACACTCTTTTAAATACAATCATATTAAATTCATTAATTGCAAAAACACACATTAGGGGAGAAATAAAAAATTTTAAAAATGGCAAAAAATAAATATATCCCAAAAATAATTTAAATAATAGTTGTCTTGTTTTTCATTCACAAACAGTAATGGCTGGGTTAAAAAAAAAAAACAACAACCCTAAAACAGAAAAATACACAAAAGACTTGAAGCTAGCCCAAGACACTTAAACAAATGTATGTTTTTTCCTGTTTTGTGTACATTCTAAAAAGAACCTGGCAACCCTGCTCATAGAATAAATATGATTAACACATTGGAAATTGGATAGTGTCATATTTTTTTTCAAGTCAGCGGTTAGTTCCTGTGACCTAAACAATACCCTGTCTTCCTAAACTCCAAAATAAAATCATAACTGTACAACATTTCACTACAAACAACAGAAATGCTTTTATATATGTATATATATATAGATAGATAGTGACCACAGTATCTCTCATGGCTATGGTTTATTCATTGTTTAGCAACTGATTTCCATAAATATTAGAAGAAAATCTCCATGGAATCTCCTGATGCGGGACACCAACACCAGTCCTCTAATCTTAACGATCTTGAAGATAAACAAACCAAAACAAATTCTGTCGAACAAAAATTATAAAGTTACGTATTGCCAATGGTGCTCAATAGATCCTTCATTTGGGAAAGGCATTGTTGTTTGTAGACATTGTTATCTGACTTATCTAATCACATTAGATAGATTTGCTAGAAAAAGGTTGCTAAAACATTCAACAGACATCAGGAATTTAAGTATATTAAAATACACACACAGACACATAAAAATCTAAATAATTTAATAAGTTAGTTAACACCAAAAGATGGAAAATCTCGGTGGCATTCTACAGGTCCCAAAAATCTACTAACTGCAGTGGTTATTCGTGTGTGAATGAGGGAAAAATAAGGAGAACATAAATCATTAAAGAGCTAAGAGTGGAACACTGGTACATTTCTATTTGTACTTAAATGGTCTTGATTTGTGAACACTGTTCATTGGGCTTGATGAATATACACAGATTAACCTAGTTTTCAGTTACGTTTTTTTCTTGGCAAGTGACACAAAGTGCCTACTGCACTATACTGAAAGTTCAAAGGGAAAAAAAAGGAGAAAATTGAAAAGCACTGTTCTCTATAAAAAAAGTGAGTATTGAAACACATTTCTTATAAAAAACTTCACCAAAGGTTTTTAAAGAAAAGGGGAAATAAGGACGAAAGAAAACACCTGGAAATGCCAGGTGTGAGACTATGTGTGTGTGTGTGTGTGTGTGTGTGTGTGTGTGTGTGTGTGTGCATGCATGTGTGTTTTTGATTTATGTTCTACCTCTTTTCCCCTAATCATTACAGCCATCCAGCTGTGGTCGATTGAAGCCTTAGGGCAGGAGTATATGGTGAAGTTAAAAACAGTTGTTCTGAAACCAGGTTGGGAATCACTCTGCCCCACAGCACTGCTTTAAAGCTACGTGAACATGATCCAAAATTGTAATAATGTCTGACATTAATTTTGCATGTCCTGCATGCATAATATACATATATTACATTATATATATGTGTGTGTTGGCAATCAAGTCTTTTTTTTAATTAAACCAAATTGTACATGTACTTTATCACATAGAAAAATGAAAGCAAATCTTTACATTTCAACGTAAGCACTGGTGGCCAGTTTTTTTAAACGGTCAGGAATTGAATGTCTTTTTGAAGTCGTTCGGGATATTGCAGAAAATCTCTTTAATCCGTTCTTTGCCTCCAAGTCCTCCAGTGTGTGAGGCTATGTCCTGTACGCCTCCTACTTTGCGTAGCCCCACAGGAAAAAAAATTCACATGGAATAAGATCTGGACTTCTTGGAGGCCATTCATGAGATCCGCTTCGTCCCAGCTAATGTTCTGGAAAATGCTGGTCGAACCACGTATGCACGATATGAATGGGGTGGTGCACAATCCTGCATGAAAATATGGTCTTCTAGTGCAATAGCCATTAATTATTGCCTAATTAATTATTACCCACTCTGTATGTGTGTAATATTATATATATATATATATATATATATATATATATATATATATATATATATATATATATATATATATATATATATATATAAAAACATATATAAAATAAATTATATTGGTCCTTTTATACAGAGAAATGGACCATATTAAGTAATAGAGTACTTCTAATAAATTAAGTAATAGAGTACTGACAAAAACCTCATTAATGCTATCCGGGGTTACAAGAATTTCTGCAAAAAAAATAAGAAGAACTGCAACAACAAGGAGACGGGTGAGAGATAGAGTCAATATAGTACAGAAGCTTGTGATAAGAAGCTCTCCTAATAATGCGGAGAGGAAACTGAAAGGCATGGACTTCATTTCAAGCTTAATAACAGGATCATGTAATCCGAGCCTAATTACATGAAATATATCAAAACGCATCTGATCAGTAATTTCCCAGTTGATTACAAAAGGATTGGTTGTTTTGGTCTTTCTGGGTAGTGGGTGTGGTTTAGCCTGGGTCTGCATTATAAAGGAGATGGTTTTTGGTTAAGAGCTAGATGGGTAATGAATAACATGGCACACCAGAGTCCTTTGTTCCACAAATATTTATGTGATCTCCCCTTTCTCTTCCTCTCTGTCCCTCTTCCTCTTCTCCTCTCTCTTCCTCTCTCTCTGAGCAGTTTGCGAAGTGTGTCTGTATGTCACTGTGAACAGATACGAATGACTGCAAAGTTATTTAGATTAAAAAAACATCACGCACAGCTTGAATTGTGCCCCCAAATGTTTTATTCGCAAGGGCACCTTTCATCATAAATCATTTGTTGGTCCTCATAAAAAAAAAAAAAAAAAAAAAAATGTAAAAAAGGAGAAAAAAAAAAAGGTGTATTCTATTCTTACGATCAAATCCTGACTTCAACTTTAACATTCTGTGAAAAGTGAGTTAAAGAAGTATATCAGTTTCATGCACAAGTTCAATAGGACTGCTGACTGCAAATGAACTCGCAAAAGCAGAAATAAAAGTCCATTATTCAGTAAGGCTGCCCTTTGTCATATGATTAATGTATTATTCTGGATCTGTGATGTGAATAAGACACTTGTGTTCATATAAAATAAACTGCTCTATGTGTTTCTCTCGCATTCTCTCCAATCGCGCTCACATGCACGCAGACAAACCATCCCTCCGACGATGAGTCTAGCCTACAGCAGTCCTGGAGAGAACTTCTGTTCCTTCCGTTTGCCCAGCAAGGGGAAAAAACACAATTCTTCCAAAAAAGGCCATACACAGACACACACACACTCATAGATCAGTGACCGACCCTGAGCACTGCTACAAAACTGTTGTCTCCTCGAGCTGCCTGAAATAGTGAACACAATTCTGCAGTGACAAAAAGAAAATAAAAGCAACAAAAACAGATTCAGTCTCGCTGTTAAGAGAGGATACAAGCAGTGGAGAGATAGAGAGAGTGTATAGGAAAAAAGAGAATGAGTCAGATTGTATGGGACATAAGATACATTACAGAGCTATTCAAAGATATTCAAAGAAAAAGAAATTTTGCATTTATCCTCTGTTTTCCGTATGACACACACACTATATAAAATGTACTAAATATATATTATCTTCTTTAATATATCCGTTTTTATTTTTAATTAAAAATATTTTCAGTCTCTCATTACTAACAATGTAAAAAGGAGAGCAATTGTTTATAGTACAGACAGTCTAGTCACAGCCAAAAGTTTCTGTTAAATATACACTGAATATAAACACTAGACCAGATTTCGCACACACAAGGACCCACAGACATCAAGTTACACACTGAGACACCTAGTAAATTACATTTGTTAGTCAATGAAGTTAAGCCCTCCTGGAACAAGAAGCAAGATTCAATTGTTTGGACAAACCCACGAACACACGCACAGACACCTGAGACCCACAAAGGTTTCGATTTACTGATTTATTACTTATTTTCTTGTTTCATCTTATTCTTCATTCGTTCATATGTTTATTTATTTTTACTATTCGAAACTAACAGCAAGCTGATTTTGGCAGTTGTCTGGTGTTCACGGAATAAGAGTTACTTATGTAACTAGCATACGCAATACGTTCTTTTTAGTCCCTTACTAAAGTGAATGTATAAAAATCAATCATTAATAAAAATTAATAAATGGAAAATGTTTTTGTGGAAAACTTTTTTTTAAGATTTAGCCGTGCTTACTTGATAAATACATTGCTTTTGGAATGCATGGGAAGAATGACCTTGCCTAAAATGCCATATGTTTACCAATGTGTCAGTAAAATACATTAGTCTTGGTAAAATTTAATTGCTAATTAAATGGTCAGTACTGCACTGTAATGTCTGTAATATTTAGCTATTTGCTAATTTATTTGGTGGCATTAACATACTATGAACTAGCATCTACAGTATAGAATCTTGACAGATTCAAGTACAATGTACGTTAATGGATAAAAAAAAAAATGTACATTCACTGAACAACATGCTTTCATCACAGAATATTTTCAACTGAACACACAGCTTTACTCGTAGTGAATGAGACATGTTTAGGAAGGCTGTAACCAATGGGGACTTCAACACCTTAGTACACAGAAGTACACATCTTTAGTGATTATCATTAGCAAGTGCATTGATAATGTCACTGTCTCCAAGAACATCACCTCACACTCAAATAACAAATTGTAGATGACTGTGGACGTGCATGCCCTTCTGAAGACCTGATACTTCACTTTCGATGCAGGTGAGAAAGCGACCCTGAGAACAGCATGGGCCAAACTGCCCAGACCATCAAAGTAAGGCATAACCCAGAGAATCCACAGCCACTTCAAGGACATTGGTGACATCTGGTGCATGTGTCAGGGCATTCAAGCCATCACCAAGTGCAGGACACCATGGTTGAGCAGTGCCATTGTTCCAACATAGAGTACCTTACAAAAGTGAGTACACCCCTCAAATTTCAGCAATCGTTTTTATATATCTTCTCAAGTGACAATACATTAATTCGTCCATTTTTTTCTTCAATGAACCACATCTCCCCAGTACCAGCAGCACTCATGCAGCCCCAGATCATGATGCTACCACCACCATGCTTGACTGTAGGCAAGATAGCACTTGTACTCCTTACCAGAGTTGAACTCGTTTTGAAACCCTGGGTTTCAGAGCATTATCAATCTTTTTATAACCTTGGCCATCTTCGTGGAGAGCAACAATTCAAATTTTTAAATCCTAAGAGAGTTCTTTGCCATGAGGTGCCATGTTGAACATCCAGTTGTCAGTATGCGAGAATTGTACTCAAAGCACCAAATTTTAACTGCTCTAATACAAGATACACAAATTTGTATGGTCCTGTCAAGCAGAGTAAAAATATGAACATGAAGAATAGGACATGTGGCTTTGCATGGTTAAGTGACATACAGTTATCATCGTTTAGGGTGTACTCAATTTTGTTGCCAGCTATTTTGAAAATAATGGTTGTGTGTTATTTTTAGAGGACAGTTAATATGTACTGCTATACAAGCTGTTTAATATCTATAGTATTATCCATTGAGAAGATTCTAAAATGGTTGCTGAAATGTAAGGGGTATACTCACTTTTGTGAGATACTGTACTTCAAGGTCACCACTATCAACCCCGCACTGAAGAGGTCTTCTTTGTCCTGTCTCACTGACTACTGTCTCATTACACCAAGCCTATCATCATGAACTGGTTCGAGTTGCTTGTCATGAGGCACATCAAGAGCTTGCTGACCCCTTAGTTGTCTTTCTGCAGTTTGGGTATTGTCCTAATCACACCACAGATGATGCCATGCTCACCAGACACCCTCAATAATCTGGACAATAAGGACACATATGAATGAATGCTGTTTACTGACTTCAACTCCACATTCAACACCATCATTTCTCAGCATCTGATCAGAAAGCGGAGTCTGTTAAGCCTGAATACATTTCTCTGCAACCACATCCTGGACCTTTTAAATGAGAGACCCCAGCCAGTCCAGATCAAGGAAAGCACCACCACACTGAGCACTGGGAAACCCCTAAAGCTGTGTGCTCAGTTCCTTGATGTTCACACTGCTGACACCACTGTGAAGCAAGGCCCAGCTGTGGGTAGGTCGCATCAGTAAGAATGACTTGTCAGCATTCAGAGGTTAACAGACTGGTGTCAAGCCAACAAAATGTCTCTAAATGTGGATAAAACAAAAGACGTGGTTGTTGACTTCAGGACGACATAAAGCAAACACTTCTCAATGAACATCAATGGCTCCTTGTTGAAGATAGTCAGAAACATCAAATTCCTCAATGTTGAACTAGTGGAAAAATCTCTCCTAATCCCTCAACATCAGCTCCATTAGAAGGAAAGCCCAGCAGCATCTTAACTTCCAGAGAAAGCTGAGGAAAGCCCAGCTCCTCCAACTCATCATCATCACATACTACAGAGGGACTATGTAGAGCATCTGCATCACTGTCTGGTTTGGGAGTCACGCCATCTCTGATCGCAACACCCTACAGCAGATAGTGAGAAGAGTGTAGGTCTCACTTCCATCCATTATTGACATTAACACAACACACTGCAAAATGTAACTACAGCAAGTTGTGGATTATCTTACAATTTGTGGGAATCCGTTAGGAATAACATTTTAAACTAGTTTTCACTAACAAATTTAATAAACATTTTTTAAAACATTTTTGTATTAAAGTGACAATGTCTAAATGAATTCACTAAGGGACCATAGGGGCTGCGGGGGTGCGTCCAAAATTTGCAGATTTTTGGAACTCGCTGGGGGTTTTAGATCGCAACCCTCTGATCAGTGCTGCAATTTTACTTTTTACAGTTTTACTGTCTTGTGGTCTTTTCACTTAATGTTGCACACATGCTTTTTATGTAGTGTCCTAGTTCATTTCATGTTACTTTTTTGGTAATGTATGTTGCCTTGTAGCACCTTGGACCTGGGGGGACGTAGTTTAATTTTACCGTGTACCATACTGGTTGGGGTTGAAATGACAATAAAAGTCTACTTGACTTAAGGTTCAGGGGTGTGTCCTAAATGCATTTCAGTCCCACAAGGACACAAAGCTTCTCCATATGATAATTAGTAGCTGAACCTTATAACCAACTGCAAATCACTGAAACAGTAATAAACATGACTAGCATCTCATTCTTTAGCTTTTATAAAGGTTTTACTGTCATCTTTGTCACTGCTACATATTGTAAATAGAAAGTTGCATTTTATTATCATTCTTTTTAGATTTTTTTTTTTTAATAGTAATTTTGTTTACTTATGGGGGAAAGAGTTAAAGAGGAGGCCAGAACAACTGATGATAAAACACATACATATACTGTAGATGCTTCACTAACAGACCAGTGAAAAACAGAAACTGAATTTAAAATCCTAAAAATGCTAAATGAAGTTTTGTGCAAAAAGCCATTCACTAATTTGCCCATTTTCAGTTACAGTGTATGTATGTGCATGTGTGTCAATCACACACAGCTTCTTTGGCATTGTATCACAGTGGAAATTACAGGTCCTTTCACAGGGCAAGAATTTGGGAAAGACATCCCTACACCCTACAAAATGGAACAGAATTTACAAAAAGCATGAGTTTTAGTCAGGTATCCACAAACTTAGAGTACTGAGATTTTCATGCTATAACCACCTTTAAATTATGAAAGGAGTATTACAGATACATCTGTTGGTCTATTTATTTTAATAACTAGCAGGATTAGGTCAAGCATAATTTTGCACAATTCTGACAGAAATTTAATCAGGTCAAAGTACTGCAGTAAAAGAGGTGTATCAGAATGACCTAAAGTTACGTAAAATTGTAGGGTTGTAGTGAACCCTACATACTATCGTTCAAACTTGGTTTTTAGAATAACCGAAACTTGCTTTGTTATAGTGAACCCAGCGCAGAAGGTTTCAAACCTACCAAACATGAAATAATGTGGTTTGGCCATACATACTTTGGTAATGCTTTAAACTTGGCTCAATGTTTTTGGTTTCCTGTTTAAATTATAAGCTAAACCGAAAGCATGTGTGGTTTTATTGTGGTATTGTTTTAGTTGAACATTTTACCCAGCACGAGCGTGTAAACTGGACAGGTACAAAGCAATTGGAAATAGGTTTGAATTTTAAACCTGCAAGGGTTTTTATTTGCATTTAAAAACCCATGAAAGTCATATAAGTGACCTGATTCATAGTATCAGTACTTTATGCAATGTGTCATAACTCATTAGGAGTCATAAACTGAATTGTGTACACATTTAATAATGGTAAGACTGTTTGTTAAATATATCAGCAAGCATGGGTCACAAGGTTTGACTGTTTGGTCTAAGAATTGCCATGGATGAGCCCAAACAGTGGGCTGAATCCCAATCGGAAAATATCATGAATACAATTTTACGTCAACATAATTCGCAGAGACAATTGGCAATAAAATTTGGGTCTGTCCAGCAGCTTAAGAAAATATGTGGAAACACGCAAAATATTGAGAGACCTGGTGCCATTACTACTGTCCCAATAGGAGTAGATTGTACATGAGCCGTCTCCTGATCTGTTGTAGAAAATGGAATTCTAGTTGCAGCACTCACTAAAAAGAAACATCTACTGGCAGTTTGCTTTAATAAAAATGTGTGTCTTTGATCGTGGCGTAACTGGACACCACAAAGTCGTTACTGCATCGAAAGATTTTAGAACCAAGCCAGAGAACCAAAGTTTAATGGAGTAATGGTCATAACGCATTTGGCTGAGTTTACACACTACAAACTTTCTACTAAAGAGTTATCAAGTGATCTACAGGAAGTGAAACTGCATATTAATTTGTGCCTCATTGTTTTGAGGGAAAGAACTGAAGAGATCCTGTGGTCCCATATCAGATCACTTGCTTAATTTGGAAAATCTATAAATATTTTATGGAGAGAGATTAAACCAAACATGAGTTTTTTGGAATTTCAAGCCAGTCTATAATAGAACATTTGAATTAAACCAAGACCCTGTTTGGACTTTGATTAATATTTGTGTACAGCAGGAGCTTCAATCTTATCAAGAAAGAGCTGGTGTGGCAGCAGGCTTATATTCTACCTGTACACCAGCCCTTTGCTGAAAAGACTGTCCAGTGGTATACTAAGTGTATGGACGGTAAGGGCACTTTACGGATAGACACTTGTGTGATTGGGTACTTTGCAGGTAACAGATACCCGGGGGTACAGAGTTGTCGATTCAGCAATGGGTAAGATTTTATATAGCCAAGGTGGGAACAACCCAAAGTAAAATAGGCTGGCCAACTGGCATCCAACCAAGTGAGAAGGGTGTGATTTTATGCAACACTTTATACTCAGAGAACCAAAGCTAGAATTGGTAAGAAATTACAGGGTCTGCTGGACAAGTGTGCTTTGATCCGGGTGAGGTCTCAATCCAAAACACATCTCTCCCACACTGACAAGCTGTTACATAAAACCTCCAAATAATGGTAGTTGCTAGAGAATGGAACACTTTCCTTTCCCTTATTGGATTCAAAGTAGATTAGAATTGTCCTTGTTAGTTGGTAAGAAAACCAAATATCTTCATACAGGTGATAATTTCTGTTGGTAAATGATCTGGAGATTAAATGTGAAATTCTACTGCTGTTACTGGAATAAAAGATATACACATTTTTCCTCATGTTTTAAGTCCTTTATGAGTGAACAAATCAATCACATTCTAGAAAAGAGTTTTTGATATGAAGGTTGTTGTTTTTTTTCAACATTTCCAAATATATTATTATTTAAGAATGATTCCTGTCAAAAATGCTGGTTATTTAGTGTTATACAAACACTGATATTACCCACAAGACTCTCTGAAAAATGCAGCATGATGCAGTTTATCATTTCATCACCCGTAATTACGCCAACACAGTCGTCATCAATGCCATAAGCAGCTGTTGTCATCATTCAAATAAAATCATTGAGAGCAAAAAGATTAAATACAAAGGCAGCATTCAGCTAAAGCAAACCCAAGAGAAACGTTGCGAGTCCAAAGAGCATTTTATTGTGTTAATGTAATATTCGATGAGTGCTAATGTAATGACAGTCAGTTAGCACACATGAATGGAAATTACTGTGTTCCATAAGCTAGCTCTAACTAATATGGCACTGAAATATATGTGATTGAAGCTATATTTTTAGAGATTGGTGTGGCTACTTTAAGCTAGGTGTCATCTCAAAGCTAAAAAGCAAGAGCATGATTACAATCTGATCAACTGTGTAGCAATTTTGGCCATGTAATGATATACATCATTGAATAGCAATAGTCAAACAGGACTGTGAATGAAAAACATGAAACAAAAATCCTAACAGATTTTTTGTTCAGTAAGACGATGTGTTTCTTGGCTAGATTTTACCCAAAGTGGACATAGAGTCTTGTATATATAGTATCTCATATAGTATCTTCTTAAGGGACAATACAATAGAAATTAAAATTGGATATACTTTAGAGTAGCCAATGTGCAGCTTGTATAGCAGTACAGATTTACTGTCCTCTAAAAAGAACAACCATTATTGTCTAAATAACTGGCAACAAAAGTGAGTACACGCTAAGTGAAAATGTCAAAACTAATGACATCATGGAGCTGCTGGATGTTAGACACATGCCACTTTTCCACTTTCTGCTTAAGGATGCCCCACAGGTGCTCAATAGGGTTCAGGTCTGGAGACATACTTGGCCACTCCATTACCTTCAGCTTCCTCAGCAATGCAGTCGTCATCTTGGCGGTGGGTTTGGGGTCGTTATTATGTTAGAAAACTGTCATTTCTGAATTGAGGGCATCATGTTCTACTTCAGAAACTTACAGTACATTTTGGAGTCCATGTTTCCCTCGATGAACTGCAGCTCCCCAGTACCAGCAGCAGTTATGCAGCCCCAGATCATGATGCTACCACCACCATGCTTGAGTGTAGGAAAGACACAGTTTTCTTAGTACTCTTCACCAGGTTGTCCCCACACATACTGGACACCATTTGAGCCAAACAAGTTTCTCTTAGTCTCATCACACCACAGGACATGGTTCCAGTAATTCATGCTCTTGGACAGGTTGTCTTCAGCAAACTCTCTGTGGGCTTTCTTGCGAGCCAGCTTCAAAAGAGGCTTCCTTCTGGAACGACTGCCAGGCAAACCAACTTGTTGCAGTGTGCGGCGTATAGTCTGAGCACTGACTTCTCTAAAATATATCTACCTTTCATTTATATTGTAATGTCCCCTGAGAAGATATACTAAATTGTGAGGGATGTACTCGATTTTATGAAATACTGTATGCGTATATATGCATTTTGTGTGCAAGATAAGCAGCTTTATTGTGAATCTGAATCCTATTCTGGACATACAGGGCATGAGGCTGATGGGAAGAAACTGAAGAACCAAGAGGGAAAAAAAAAAAGCCGACAATAAAAGATTTTGCAAAAGTGAGCATAAGCATTAAACAGAACTCTTGACTCTCAGAACACTGAACTTAAAATATCATAAAAATATGAAAAATATATTTATCAAAGATCAAAAATACTTAAGTTCATTCAAAAAGCAATGCCTTTTTACGTTTACTCAGGTCCAAAAATGGCATACTTTGTCCACCACTGCCCTTTGGTTGGAACTATGGGCATGAGACTGGTGGGGGGAAAAAAACTGAATATACAAGTGAAAGCAAAGTTAAATTTTTCCCAAAATAAAAGAGCTCTGATAAAATACAAATACTTGAAAAAGTACAGTAAAAAAAAGTTATCTCGCCCGCCAATAATGATGATGCAGCAGGTAGTTCCCGGTTTGAGCCTGAATTCTGGTTAATATTTATGCACAATTTTGCAAGATCTTTGAATGTCTGCTTGTTTTTTCCCCTCTTGGTTCTCTAGCTTTCTTTACCAGTCATGCCAGAAAAGGCTTCAGATTCATGATAAAGCTGCTTATTTTATATGTACCACACCAAAACTCCATGTCTACCAACATTGGGTAAAAACGTATTTTAATTTTCTTCATAGACGTTTAAATAATTCTATCATAATGCTGAATGATTGTTACTTAGACAATGGGCTACACAATCGATCAGTGTGTCAAAATATTTGAACTGAAATATTAAGTCAGTGATATTAAAGTCAGAACCCCTTTTTGATCGATTGATTGATTATGGGGAAACTTGTGACAATGTTTTCATTGATGATTAAAGAAAAATATATTAAAAAAGTTTATTCCCCCTTTCAGGAAGTGAAAAGACTTAAGCTTGACTTGAACATGACTTTGGGAAAGGAGTGTGAAGTGACTCTGTAACTTGAACTGATTCTTTGACTTTAGTTCTGATGAACACTGACCTACAACACTATTTGTGAGGACATAAATCCTCAGCAGCAGGTTCCACTGGATGTTCCTGGCTGTCACAGAGGAATTCAACTCAATGCACTTTAATGCTAAACATCACGTAAGGTTTTTTCAGTGCAGCCCCACACTTCTTTACTGACCTTTTCTCCTTTATCAACGACTTCTCTTTCATTGGCGACAAGTAGCAGAGACTCAAATGAATGCTAGCAAAAGGACGCGCGAGACAAAAGGGGTTTCATTTAGACAAAAAATCAACTTGTCTGAGGGGTATTTTAACAAACACACACACACACACACACACACACACACACTGCGCGCGCATTAGCCAAATGAATAAGCGCTTTCCCCCCGGCGATACCATTCACTCCCAACAACGAGACTAAACATGATCTTCATCCCTGCACAAGTTTGATTGAGTTTTCAGTTGCAAAAAGAACAAGAGCTGACCGACAAGGATACAGACCCAACACTACACATGCACGAGCAGACTGCAATGTGCACGTGCACAAATGTGAACCACAAAACATAATAAAAACATCACTCACCGGTTGTTGGAATTCCCTGCATTTTTCCGAGTAATCTCTCTCTCTCTCTCTCTCTCTCTCTCTCTTCTATAATGAAGCAGTAGTGTATCGTGTTTGACACTTCCCCCCCCTCCTTTTTTCAGTCTAGGTCAAATAAACGTCAAACTTTCCTGCTTGTTTCCTCTATCTGCTTCACAAACTTGGCTCGTGCTGCAGGGCAAAACAGAAATTGGGGCACGAAATCTGCTTCCATGCAGAGTCAAGATCTTTTTTTTTTCCCTTTTTTTTTTATTTGTGCATCTATCCATTCACTCCTTCCCCTGGCTCCGTCCGGTTTCCTGTAGTGGGACTGCTGTTTCTTTCTCTTCTCTCACTGTATCCCTCCCACACACATACACACACAATTCATTCTCTCTCTCTCTCTCTCTCTCTCTCTCTCTCTTTCTCTCTTTCACTGTGCTCGAAAGTTGATCTGCACACAATCACTGCATAGCTGATTAATATATCCACATACCAAACGTGTGTGTTGTATTTTATATATAAATATGTTTTATATGATAATTTATTTAATTATTTAGTAATTGGTTTATCCTGCTCATGGGGAAACTGGACATAAGACAGGAATGATTTATGTATGTATGTAAGTATGTATGTACATATTTAAAACCAGAGGACATTTTGAAAACAAAGGCCAGTTTGAGATGGTTTGGTTGTGCAGCGGTATATTGGTAGAAGAATGATGTGGTTGGAGCCATCAGGCAGGAGGAAGAGAGGAAGGCCAATGAGGAGGTTTATGGATGTGGTGAGGGAAGACATGCAAGTAGTCCCTTTGAAAGAGGCAAATGTAAAGGACAGAGTGTTTTGGAGAGGTTTTGGATTGAGGGGGTATTTTTTATATATAATAGACATTCACACTTTCATTTACACCTAGACACAATTTAAGGTGCCTACTGGAATGTTGCAGTGCCAAAGCACCTGACCCTAAGGAGAACCCAGCACTAACCAAGCCTCTAAACTTCCTTGACATTTTTCTAGACATCTGATAAGATGTAAGTCTTAAATCACAAACCTGCTCCAACCCATTTGGACCATTTGTGGAGATGAGAGGAAAATGGAGATCTCCAATGAAAACTCACAGCACAAATCTTGCACTTAAACACAAGACACAAATAACTTTAACTAAGAATACCTGTAATAGGAACACCTAGACCTAGAATTGCCTGGTGCTCTAAACGCTGAGGTGGTTTGTACCTGATGCCCAAGATAATAGTAAGATAATGAGCAGTAAAAAAAATTGAAAGTTTTCTCATATTTTCTCTTATTTTATATTTATTGACTCTTTTATCTTAAGCACAATTTTCCGAGCAGCCGATCAGGTACTGCAAGTTGCATTCTGTATGTTGTGACAAATCTTGAATAAACACTTTTGTGACATTGCCATGTCACAACACCAGCGTCTTTGGTTTGATCTTTAAATCAGGTTACATTCTGTGTGCAGTTTCCTCAAAGTCCATGTGGGTTTTATGTGATCTCCAGTTTCCTCTCCAAGCTCCCCAAAACACACCTACAGTATAGGTGGATTGGCAAATCTATATTGCCCCTACAGTAGGTTTGTGTTCTGGGATGGACTGTCCAACTGTCCAATCAGTCTTCCAGAGTCATGCCCAAGTGTTCTGAACATAGACTCCACCTAAAATAAATGACTGAATTTTATCAAGCTTGAATTAACAATTTGGATGCAAAGTTTTGCAGGATTCACTGTCACACTAGATTCTCTGTGTGTAGCGTTGCAATTCCCAAGAATGCCCCTTCTACAAAATTCTCAAGTGGATGCTACCCAAATGTCAACCGAAAGGTTTATGAGGGTTTTGCCAAAGCCTCCCTGGGGGCAGGAGAAGGTTAGCTTAGTTACGCCTCATTTCTACACTTTAGTCAGCTCAGTGCCCACGTGCCTCACACGTCACTACTCAAACCACACAATAATGGCTCGGTTAAGTAACTCTGTTCTTTGGTCAGGTGACCTTTTTTCATTTATTTTTTTTGGTTCTCCTCTTTTTAACCTCAACTGGTTGGTATAATCAATCTTTTATTATTCTAGGCAAATATCCCAAATATAACTAACTCCCTCAAGAAAACAATAATAATAACAATAATGCGGAGAAACACAGGCCGACTGCAAGGCTAAAAGCTAGCGTGCTGTTTACTTTTACAGTGTGTAAGATTTTATTCAAAGGTCGAGTTGTGCTCTAACAGAAATGAGACGATTTTAAGTAAAAATTGAATGCTAAAGGCAACAGAAGGGATAAAACTAAAGAATAAAATCTTTGTATACCAATATAATAACATGGTACTTTGATATGAATTTCTTTGCAAAAAAGCAAATTCTTTAAATTTAAATCAGAATCATAATGTCATTTTCCAGAGTATTTGAATATTTAATAAAAGCTTTTGTCTCTCAAGGTGCCAATTAGTTACACAATTCAGGATTATTTAGATTAAGGAAATAATTCAGTAATTCTGGGAAGATGTCAGAGAACAGTGAAACATTAATGATATGCGTATATACCAACATTCTGTCCTGATTTGTTCTTTAACAGACAGCTGAATTTGCTGACAGGGAGGTTTGTTTGGCTTGTCTGATATTTATAATCAAGCCTTTTTATACACCTTCATTGAATTCAATTGCAGAGAAATAACACAATCAGTGCTGAAGGATCTGAGGAAGAAATAGTTCATGATAATCATTTTTTTTAATATTGATGTCAGTAATGAATAATTGCCTGCCCCTTTTTTTTTTTTTAATTCCAGACAATAATCATGACTTTATATTTTAAATGGCCAAAACGTGTTTTAAATTTCACCAAACATGGTTCAGGAGCATCTTTGTGAAAAAGCATGCAGTAAATTGAATGATCGATGATGTTTTGTTGTTTGCTTGTAATGGTTTTATTGTATTGCTTGGGTTTTAATGACGTTGAGTGTGCACTCTGGGAGAACCTCGGGCTCCATGTATGCTGACCATCATATGATATGATGAAGTGAAGAAGAGAAGTATTTGTATTACATACATACACAGACACACAAACAATAAACCAAAGACTTAGAATAAGTGTCTGTATTGTAACCACTTTGAAGCTTTAGGTGCCTTTGAGTAACACAATTTTTTATTTTTTTTTTTGTTCTTTTCGGCAAAAGACATTAGTTTTTGGTTCAGTGATCTGCAGGAAAAAAAAACCTCAAAGGGCCCTTTATAAGGAGGAGGAGGATGATGTAATACATAAAAAATTCAGGAGCTTTTGATATATTTGCACGAAGAATTTTGCTTAATCTGCAGGACACCAATTCGGATGCTACAGAAACTATTTGTTCTGAAACTTACACATTAAAAATCTTGATCACTGCTGCATATTAGTGGGTGTGAGCACCTAATGTATGCAGTCAGGTCCATAAATACTGCTTAATTTACTGCAGTTTTAGCTATTAAGTGCATTAAAAGCACATACAATTTTAATTTAATGTAAATACCTTTAGATTAAAAGCACATAAATGTGTACTCATTTTAAATGAATGGTATTGACATCCAAATTGGAAAAATCTTGCATGAATTATAGCATTTTTAATTTATATTCAGTAGTCACTCTTTCTCAATCAATAACGGTCTGAAATCCGGAACCCATAGACTTTAAAGCCTGGGCGTTACTACAGCAGTCTTCAATTCCTGCTTGTTCTTGGAAATTTTTATTTCAAGTTTTTCATTCAGCACTTGAATTCGGTCAAGTGATCGACTTGACTGATTCAATTTCCTTACCTTAAAGTTGCTTTTGAAGTATGCTTCGGGCTGTACACTTCAGATTTCATCCTGTTGCTTTAATCAGCAGGCAGCAGTCAGAATAAATGCAAGTCATACATGCTGATGCCTCAAGGTGAGGTGGAATTGTCTGCTTTGGATCATGAGCAGTTCCTTTCCTACAAGTTGATTATTTTTCTCCTTTGTCCATTAGTTCCAGAACTGTACTGGCTTTCAATTTTTTTTTTATTAGTTAGATTTTTCTTTTATTTTTGTGGTGTGCTAAGCATGTGGTAAAACAACTCTGGTGAAGTCTTCTTTAGAGCCATTTTTAGTGCTCCTCCAGGCCTTTGGTGTTTTTAAAATCACAAGTGTGTTTTTGTTCTCTCTCTCTCTCTCTCTCTCACACACTCACTCACTGATTGATTGATTGATTTGTTTTAATTTTCAGCCACATCATCCATGGGTATCATGGATTGCTCTTTGTTCCTAAACATGGGAAGCACATAAAAATATTTTTAATATTTTGTTATTTTCTATATCGTTCAACTGGTCTAGTGGTTAGGATACGGCGCTCTCACCGCTGCGGCCCGGGTTCGATCCCTGGTCAGGGAACCAACCCCAGCCATTAGGGTTGCACAAGCCTTAGTGCCGGTCCCAAGTACGGATAAATGGGAAGGGTTGCGTTAGGAAGGGCATCCAGCGTAAAAACATGTGCCAAATCAAACATGCGGATGATCCGCTGTGGCGACCCCTAATGGGAGAAGCCGAAAGAAAGTTTTTTATATCGTTCAACTGATTTCATTGCATCCCCTCAAATTAAATGTATATATTTTTTTAAAAGGCAAATCATTTTGTCAAATAAACACCCCTGGATTTTTGATGAGCATTCAAATCTGCAATACAATGGTGTAGTAAAAACAGGCACGAGATCTGCTTTTTTTGTCAAGCAGGTTTTAGCCACCATTTATGATGTGGCCATTGTTAAGTTAAGGGGAAAACAATTTACTGGTGTAATTGGAAAATTTGTTTATGGCCCCAAATGTCTGTCCATCTGTCTTGAAGATTAAGAGTAGCAAGAGTCAAGCAACACAAGTTTTGCACATAAAAATGATATTGAATTAGACTGCAGGTTGTCCATATATTATTCACATACACAGACTTTATATTACCTTTATTTATTTATTCCCCAGATTTTATATGGTTTAATTTGATGCAATCAGAAAAGAATACCCTGTTATAAAAAGTGCATGTTTAAAAACCCAGGTAAGAAGATTTAAAAGGTGAAATAATTATTATTATTGTTGGTGTTACTATCAGCTCACAAATTCCAGCATATAATAGGAAACATTTCTTTAAATAGAAAAAAATTCAATTCCACTGGGATCTTGTGCATGCTTCTCTTCAGCTCCTACCATAACATTTTAAAGGGGTTTAGGATGTATGAAAGGCTCAGGTCATATGAAAAGCTTTTTGTGTGGATCATTGTTCAAAGAAAATCTGGGATTCAGTATAGGAATCTGCAGAAACTGTGATGCTAAGCAAAAATCAGGGGGGCTATGCATGTATCTATTTAAATAAATAAGCTGATTAAACTTGATCACACAGATATAATTTTTTTTTTATTATTGGTTGGTTGGTGTCTTTGTATCTATAATATATAGCACACATCTAGTTTCAAAGACATTTTGATACACAAGAACATAATTAGATTATTCTTTTTTTTCATTAAGTAACTTTTAAAGCTTAAAAGTACTGGGACAGCTGATTTTTCTTTACAGCAAAGGTGGAGGCACACAATTGTATAGGATATTTTTGGATGGGTAGCATTACATTTTCCCTTTATTTTACATGGGTTGGAGTGGAAGATTTGGAGTGGCCTTCTATCAGAGACGAGAAGTAACAAAGCACAGATTCTTCTTTATTGTACTTAGGTAGAATATTCTGGAATGAGTACTTTACTATTTTTCTTGCTTTTTACTTTTACTCATTGTGTTTTTTATACGAATATCTGTACTTTCTACTTCTTTCATTTTTAAACCAGACTCACTACTTGATTTTTAATCTATTTGGTGAAAATTTGTCTTGGCATTATGCACCATTTTCAGCCAATCAACTTATTTCTCGTCATTGTGCGGCTTTTTCAATCTACCACTGGTGTATCATTTTCTGGCTCTCACACACTACAGATGTGGGCTAGGCTACGAAACTTACAACGAGCAAGCCAGAAGGCAACAAGTAGTCTGTGGTTAACGTGAATAAGACAGAGGGAGTCAGTGATGTAAACATGACTAAGAACAGAGACATTCCTTATCACCAACATCATCTTTTCTCTGCTTGTGTTCTATATGGTGGATGTTCAGCCTGAATACATTCATTAGATAACAAAATGTTAAATTATTTTGTATTAATATATTAATATGATGTGAGGTCCAGTTACCAGTGTGACACTAAAACAGGTAGTGTAATGACTACTTTTTACTAAGGTACATGTCAGAGCCCAAATTTCTTTACTTTAACTTGAGTGCTAAAGTGTAGTCAGTACTTCCACCTTTACCAGAGACTTTGAAACCATGGTTAGCTCTACTTTTACTCTAATGAAGGATGTGTGTACTTTTGCCATCTCTTCCCGCTATAGAGCTCTGCCCTCAACCATATTGAAGACCTTTGGCATGAATGTGAACACTGACTGCACCCCAGACCTCCTCACCCCTACATCATTATGTGACTTTACTAACACACTTGTAGTCACACAATCTAGTGAAACATCTTCCCAGAAGAGTGGAGGTTATTATACAGCAAATGGGGACTAAATGTTGAATGAAATGCTCAAAAAGCACATATGAATCTTATGCTCAAGTGTCCACAAACCTGTGCATATACTGTACCTACAAAATCTTGCTAAAAAGAACAGATCTTGAATTTGATTAATTGTCCAAAATCTCATCCACACCACTCAAATCCCATTCTTGGCTCCTTAAAACCCTGTGAAACTGGAAAATGTGCATCCAACTCTAAAAGAGATGAGAGCCAATAAAGCTCTCGATGCTCTGGAGTAATCTATTGTTTTAGTGTGTGTGTAAAATGATGAGGTCACCATCTGCTGCTGGGAAACCCCCCCATCTGTGCAGCTCGGAAACAAAAGGTGGGTGGGGTTGGTATAACGGACATCGAGTCGACCCAATCACAAAAACCTTTCAAGGCCATACAGAAAAATAAATCCAGGAAACCAAATAACATTTTTAGGTCACTTTTATTGATTTTTTTTTTTTTTTTTAAACCAGCATGACTACCTTTACACAGGCGAGTATTTCTCTGAGGAAAACAAAACAGCACTTCCTCTTTTTTTAATTAGTTCAGCGCTAATACATCGCTTAATAGCTAAACGCATTTCTCTTATCAATTGAATCCCCCCTCGTCTATTTCATAATGAACCAAGTGCTTTGTTTTCCATTCTGTGTAAAAGTCCCATAGCTGCAGAATTACATGCATATGACATTTTCCACCACTAGTCGATCATAATGCACGAGAACGGTACTGTAAAAACCTTTCGAAAAAAAATTTAATAAAATACCAACGTATGGATGAAGTCATTATTATTATTTTTTATATAAAGGTATCAAACTTTCCTCACGCATCAATACTGAACACAATATGACTGTAATAATGTTATCAGCTAGCTGAATAACACAACACTATCGCTTCCAGCAAACAGAAAAGCTCATTTGCTTTTGGAAATCAGCAGTCTGAATTGCACTTATTTGACCTGTTTTTTTTTTTTCTTCTCACTTCCCAAACATATCAATTGGGTTTTTTGTTTTTTAACGCCTCAACAAACCAAATGTGACTTTCCTGCCACTTTTTGAGCTTGTTGACGCAAAACCTTTTCTGTTTCCTGAAATCACAATGCTTAAAGAATATGTTAAAATAACGAACAAAAAATATATTTTTCAAAAAAAGAAAACAGAAAAGTGGACAAAAAGAGGACACGAGTTCACTCATTTGTCAACAATACTATCAAAACCACGTTACCTTCACCAAACAAAGCTATAGTTACACCAGTCTCCATCTGCAGACGCAGCACAAATGTGTGACGTCTGTCTTTCTTTTGTTCATTAGGAGGCAAATAGGATTAATTCTGATTCCCATTCCTTAATTAAAAAAAATTGTGAAAACCCCTGAATTTGCTAACAGGGTCGCTGATCTCGAGAATTCCCTGCAATTTCATATACCTAATGTCTAACAAAACACACGCTTGCAAGAAGAAGAAAAAAAACAAAAAAAATACAAACGTGTGTCTTTTTTGCACTTATTGCTGCTTCTTAGCATCCTCTGAAGGAAGAAATTCTGGTCAATCATCTTGCCTTCAGGAGAGAGAAACAACTACAAAAAACCCTAAAAACCTAGACTACAATTCTCTCTTAAAACAATGAAAGGCACTACTGGTCAGAACGAAGAGCAAAACAACCCCCTTTAAAAAAAAGAAAAAAAGAGAAACCAACTCAAATGGAGGGCATGAAAATGGGAGTCAAGAACCAACTCCCACTGTTTGCAATTCTCTTCTTTCTGATCTCCATTGTGTTTTATTTTTTTATTTGCTTCCTCATATCGGACGTAAAACGGTGTACCGAGACTTGGCACGATAAATAAAGAGAGAATGAGACCATTCCAATTTGGAATTATTTTTTTTTATGCTTGCAGAGAATTCGTGAGATCAGCGATCCGTAAAAAGCTTAAGTAAAGCGGCTGGAAAACAAAACAAAAAAAGATTTATTTATTTATTTTTTTTGTTTGTTTTAAATCCCCAAGCACGCTTTACTGTGTTAAGCCGAAGAATATCAATATCAAGTTTCTCCATGTTCACTTTGAAACTATTCCTAAGAATAATAATAAATAGACAAAAAAGCCCAGCATCTGACCACCCGGGATTTTGTTTAGTTTTTTTTTTTTCTCGAATATGGCAGTAGAACAAACATGACAAAAAGAGAAGAAGAAAAAAAAAAAGACAACACAACATTTAAAAATGTGATTATAAAAAAATATAAATGATAAAATGCTCATGGATTTGTTTCACAGAATACAATAGGACTGGTTTGTAGTGTGAGTAGTTTTGGATATGTGAGTTCACCTCTGTTATTTGCATACAGAGTGCATATATTGGAAAAAACAAAAAAATAATACAAAAATTCTATTACTATTAATATATATGTGTGTCGTATACAATATACTTGAGCTGACTCACAAACCAAAGCACTACAAACCTGACCTTAGATTAATAATAAAAGCGATATACCTATATTAAAAGTGCACAGTTTATTAAAAAAAATAAAATAAAAAATAAAATACCTAACTCATTAAAGTCTAGTTTCTGTTTAACACTTTTTTGTTTTGTTTTTTTAATTTAGAGGAACAGAGTCGCAATTCTTATAGGCGGAGTTTTAATTGTGAGCACAGGCTTCCTATTCAGCTTATTGAAAGAAAAAAAAATCTTATAAATATAAATATAAAATGGTAATGATGCCATTTGAAACATGTCTGATTTAGTCCGTACTCATTTTTTCTTTTAATGTTTCTGTCAAAATTAAAATAAAGTGTATTTGAAAAAAAATAGAAATCGATCAAATCAGATATTGTCTTCCAGTGGATTTCCTTTGGCCTAAAAGCAGGTGAATTTTATCTGCATGATGGAATGCCGACTTCCCCCCCTTGCTCAACTAGGGGCTGAACTTTACTGCGAAATGAAAAAGAAAAAATGGATATTAGATTGTTGATTTTTTTTTTTTTAGGAGTTAAAATGAATAAATCAGAGACATGCAACCAAAAAGAAAAAAAAAAGAAAAAAGAAAAGGCAGTGGAAAAGGTAAGAGTCTAATGTGTCGGCCAAAATTAGGTAGAAGCGAAAGAACTAGCAGGTTAGTCACCAGAAATCACATGTTAGAGAATTAATTTGGAAAAAAATGAACAGGAAAACCCACTGGCTCACAAGTATTAAAACCCCGCCCATTTCCTTTTAAAGTTCCACCTGAGGCATGTATCCTTGAATGATTAGAAACCATCATATCCCAGGCTTCAGGCGTGTTAGTAGTTTCTGATCGTTATTAATCAAATCACTACATCGAGTTAAATAGACATTAATAGAGACAATTTAAATAAACGATCTTTCGGTCATTTGAATAAATTGATTTGAATAATTGAAACGAATAATTAACCAGTATTGTTTCGCCCTTTTATCTCATCTCTTTTTATCTCAAACGCTTTATAAAAAAAAAAAAAGTCTAATACGCCATCTTAAGCCTTCGCTCATTGCTTACAAAATGCATGAAAGAACACAAAAGAGTGGTCAGATCCAAGCTGAAGTGTGTGTGTGTGTGAGAAAGATGAGAGCGATAGCTTTGCGTCTCTTTAATACAGTACGTTATTCTGAAGGCCTAGAAAGGGCTTTAAATGCAGCACAGGCAGAAGCAGAGTTGAGGACTGAGGTCTTCTCAAGATTCGCACAAACTCTTTCACACACACTTCCTCCGGTTAGGAGGAAGTTGGCTTGGAAAGGTTTTGTTTTTTTACCTGAATAGTATTTCTTTATGGATATATAATACCAAATCTTTTTTGACTTTTTGACCTCATCTGTCCTCAAACCTGCTTTTAGGATAATAAAGCTATAAAAAATACAAAATAAAAAGTTTCATCGTCAGCAAGTTAAATATCACTACAAGCCCCACATTTTCTTAGCATTAGCCTGCTAATTTAAAGCTTTGTTAATTTTTACAAAACTACTACTTGCGATGCGGTATGCCATGGAAATATTCAGCTTGTGCAGCACGATCTGGAACACTACACAGGTCTCTTGTGTTTTTGTTTTTTTTTAAACACAGAACTTCAGCACGTTACCAAAGTCTGAGTCAAGAGAAGCGTGCATAGTGATATAGCGATGTCATGGTATGTTTTTTGGTGGTATTTGAAGGGAAATTGGTGAGGCAGAGGGAACAGGGAACTGTTTACGATCTACAAGGAGAGCGGTGTACGGAGAACATGAGGGAAAGCTAGCTTTTTCAGACACAAGCGTACAGGGCTTTACACTGAGAAATGGATAGTTGCCAATAGAAAGCAAAAGACAGGCACTTTTCCACGGTGATGTTTGTCGTCACTCATAGTTAATCGTTCGGCATCGTCATGAGTGTGCCTTGTGTGTTGTGCTATTTAATTCTTGGCTGAATCATCACCAATCAAAAGGGGTTCATTTATTTATTTAAACGTCTTTTCACCAATCAGAATAAATTCTGCCTTTTTGTGTGGCGAAATGTGGAACCTGAGTCCCCTAGCAGAAGTGCACTTGAATTTGAGGGCTGATTTTTTTTCCCTTCCTTCTTGATGCTCCAGTGTTATGGCTATGAACGGATGTCTCCATGGTTTTTTTTTTTTTTGGGGGGGCGGGTGTAATAAACGATCCCCTCATGTAGAGCCCTGTTTAGACGTGTGCTCGAGATAGAGACAAAATCTAGAATGCTATGTAGTAATACACATTTTCACAGCCAAGGATCTAGCAAATTGCATGCGAACAATTAGCTATTTGGATCTTGGCCAAAAGCTCACCATTTTGAATACATTAATAATATCATCATCATCATCCCACTCCTGCCCACAACCAATTGATCGAGATGGAGCAGAAAACGCTCCTAAATTTTCAGTAACCCGTTGTTTGGCTTTTACTTTTTTTTTCCCCACTGGGCTTCCCCTACTCCTAGAAGTGGGAGATTTGCATATTCAAATGTTTTTACAATGTAAACATTAGTCACCTGATTAGACAACGGGCTGCCAAGTTCGAAAAATGGTTTTCTGAGGCAGGAGAGAGAGAGACAAAGAGAGAGGGAAAGAGGGAAAGAAGAGGGAAAGTGGATGTGTTAGAAAAGGGGAAAAGGGGGAAGCATATCTACCAAGGTGCAGATAGCAGCTAGGTATACAGCACGACCACGACACAATGACATCCTTTACTAAGTGGTCAGGAAAAAATAAAAAAAATAAAATAAAAGTCCCACTCGGATATGCAGCTGCCACTTAAAATACAGCACCGTGAGTACAGAAGGAAGCAATCTGCCCTCTGCGAAACACATGAATGGCAGCTAACATATTAACCATCTTTTACCTAGCTACTATCACACGGGTAGGCATAACCATAAGGCAAAATGATGCACACCATACAGCAAATAGCGAGAGCGAGAGAACGTGCGAGTGGGGCTTTGTACACCGAGAAGTGCTGTTTAGAGCATGCCACGCTATTACTCGCAGTAGATCTTGTACTTTTCGCTGCAGAACACAGGTGTTCTCAGGAGGCCGTCGGGCTCGGCGCGACCCCCGCAGGTGGCACTGAGGGGTGGACTTACATGTGACTGCGGAGGGTTGTGAGCAGCCCTGGCGCGGGAGGAAGCAGACTTGGTCTTGCTGTTGGATCCGCCCCGGCGCACCTGCTCGTGGTCAAACTCTAGATCTTCGAGACGCTGCGTGAGGGCCAGCTTCTGCTGGATGGCCATGCGGAGGAGGGAGTTCAGGGTCTTCTTTTCATCTTCAGCCGCTGCCAGCTGCCTCTGCATCTCGTCCAGCTGAGTGACGTACTCGTCACAGCTAGCAGAAGTAAAGCAGGGAAAGAAGGGGGAAGCGGATTGAGAAGGAATGTAAATTATATTTACAGAGAATATTTTAAATAATGACTATATTATATATATTATATACATACATAGAAAGCAAAAAACGTTTTGATTTAAAGGTGGCTACAGAAGAAGCATGTCTGATGTCTACCGACAGACCGACAGTCTCAGAGATGGCACAACAGAGGCACCTTTCTGTCCCAGCCTATGGTGGCCTTTGGTGGCCCTTAAATGGTCTACACTAAGTACAAATGCCACAACTATTCTATACAAAAATTCTAAATTTATCTGGCACCAATAAAAAGAGGGTAGAACTGAGGTCGCATTATCCCTGTTATTAAAGTAAAGAAAGAGCTGTTAGAGCTATATGTACTCTAGATTACCAACAGATGGAATCAGGCATGACTCTCATATACACAGTATAATAACTATCTATCAATCTTACTATACTATACTATATTATATTATACTATATATGGACAAAAACATTGGGACACCTGATTTTTTCAAGCCATACACGGTTCTTCCCCACAATCTTGGAAGCACACAATTGTACAGGATTTCTTTCAATGCTGTGGCATTAAATAAAAAGACTTGGAGACCCAAACACATTCATGCATGACGATGCCCCTGTATACAAAGCCAGCTCCATGAAAATATGGTTTATGTGTTAGACTGGAAGGTCTTGAGCAGCCTGCTGTAGAGCTTTTATTTCAACCGTATTGAACACCTTTAGGATGAAAGTGAACGCTGACTGCACCCCAGACCTCCTCATCTTTGTGGCTAAATGAGCACAAATCACCATAAGCACACTACAAAATCTAGTGGAAGATCTTCCCATAAGAGTGGAGGTTATCATTAGAGCAAACAAGGACTAAATGTGAAAGTCATATTTAAAAAAGCACGATATAGCCGATATGTCGATATAGTGTGTATCGATCTATCCTCATACACACAGTGGGGTCCAAAATAGTCAAAGTTTTGAAGAAAAAAAAAGGAAATGTGAAACATCCAGACTATGCTGCACTATTTACATGTATGCAGATTTGTAATTCTGACCATGTTAACTGATTTAGTGATGATAATAAAAGGGCAGATTTTTTATTATTCTTTCCCATCTGACTGAAACATGAGTTCAGATGAAACATTTTCACCATCTTAAAAGGTTTTTAGGTCAGCTCAAAGTCATTAATGCACAACATTTACATTTATGGCATGTATGGCAGACACCCTTTCCAGAGCGACTTACAACTGAGCAGGGGAGGGTTAAGGGCCTTGCTCAAGGGCCCAGCAGTGGCAGCTTGGTGGTGGGATTTGAACTTGTGACCTTCTGATCCAAAGTCCAGTGCCTTAACCACTGAGCAAGCACCTCAAGACAAACAACAAACACTAAGAATCCTAAAAACTAAGGTCAATATTTCTACTTTTGTATTTAAGGGGTTGCTGATGTTGCTGATATAATAATGAAAACCTTTGTGTTCAAATTTGACACCCCACTTCACACACATATTTCACCACTTATCTTTATGGGGTTTTGCTTCCGACACCATTATGACTCTCACACACCACTAGATGGTGCTCTTAAAGTGCATGCACTCCAAATTGTTCAGATGCACAAAACGCCAAAACGCCCACAATTCATTTGTGCAGTGCTGGGTCTGTGAACTGTGCCTTTAGCATGCATCATTTCTTCGAGGGAAAAAAACCCCCAACAAAAACATACAAACACAGAGACAAACCAAAATAAAATACATAATGCAAACCCACAGCAAAGTATAGATGAGCTACTGTTTTATTTTCACTGCAGTATCAAACTAAAATTAATAAACGCAGAAGCTATTTTTGCTGTCTATTTTTGAGTCTCTAGTGGGTTATTCAACACTCAGACAGAGAACGAGAGAAGGGGGGGAGAACAGAATGTGGTGGTGAATAGCTCTTTAGAAAATACAGATTCAGCTTTATATATATAAATTGATAAAAAAAACCCGCAACAACCCCCTCACTTACTTCATCCTTTAGATTGTGAGCAGACATTTCTGGAAATTGATGCACTCTACACTCAGATTCTTTCTTTACTGTGCTGCCTTGAGCTACACTCCATCACTTCCCTCTTACATGCTACAATACTGTACTGCACTGTAAACCCCTAATACTCCTAAGCACTGCACCAAAATTTATTTTTAATCTCATGCTTACTGATTTCCAGTTCCTCACTTCTCCTCGACTCGTGCTTCAGGCAACACAACGTATCCGAATTCCTACATGATACATTGCACCTTAATAATCAGTTTCAGAAGCTACTCTCTTGCTCTGAGCTCCTCATAATAGGGTGAGGTACACCTCATTACATCCGCTTTATCTCGAGCGGTTGAGCGGAATGTTGCGTACAATAATGCAGGCGTTTTTATGCTCAGGAAGCTGCTATTGGTGTGTTATCGGTGGTTATTTTGACCCAAATATACGACAATGTAAAGAACGCAATATATAGAACGTAGATCCGTAGATCCATGTACTGTATGTTTAGATTTAAGACTTCCACCACGATAGAATACCAAGTTGTCTTCAATGCTTTTTTCTTTCAAACTGACAAATGCAGGCTTTTGATCATTTACATATTTTAAATATACACGCTATATAGGGTTTTGTGTCTTGTCTTGTGTCGTCTGTCTGCACTGTCTGTCTGCACTGTTTGCACCAGGTTGCACTCGATGCACTTTATGTAACTTGTGTTTTAGCTAAATGTTGTTTTGTTCATTGTTGTTTAGTGTAGCACCAGGGTTCTGGAGAAACGTTGTCTCATTTTTACTGTGTACTGTGTACCACTGTGTATAGTAAAAATGACAATAAAAGCCTCTTGACTTGACTTGACTTGACATTGGCTGCACAGGTCTTTATTCACTGGCTGCTTCCCCATCGTTTCCCACGGGAATGAACTCTGAACCCAGGAGATGACACAAACGTACCGCCTCTTGTTTAGGGGTGAAAACAGAGTCTGCATGCGTGTTACGTGCGAGGGTGTGTGTGTGCTCTCAGGTTGACCCAGACGTACATGCAGACTGACAAAGGAGATCAGTGAGGCTCCATTAGCCTCAGTCTTCCCTTGGGAATGTTCTATTAAAAGATGCATAAGCTCAATTGGGGGTGGGCAGCTGATTTTTTTCCCGGGAAAAGGGGGTTGGGGGACACGCACAAAAACAACAGTGTGTTGGAGAAGACGATAAAGTGAAGCTCTGGAGGGCCGAGGGGTGGGTGGAGTCTTATTGTGAGACACGATCACTGCATGCAAGAAGCTACACGTTTATAGGGGATTTAAATGCACGCCAGTAAAACACCCCGCACAATTTCAGCCAACATGGGAAACATTGTGCAATAGAGATGAATTCAAATAGAATGGAAAAAAGAAAGACAAAGTCAGAAAAAAATATCCAGTAATACACTATTGTGAATTTTTTGGCAGAAGATTCTGTATAAACAGCCTGCAAAATTATACTTTGGTTTGTTTCTCTTGTGAGAGCTGTCCCCCCCTCCGGACTACTGCAAGCTATGCCGAGCTATTGCACAACACACACACACACACACACACACACACACACACACACACACCACACACACACACACACACACACACACACACACACACACACACACACACACACACACACACACACACACACACACACACACACACACACACACACACACACACACACTCTTTCCCCATCACCTTCTTGTATTTACTGTCAATGTGTTTTTTTTCCCCAGTAATAATATCATACAGATCTTTTATTACCTCCAAATAAAACGTCACTTAACAAAAAAGATTTTTAGAACCTAAACGGCATGATGGAAAACGGTGCACTGAAAGATTAAAAAAAAGAATCTTATTATTATAGGCCATTATAAGCCATCTCACCCGTTAGACAGAACAAATACAGTATGAAATGCACAAAAGGCAGTCAATGAGAGTCCTCAATGTTCAGTCCAAGCTTAAATTGGGTTTCAGGCAATCTATTCTGTAATATTTATGAGATGATATAGCAAGCATGTACTTAAATGTAATACCCAGACCCTGCAGTACAAAGCGATATCAGATTCTGCACCCAACTTTGTATGTTGGTTGGCATATCAACAGCACTTGAAATAAATAATTGGACTTTGAGACATATTTTTCCCATTTGCTTATAAATCTACTAAGGGGTGTAACGGTACACAAAATCTACGGTTCGGTATCTCGTAAGTACCTTTGGGTTAGGATGAAGAAATGCAAAACGTAAAATTGCTTGCCGTTTTTTTTTATTAACGCAGTTTATTATTATTAACATTTGTGAACATCAACAGTTTACGTTTTGAAAAGAATTTGTAAGAAATTGCCTGCTTTGTTCTTTTTTCTTTTTACATAACTATTTTAGAATATTTTATTCAAATAAATAAAATAAATGCAAGTTCACATTTGTTAGAACCCAGTTGGGTAATACAGATGTGTGTGTATGTGTGTGTTTGTGTGTGTGTTTAAACTATATGCTTTTGCAGCATACAACAAATGTCTTCATTCCTGCCATCCTTCATTTATTCACTCGCTGTGAATTTCTCCTTTTAAGAGAAATTCTTGAAGCTGGAAATGCATTGCGTAAAACAAATCTTATTTCTGGTACGGAATGAGAAGCCACATACTGTGCTAACTCTAGTTTCTATTTACAGTGGGGAAAATAAGTATTTGAGCCCCTGCTGATCCCTTACTAAGAAATGAACAAGCTAGAATGTTTGGTAGGTTTATTTTAACAAAGAAAGAACTTTTTTTTTTTTTTAAAGGTTATATAAGAATTTGTATTTAATCCCCCTACCAACCAGCAAGAATTCGGACTCCCACAGACCCAAATTAGTCCTGTCTCTTTAGGAAAGAACTCCTAATATCAACTCATTATGTGTATAAAAGACACCTGTCGCAGAATCATCCATTCAAACCTGCCATCCCAGCCTTGTGCAGGTCTACAATCTTGTCCCTGATGTCCTTTGATTTCTCTTTGGTCTTGCCCATTGTGGGGGAGAGGTTTGAATGGATTGAATGGGGTGATGTTTCTTGCTGGTTGGTAGTGGATCAAATACTTATTTCCCTTGATTAAATACAAATTCATTTATAACCTATCTCAAATTTTTTTCTTGATTTTTTTTTCTTTCCATTTCTCTCTGTTGAAATAAACCTACAATAAAAATTATAGACTGTTCATTTCTTAGTAAGGGGTAAACCTACAAAATCAGCAGGAGATAAAATACCTATTTCCCCCACTGTATACCCCTGGTATTGTTGTGTATGTTTTCAAGTTTAATAATAATAATAATAATAATAATAATAATAATAATAATAAAAATAAATGCACTCAGAGGGCGAGGCAGAGAGTAAACAAACTCGCGGTCCGATACATAATATGTTCCTGAGGGAACTCAAACTATGTTCCGCACGTAAAAAGGATTGCATTTGGTACACGTGTGCGCAGAAACGATAGCCCTATACCGGAAAATTTCAGTACAAAAAAATTCAGTATGAATGCGTGTACCGTTACACCCCTAAAATCTATTACCATCATTCTTAAATCGTTATGCTGAAAAAATACACCCAAAAAGGTATCAAGATATATTTCCAATATTCATAATTTTGAGAGAAGAATTTATTTTTCATCTATGTTATATTAATAAAAATTCTGCAAGATTATAATACAATAAAACATCCTGACTGCTTTACAGCAGGATGTTATTTGTTATATCGAACACCAGCAGCATGACCATTGTCATTACATCAGTAAAGTTATTGGCTTGCTGCAGGGACATGGGTATAAAGTTACAAGGCAGCTGGAAGCAGTGTCTCTGATCAAGCACAAAGATAGAATTACTAAAAGAGATGTTCAGGAGGAGTTACAAGAAGGCCAGATAGAACATCTCCAAGTCAAGGACACAAAAAAACAACTTATACCAAACAGTCCATGGGCTATTTGAAAATGTAAAGCAAAATCCAGCATCTACATGGTTAATTAAGATAAATTCTTAATAATAAGACAAACTCAACAACTCAGCTGAAGCTGGTACAGAGTCCTGGTCAAACTCTTGTGACTGTGAATACGTAAAAAAAACATGCACCTCCATCAGTGGTTTGAGACAGAAGTCAATACGAATGGCTTTTGATTTACTTACGTAGACCATACACATAACATGAAGCCGCTCTATACACTGAGCAGAACAAACAGTAATATGATTAGATTATATCTGGTCATAGTAAATAGGCTTATTGGTAAAAAGGCTTGTATTTCTGGTCCACTATTGACTCTCAAGTCTTCTCAATCGGGTGTATCTTTGTCCATATAGTTTCTAATTATATATCTAGAAATTACTTTTAAATAGGTTCTAAGGATTCAGCATTTAGTATAGACTGAAGGTGCACTTTGACTCTAAATTGTCAGCGACGCTATTAGTGAAAACTGGTGCTTACCGGGTGGCAAACATGGCTCTAAGGGAGGAGAAGGTGGCAGCATCCTCCTTCAAGGCTTTAAGCTCGTTGCGGAGCTTCATCATCGTCTCGGTCACCATGGCCTTCTCGTTCTCGTACTTGCTCTTCAGATTGGCCAGTGCTACCTCAGCAGTCTGAGGAAAGAGGACAATGATCAGGCAAACGATCTACAAGGCAATAAATCAGCTATCTGATGGAGTAATAGTATAAAAATATAACATGATAAAACAAAACACTATACAATCATTTGTAATTGTTACAATGTTAAAAATTTTAACATTTCAGGTCCAAGCAAATGACATCCCTAAATAAGCACATTTTGCTAGAATTACTTTCAGCTTTGAACACCATCTGTTGATGACTTTGACGACTTTGTGAGTGCTGGGGTACTTTAAAGGATGTCAGCATGAGCATTAGTGCTGTGCAGCACCAGAGTGCTTTGAAAGATCAATGTAACTAAAGTAAACCTGGAACATTAGGTACAAGGTTGAAACGTCCGCCTGGTGGCCTAGCTACTTTTTTTAATGACTGGCTTTACCGAGAGAATGTGTGGCGGAACAGCAGATGACTACACAGCAGCTTCAAAGAGTCAGACTTGGCCACCCTGCCCTGTAGGATCTGCACACCCACTCATGCTTTTATCTTTATACAGCACAAAGAACAGAAGGGTCAGCTGTCAGCAAAAAGACGTAGCGTTCCATGTGGAGACCAGACAAACAGGTGTGCCTCATTGTTAGTACACGTCCCCCATATTATCACCCTAAACTGGTCCATGGAACCCACATCACTTTAGTTTCAATTCCAACCCACAATGAACAAAGTCATTGTATTCATTTCTCATAAATAAAATGGCTATTTTCATATATTATCCTGTTTGTTTGGCCCCCTACATTCTTTGGGATCAATCTAAACCTCAACAACTTGATGTAGACCTGTAAATAATTTAAACTTGAATCTGATGATGGATTTAATAAAACAGTAGTCAGCGAGTTGAATGTTCAGGAATAAAAGCTCTTTGGGACTGAAACATCGGAAGCATTATTCTTATTCTGAGAGTCAAATATTTAAATATCTGCAGTTAAGCAAGCGGGTACTTGTTTGTCAAATTTTAGTTAACACTTTTAACATTTTAACCCATTGAATATGGTTTGTTTGATTAACTATGATTATGCCGATGGTTCTAGCTCACTCAGCAGCTCTCGACTAGCCGGAATACAAACCTGCTTGTTGGCTTTGAGGACAGTTCTCAAGGTGGCGATCTGTTCTCTCTTGGTGCTAAGAAGAGATTTGAGCTTAAGGATCTCTTCCACGCTGGCCTCGTGGTCGCGGTCAGAAGTAGAACCAAGCTCTGCCGAGGCTAGGCGCTGACGAGACAGCTCTGTACTGCGATCCACGGCCAGTTGCAGGTGTCTGATTTGGTCACGGATGATGGCCACCAAGTTGTAGATGTTCATTGGTTCCTTTCGTGGATCAGCCACTGGGGAAGAGACAGGGGATGGTGATTCTGCCTCGGGGGAGGGGAAGAGGCCGCGTGTCAGCAGGATGGGTGAACGCCGGCCACGACCCTCTGGGCTGGCACGACTGTTGGTGTTGGTGCCAACATTGGCTTTGCCCTCGCGGTAGAAGTCGAGCATGACACGGCTGGGGGTCTCATTGTTGCACATGCATACGTGGTGGTAAAGGTTGGCGAGCTCCTCGCTGAACGTAGCCAGCTCGTCCTGTGCCACGCTCAGGCTTCCCTGGCTCTCACCGGCTGCCTCACTGGCACGACGTAACTCTTTCTCCATCCGTGCCAGCTGCTCACGCTCGGTCCGGCTGCTGCACTCCAGGGTGCTCAGCTCAGAGCGAAGTGATGCCACCTGGCTCTCCAATTGGCTACGCTGCTCCTCAAGCTGCGAGCGGCAAGCAGAGTATTCAGACTTCAGGGTTTTCAGTTCGTCTTTCAGGTGACCCACCTCAGAAACAGCAACCTGGGATTTACAACGTATTGAGTTAAACAATTATTGAAAATGACCCATTTAATTTTTTTTTATCCAGCAACAGAACCATACATGGGTAAACAAATTATCCAAAAACAAACCAATGAATGAATGACATATGCACTGGACTCGATGCTACATCGTTCTAATCTCACCTTGTACTTGCACTCCAGGATTTCAGGCCCGTTGATGTCCACTTCATAGTAGTCGCTGTCCTCGTTGCTGTCACGCTCCTTCTCGTTGTCCAGGGCTGACTGGCGCTCCTTGCTGGCTTGAAGCTTGCGTATGGCATTCAGATTCTCAGTGAGGCGGCTCACCTTCTCGTGCTCCTCTGACAGAGCCCCGTGGGCCTGCTCCAGCTGCTTTTGTGAGTCCTGCAGTGTTGATAGCAAGGTCACCTTCTCCCGCTCCACCTGATCGACCGGGACAAGATGTGGGACAAATATATGCTATATGGTTTTATGCAATAAAAAAAAAAAAAGTTGAAACAAAAAAAAATTATTCTGCAATATTTCTTTACCCTAAACCTTTATTTTAAATCTAAATGGCTGTGCTCTGATGCTGACTTGCATTTACATGTGCTCACCCAAACATTTTTCTTTTCTCTAATTTTTTTTAGGAATTTTTTGACCAACAAAATGCCAAATGCCAAAAGCCAAAAATAGCACACTGGTTTTCATTAAAAGCAAAATTTCAAGTCAGCAGATCTTTGCTTGTATTGAGGCCTGGCTCTGCCACAAGCATGTGCTTATGCAGGTACTAAATTTGCATGTGCAGTATATTAGATTGCTTTGCTAACATTTGAAAGGTTTTGGATTAGTATCTTTGTTAGCAATTCTGCTCCACCTATATACTTCTATATACACGCGTGCGTGCGTGTGTGAGTGAGAGAGCGAGAGGGGAGCTCTCGCTCACACACACACACACACACACACACACAGTACCCAAGCAGAACAAAATGCAGAAGAAATTCTATTTCAGTAAAGATCATGTTTCATTCTTGAGTGTCAAAATTCTCACTCGCCTTCATTAATAATTCAAGGTGGTAAAACGAGCCCCCCCACCCAAAGGCCTTATTTGTTTGGACTAAATTGGAAGAAGTGACTGGTAGTATGAATGATAATACTGAGAGGCAAACAAATGTTGATGTGATGGCCGCCAATTTACTTGGATTCAATTCAAGATTTCATGAAGGCTGTAATGTGCTTGTCCGTTAAAACACTATCACGTCCTGATGTGCTTCACTCACTGTTCAATAACTGAGCTATTATACTCTCCTGGGAGGGATATGTTCTATAGGGTAGTATTAAATCTTTGAGATTGATTAGCTGGTGCCCGACTGAGAGCATAAGGAAAGAGTAGTGAGTGCTTATCAAGGATGAGAATCAAATTACTACTGTTCAGATCATTCTTTCATCCTGGATGTGCTTGATGAGAGCAGAATATGAGGTCATTTAAAATGCTGTCACTGTCAGCAACAGTCTGCTGTCTGACTTATACACACGTGCGCACACGTGCCTCATTTTCTATATATGGTGGTCAAAGTTTATAGATTGATTTATTTACAGATGGCAGCACTTACTGTGCCAAAAAATGGGTGGAGCCAGGGAAGCTAATCTCAAGGTTCATTCATAATATTTTGTTAGTATAGCTGCCAGCCAATCACAACAGAGCATTTTATCATACTCAGGACACTTTCATAGGTTTTAATCTTCACAATTCTTAATTTGAATGTACAATCTTCTAAAGCTAAATGTAAAAATGATTTTACTTTTGTAATCATCGTCAAACTACACAGATTACAACATACAGTATACAGTTTGTATCGTACCTGCACAAGTTGTTGTTTAAGCTTATGGATTTCGGAAAGGTTGAGTTCACTCAGCAAGTCGTCCACGAGGCTGGGTGCCGGACAGAACAGCTGGCTCTTTTTGGGCGTGGACATCCGGTTATCCTCGGCTTCGGAGATCTTGTCGAAGCCGTTTTCATAGCCATGGATGGGCTCGTCGTTGTTAGGCACATCTTCGCTGAACTTCAACCCATCCAGGGAGATGCTCAAGGAATTGTGGTACATGGAGTCCCCGATGTTCATGTACTGAGACAGTTCCTTCCTCATAGTCGCCTGTTGTCCATGAACAAGGTGCAAAGTATGACAACTGGCATTTTAGTCAACAGTACAGCCAAATAGATTTTATTAAGGAGAAAAAAAAGCACATTTAAAATATTAATAAAGTGCATAAAAAATGAATTAGGGTGAAATCTATGGACACACATTTCTCGATACAGAATATGGTACAAAGGCTGATTATTCACTTCAACGCTATTTTTTAATGTTCATTAAGTTTTCAGTTGAGTTGGACAGAATACTATTTATTCGTGTCGAAAGGGAGCGATCGGTTGCTGAATATAAGCTTCCATGACATCAAATTAGTCGCATTCACCAGCAGCAGCTTCTTAATGCACGATATAAACAAGTGGATGGATGTAATTCCAAGCAGAACACAACACTGACACTCCTACATTCCAGAGTAGCAACTGTATGGTGCATAGAGCCAAATCTGTGTGACTGGTTTTGATGAGCATTAAGCAACACCGAGACACTGAAATAGTGAAAACTGCTATTTGAATTAAAAGGAATTACAAGAAATGTTCTGAATTGCAGTGTTGTTGGAATAATAGTGGGCTAGAACTGACAGGAAGCATGTCAAGATGCTGGTGTAATGTGATGTTATTAAGGAAAATCGAGTATAAGTAAGGTAAAGAAAATAACCATGGCATGAATGTGTTACAGATTGCAGATGAACCAAATAATAGGGTATTTTACAGCTCTTGCCTTCTGCTCCCTCTCGGTCTTGATGGTTTCCAGAGCTTCTCCCAGCTGTCTCTCGGCTATCTCCTTCAGACGGACGGCATCCTCCAGTTGGCTGTTAAGGAACTGTGTGTCCTCCTCCAGGCGACGAATCTCATGCTTCAGGCCCTCAAACTCCACCTACAAAGATGAAAAACGTTGGCAAAATAAAAATGTGAAATGTTTTCGATAGCCTATAGTGGAGGTGAAACCTATACATGATATTATAACTCAAAGACAAAAGGAATTCAGTTATCCAGCAAGGAAAAAAAATTTAAATAAAAATTTTTTTTTTTTAAAGGCTACCTGGTTCTGTTTGAGCACAGACACGGATTTCTGCAGCGCGATGTTTTCCTCCTCCAACTCGCTGTAGTCCTGCAGCAGACGAGCCTCGCGGAATTTGTACTCCTTGATTTCGTCACGGAGTCGGGACCTCTGCAGCTCCACCACCTGACTGTTCTATAAGACACACAAAAAAAAAAGAAAAAAAAAAAAAAAAAAAAAGGGTTCAGAGAGTGAGAGGGAAATTTTAGGTTGTCATGGGAACCATACATTTGATGCTCACTCTTGGATGGCCAATCTGACACAGATGGTCAGCACGTAATCAGTATGTGTGTATGATAGAGGGGAAATGACAGACGCAACACACAGGTATACCAGAGCTACAGTAATTTTTCCAGTTGGGTTCGTTAAAATTATTTTGCTGGGACTTCTTTTGGACTGCAATTTGCTAGCTGGTGAACCCTGTTGTATTACTTCTGTACATTCATTTTTCCTCCATTATATAAAAATTCAGTTTTCAATCTCCACCACCCCCTTCACTATCAGAATACACATGCATTAGAGTATGTTCTTGCATCTTACACAGATTTTTTCCCTTTCCACCTACGACTGCATACCTGCCTATGCCTCAAACAGCATTGTTAAGTTTGCAGATGACACCATGGTGGTAGGCTTGATCATAGGTAACAACCAGACAGCTTACAGGGAGGAGATCCAGCAACCTTGTAGTAAGGTGTGAGGACAATAGCTTGAACTCAACACCAAGAAGACAAAGGAGCTCATTGTGGATTATAGACGAGCCGGCAATCACACTCACGCTCCCATTCACATCAACGGAGCTGCTGTTGAGCGTGTACCCAGCTTTAAGTTCCTTGGAGTCCACATCTCTGAGGATCTCATCTGGTCTCTAAACACTTCTATACTGATCAGGAAGGCACAACAGCGCCTGTTTTTTTTCTGACGAGATTAAAAAGTCCCGTCTGTGCTACAGGATACTGGAGAACTTTTACCGCTGTACCATTGAGAGCATCCTCACTAACTGCATCTAAGTGTGGTACAGCAGCTGCACTGCTTCGGACCGTAAAGCCCTTCAGAGGGTGGTGAGAACTGGCCAACGAATCATCGGCACTCAGCTTCCCACCTAGGAGAATATATACAATGGACTATTCATTCTTCTCCGATCGGTCAGACACTACAGTTGCCTCAGAGCCCAAACAAACAGACTAAAGAATAGCTTTTTCCTGTGGCTGTTACTGCACTGAACAGCTGCTTCAATACTGCATTGTCACTTTGTGTATTTTGCACTGCTTATCCAGTACACATTTCTTTTTTTGTATATACTGTATCCTACATACATCCATTCTTGTACATATCTATATCATGTCATTTGAGCATATCTTCTCAAATGTCTGTCTATGCATAATCTTTGCACAGTATATTGTATATTACTATACACACACACACACACACACACACACACACACACACACACACACACACACACACACCATATATTATTACCTACTGCACTCTTCTGTACATTATTCTCCCTCACCCTGTATATATGGACCTCATACCTTATTTATCTACTGTTATCTATTGTAAATAGGCCACTTATGCACTTCTGGTTAGATGCTAACTGCATTTCATTGGCTCTGTACATGTACCTTGCACAATGACAATTTAGTTGAATCTAATCTAATCTGTCTCAGATACACATCGACTTAATTTCAAAGTAGCCCTGCCCACTTTTACTCAGCTGTTGTAATTAATGATAATAAACTGATGTCATGACATTGTGTAAATCCACAAATAGGAATATTCCAAATTGGACAGGGAGGGAATTAGAGCTGGTGGGATCTGGAGGCTGCTATTCGGCAAGAAGTCAAAAAACACATGAGCACCGACAATCTATTTACATATACCAGCAGGTTTAAATAAATAAATATCCATAGTGCAAAATCTGGCCAAGTCTAAGAATGCAAGATGTTTTATTTTATAGACTACTGTGATTGTTACGCAGGTTTACTGTAACATAAGAAAAAAAAGAACAAGGAAAGGGGGTATGTAAAAGATCTCTCTCTCTATCACAACAAAGAAAGAAAGAAATAAGTCTCAGCTGTTTAAACATTTATTGCTGTCTAGGTATTTTAGGAACACAGGTTCAATAGCTAACAATCACTAGCACAGAATCAATAGCACAGCAACCGCAGCATTGTACTCGCCCTGATCTCAAATTGTTTGGAGAGTACACAGGTTTTTTTTTTTTTTACGACATTGTTGCCCTTGAAACAGCAGAATGACCATAATGCAAACTAATTAAATTACAGACTACAGCGCTAACTCATTAAACTCTGTTGGGTCTTGGCAGAGGGTACAAGTGAAATAAAGCCCGGCATGGAAAAAACAAAGTACCGAACTGTCAATCAAACTTACAAAGGGTTTAATGCCATCCACATATGCAGAGCAGATATAAATTGAAGATTTAGCAACACTGACAAAAACTAGAAAATCCTAGTAGATGTTTTGTAAAGCTGAGAACAAATTTTTACCACAAAAAAATTTTTTTTTTTGGATTTGGCTAAATCCATAGACGTTGGCACCTTTGGGTTTGTAGAAAAGTCAACATGAATATGGTCATCATGCAGGAAGGAAGCCTCTCGATACCCTTTCTCCTCTCACTGATATTTTGCAGACAAACTATATGGTTAAAGGTTCACATTGCCACATTACTTTGGAAGCACCTAACTGTACTTTATAGCATGATGAATTTCCCTTTACTGGTACTAACAGGCCTAAACATGTTTTAACATGACAATGTCCCTGTACACAAAAACGAGGTCCATAAAGACATGGATTGTCAAATATAGTTTGGAGAACCCCCAATACACAACTATGGGATGAACTGGAATGAATAATTGAAGTGGTATAACCATAAAGCAGGAATTGGATTTGGAATGAGATGCTCAAAATTAGAAATGGACCCAATAATCAGGTGTCTACACAGTGTATTCGTTATTGAACACCATTACAACAGTAATAGTACACATTATCTCTACATGGGACAACCTGCTTTTCACCTCGTTTCTGAGCCCTCTTTGTTCAAGATCAAATAAGGACCAGCTGTGAGGCCATCATGATGTTTCCTTAATACATATTAAAAGCCTATTACAATTAAGCCATGGCTTCACCCAGACCAATCAAGATGCAAAGCAGGGCCATGACCTCACAACCTGGGTCTTACTGAAGAGCAAAGCCCCAAAGGAATTGTGGATATGGCTGAATGCATTTGGGCAATATGGCGCAGAGATAACTTAGTAATGCCGGAGAGATGCCATTTCCTGGCACAAGTGAGGGACAAGGACTTAATAAGGATACAATTGGAGTCAGTAAAAGATGAATGATATTGGAACAGGCAAGTGACGGAGGACCTCTCCAGAGGGAGGTGCATACAGGGTTGCGTGGGTGTTATTTAGACCTCTGTGTCCTGGGGGTTCCATATTATCATAACACATTTGTTGGGGGGAAAAAATACCCACAGGACCCCTTGCTGGGGCTGTTTTGTTGAATGCATTACAGTTTTCTCTAATAGGCATGATAACTGACTGGTTGTAAAATGCTTTTGTATTTGCCCCCACTAGCAGCAAATAATAACCATAGATTCTAGTGGGACAGATCATTTAAATTGGCCTCAAGCTAAATTAAGCCAAGAGGCTATCACACTCGCCTTAACCATGTAATAGGCAGCTGAAAGCACAAGCATAGAGTCAAACAGTATGTGGTCTAGCAGCAAAGTTTTTTTCCCCAGTTTTAGACATACCTGTGTTTCAAGATATGTAATAGAGCAGGTGTATTTCCTGCCTCTAGTAAGAAACGTTTCCAAGGTTCAAGAAAAAAAAAACTCGAGGCACTACAAATGGAAATCTATTTTTTTTCTTTTTCCTAATCCTTGTTCACCGTGGTGCATACCTTTTTCAAACTTCATCCGCTCCCCAATCACCTGTGATTTCTCACAATCTTTGAAGTGTATCTTAGAATCAGAACTGCTAAAAATCATCGAAACCCTGTCTTCTCTTACACTTTGCATTTGTTTGCGAAAATCTTTTTGACTGGCTTCCGCTCGTTTTGCTTCATAACAAGACACTAGCATCCAAAAACCATTTAAATCTACCCCAATTTGTCAACACTATCACTCTGTTCTGTCTGCTGCTACCCCACCCTGAATATGGGGCAGACGAAGACCTACTGTTTCATGCTATTTCTATGACTGCTGAAGAGCACATTAGTTTGAAAATAAAATGTAAATTATATTAAGTTTCCTGAATAAAGGATCTGTAAATAAAGTGTCCATTTAAACTCGAAGCACATTTTCTTCAATCATCTGCTGATATAGTTGTGATTTTAGCCATTTTCTTTAGCAAATAGCAATTCATGCTCATATCAGTGTATAATTTCATGCAGACTTCTGACTGCTATTTAAATCTAATCCTAATCATAATTCTGTCCTGTGTGTGTCCAAATCAGGAAATTACAGGGACGTCTAGGCAGCACGAGACAAAGATTGCGCAGATGTTACAGAACAGCCATAACACCCCTCCCCCCATCTCTCCCTAGCGCATTCTCCATCTCTCTCTTTCCTTCTCTTCCTTCTCTCCTTCCCTCTGGCTCGGTGACTCACAACATGCCCATCCCCCATCGCCTGCCTCCTGTCCATCAGTTTAACACATTTTTCCTTTGACCTGGTTTCTATCCATGCCACCTTCGCCATTTTTCTTCTCTCCATCTATTCTCTTCTGTATCTTCTAGTTAAGGGTTGCTTTTAAAAAACAAGAAGTGTTAATAACACCTCCCCCCAGGTCATGAATTCTCTGAAGCGGATACCTGCAATCACTGGAGAACACGAACACGCATGTACACGCAGCAGTCGTCTCTGCAGCAGCTCGAAACTATAATGCATTGAAAATAAATACCTATAAACAGGCTTCGACAGGAAATGCGGAACCTGGACAGACTAATTTCCGACGTTTTCATGTGGGAAAACCCCCCCATAAAATAAAGCCTGTTGAAAAGTGATATCATGGTTTGATTAGAGTGTGAGGGACCGAGATGTTTGCTGTTATAAACTCCTGATGGACCATGATGCTGTAATACGATCTGAACGTCATGACGACGGCTGCCTCCTGCCCTGCAGCTGAAGGTGATTCAGTTAAGACAGCTAAGCATTATGTGTGTGTGTGTGTGTGTGTGTGTGTGTGTGTGTGTGTGTGTGTGTGTCTGCCTGGATGACCTATATGCAAGCTGAGCACATGTAAGGTCTCCAAGCATGTGCATATAATTAATAGTTTTATCTGCATGTGTGTGTGTGTTTGTGTGTGTGTACTGTTATGGTGTAATTATGGTGTAGCTGACTTCAAATGATGACTTCAAATGACGGTTTCAAATGACATTCAGGCAAGTCCCATAAAAGAAAACCAAAGTGCATCGGCACTCAATGATAACACTGGACTGCGTTCAGCACCGTACACAAAAACTCTATAGATGGACATGTGGAAACCAGGAAATAGAACATGCTTAGGTGAACATGTGGAGCTATTTTATGAGTTGCTTAGTAGCTCCTAGTTTTATAACCACAAATGATTGTATAAGACTGTAGAAAGAACATTACTCATAATCTTACACTCTAGTGCTCATGTTAGTTCTCACTCTCCAGTGTTCTGTATTGTTTAAAGACTATAAATCACACTCTTCATGTCACCTAAATGACGGTGGGTTCCCCTTTTGAGTCTGGTTCCTCTCAAGGTTTCTTCCGCATAACATCTAAGGGATTTTTTCTATGCTGGGATAAATACACACCGTTCACCTTAACTCTTAAAATTCTGTAAAGCTGCTTTGAGGCAATGTCTGTTGTGAAAAGCGCTATAGAAATAAATTGACACGTTATATGAATAAAACAAAACGACATGCTGTTTATGAGGGGGAAAAATAATGAATCAAAGATGACCAACATGAAGGATTTTCCGTTAAGGTAAATTCTTTGCTATGATTGTTTCATTTCTCTTATGCCCCAATTTTACATACTTATTATTCAAGGTGTTTCTACACTACACAATAGGAGGTCGACCAATGGTGGATTTTAGTGATACTGATAGCCAGGTTGGATCGTACTTGCCGATAAGCGATTAATTAACCAGTTTTTAAAATGGATTAATTGGCAAAACCAGTTATTTTTTTTTCGACATATAACCCAAGCCTCACTTTTACTGCTGTGGACCACCATTTAAGCAAATAAGTTTCTGGTTATTGCTCATAATAGAGCAGTTGTAACCGGAAATTTCCCTCATGAGTCTCTCACACAGCTTTCTCTCATTTTAAAGTCACTGAAAAAACCCCAAAGACCCGTTGTGAAGTCTCTCTTTTGTTGAAAAACCAAATGACCTACCATAACCTAAACATGGACACCTGATACACGTTTACTGAACATCTTTCTAAAAATGCCACAATGTCAGCCATTTACTTTGTTAAACAAAAACACCTTACGTTAGATTATCTGGTGCATCGAACATCTTTCGAACGAGCCGTTACCATAGAAACTGCACTATATTAAACAGAGTGCATTGATATAAAGCTGTGATTTGCCTGGTAGCTGCCACTACTTTCAAAGCTTCAGTGATGGGAAATTAATCTACAAATTCTGACCAATCAAAATCCAGGAGTGCTGTGGAACTACTGTTGTTCACAGTGTCTTGGGTGTGTACACCTGGTGTGATTTGTCCACCTGTGATATCTATTTATGAACTGCCTAGCAGCTTGTTAATGTTAACTGGAAATAAATGGAAAATCACAACATGTCTTGAATGTGCTACTTTGCAAACTCTGACACTTTGGATGTAAATTCATTCTCCCCCTTTTCCAACACATAAATCACTGTATGTGTGCACATTAGCAGCCCATCAGGTCCAGAGTTACAGCTGGGGCATTGGCTCTTAACGCTACAACGTCATTGGGCGCAGCCTTTAATCATTGCCGCGACGTCAAAGTCTTGAATGGAACTAACCGCTGTGAACACTAACGCTAACACATGAAAGGTAAATCAGCGTTGGATCACAAAGCTCGGGTCTGTTTTTATACTGTGTTTAAGTCTTATGTGTGCTTTTAACTGGTCCTGTATTTTGTACACATGGGATCTGAAGACATGAGTTATTTTACAGTCTTTGTACTCCTACTCCCATCATCTGACACACACACACACACACACACACACACACACACACACACACACACACACACACACACACACACACACACACACACACTGTACTGTGCATGCTGTGAAAGAATACTTTATTCATCCTATAGTTATAATTGAGGACTAGTTCATAAACTTTTGCTTATTAAAAATCAAGCTTCAATATTGCGAAAAATTATTCGTTAATAGCTTTTAGTGTAACAGTAAATCTAGATTAAAAAAATTTGTAAAAAAATAAATAAATAAATATTTAGTTCATGTAGCTACATCTATTTAAATTTTTACTTTCTCTTCTGCTGTGTGGTAGATTTAATTAAAAAAAATTCATGCAAAAACACGCACACGCACACGCGCACGCGCACACACACACACACACACACACACACACACACACACACACACACACACACACACACGCGCACACACAAACCGTGCTAGGACATGTAGCTGCAATAAACAAAATCAGCAGAAGATTTACACCCAACCCACACACAAAATTTCACCTCCCACCAGCCAACCAATTAGACCCTCTTTTTTTTTTTTTTTTTTTTTAAACTGGTCTGCTGGCACCAACTCAAGCTGTTTAGCTGTTAAGCTTTTGTTTGGCAGCCCTCGTTTATTAGGTATAAGAGTAAAAAAAAAAACAAAAAACTAAGAAGCAAAAAATCATTAACAATTATAAAAGTGAACCATCCATTACATACAAATCATAAAGCTAATTTTGGCATTGGTTTCTGATGCGTGTCTAAATATGTCCTAATATTTACAGTATTAGTTAATTATAACCCTAATAAGTGTTATAAATGGTACTTATTTAGTAGTTTTATTTGCCAATAAACTTCAGGAAATGTGTTTCTATGATTAAGTACTTTTAAAAGAACAGTGAAGCAGCCAATTTAGATGCTTAAACTATTACAGGAGCTGAAATGTAATGTGTTTTATATAACAATAAACAATTATGTAATGTAATTCTAAAAGCTCATTTGGGAATGTTTTCTATGAGATGTATTACCTGGCATGTGCAGAGGTATTCTTGAAAAATGTAGTTTTCCAGCAAAGTGTGGTTCTTCTTCTTTATGCCCACAAAACCTTATAATTGTAGAGGATTTCTTTGGATTCTGTGCTATAAAATTTTCCCTCCACTTGGACTAGGAGACCTGAACCTGTTCCACCATGACAATACTCCTATACACTAAGCTCCATGAAGATCTGATTCAGACGGCTTTCAGTGGCCTGATATAAAGTTTTGACCTCAAACCCATTGAACAAATTTCTACAACCACACTCGAAATTCGACCAGAACCTCTTTCCAGAAGAGTGGAGCGTATTATAACTGGTGGCAAATGGGGACCAAATGTGGAATGGGATTTTTAATAAGCACATGCATCTTGTTGTCAGGTATCCACAAATGTTTTGTTCATATAGTGTATCTTTAGAAAAGTGTTTTGTGAAAGCATTTCTATCTATCAGCACATCGCCCAGCCTTACATTTACTGTTGTAGAACATCTGTAAAACTAGTTAGTTGCTTATTAGATAACAGTTTAATCTATACCTCCCTTAATAACTAAAAAACAACTGAAAATGTACAATGAAAATATTTTAAAATATGCTTTGTTTATATTTGCCAACTTAGTTTATTTTTTTGACCGAGTTATATGGTATTGTGGTGAACAGCCCAGATGTGAAATAACTGCTATGTATCCATCTGTCGCATCTGTACCACAAACATTCTGTCTTCACTCTGAGAAGTTATTTGCCATCATTGTCTGCTTTTCTGAAGTGCAAGACAATGACAGTTAATGGAAGCCACACATCCTCTTCTAATTATGTGAAGTTGTGAACAACATCTGACATTTATTGCAGGACATCCCTGACCCACCCCATCACATCCCAGACACCATGGTCTACTAAACTCCCTGCAATCTCTGAATATGTTGCTCTTACTATTATATTATTGATCATTTTTCATTCCAGGTTCGAATTGTTAGACTGGTGCAATATAGTGCACTTTAGGGCACTATATACTGTGGGATTTCAATTAATACACTTTAGTAGTAAATAAATAATAAATTCTAATTCAAAAGTTAAAATACTAGTTTTAAATCTGATCCACATTTAATCCACAATCGATCTGCAATCAGCTTTTGAAAAACTCCCGTGTTTCTTACAAATATCAGTAAAGAAGCTACATGACAAGTATCATATTTTACCCGCTAATCAGTTAATATTTATAAAGCAAATGGTGTTTAACGTTGCATTTCTAAAGCACTTTAAATGTAGTCCTCAAATAAAGATCACACTGCAAAAGTATTCTCCAGCCAAGATATCTAAACTTTAAATCACAGAGATCTGATCATTAAACACACAAAACGCTTATCATTCGATCCAGCTTATCTTTTCATCCGACCGAAACGCCGTTCCATGTCAGACTTATATGCGTGTGGAAACTTGCAGCATACACCGAGGAACTGAAAAGGAATGTCCGCCCTGCACTACTGCTTGAAATGTCAACGCTTCTACAACTTCGAGTCAATAAACACTTCCTGCTTCAACTTATTCGAGAGCAGTCCGAGTTGTTACATCTGGTACGAGGAACATGTGATAAAGTGTGTGAATATCTGTCTAGGTCTGGATGTGCTGAAATGAAACAAAGGCCTATAGATATGTTAATGAAAGTGGCCCGGTTTGTTCACTTTTGCTAGTTAAAGTGCAAATTCTGCTGAATCTGAAAAGTGTATCCAAAGCACATACTTCTCCAAAGCTGCTGACTCGGAGGAAGGAGAGATCTGGGCCCTTGTATGGGAAAGATGATTTAAATAAAAATGAAGAGAAGCGAGTTCCTCAGCCTGACAGACATTATAATGCTTAAAATGCGATTTGAAGCACTTGGAGGAAACATAAAGCCTGGAAAAGGGGATTTTCCTTCAAATGTTCGCACATCCTTAATCCGTTATGGAAATGCAGAAATTAAGAGGATTGACCACTTTGTTTCATTCAGGTTTTTCATTTCACGGCCTACTGTTAAGCTGAAAGCCCTTCACAATACAGATTTCAAGACCCACTCGAGATCTTTGTCCCAGTCATCCACAAAAGCACATGAAGTGCATGAAAGCAAGTTGAAAGAACACCAATTAGCAATTAGCGTGATTGATTTGTGCATGCGCAACGATGTATACGGATGTAGGTGCGTAAATGGATTCCACTTGGTGGGTGACTGGTCATGGGGCAAAAGTCAAAGCTGGCATCATGCCTGGCGTGAGAGTATGTCAGTGCTTGCCAGATCAGATAGTGAGAAAAGCTAAGCGGCAGCAGGACAAACCCGGCGGCCTGCCGAGGATTCCAGAGCCACGGTGCTCAAATAACCATTAAAACGATATTTGTTAGAGGTTATGTGGATTACAATCGCTTTGACAATCAATAACTGGTAAAAAACACCTGCCTGTGTGCAGTAAGTCACTAAATACTGCATGTCTGTTCCAATAACCCATCGCAGTGCTGCTGGTTCTGCAGAAATCCATTGGTGTGAAAAGTCAAAAGATCTCATTCATATCAGAGTGACTTTCGGGTTCTTGGTCACCAGTCCTCCAATTGCTCACTTTGGCAGGGTGGCCAGTTCAAAACTTCTCCCACTTATGAAGCTGTAATCTCAGGAACAGCTGTTAACTGTGATCCTGTGAACATTCGTTGCAGCAGAAATGGTTCTTCCCCAAATTAGTTCTTCTTCAAAGTGTTCGCCAAACCTGTTCAATTCAATCCTGTCTTTTAAACTCTACAGCCAGTTCTTTTTACATCATGGCTTGGTTTTTGCTCTATTATCAAATTTCTTGTGCAACTCTTATACAAGCGTGTGCCTTTCCAAATTATGCCAATTTAAATGAATTTGTCATTTAAAATGTCATTAGGACATTTCAGTCATTTCTTTTTGATAAATTAGCCATGTCATCATAAATCAGGCTTTAGTTTTGATTAGGAATTCATGAACAACATGTTTAAATGAAATGTGTCGGAGATTAGTCTTATGCAACGCTGTTAATGACTCAGTAAGTGCAGATTGCAAAAGAACGACACTCAATCGTAGGTCAACATTGTGGCTGACAATAAAGACACGAATGAATATAAATGATTATGACACTCATCATTAAACTATCAAATTGATTTATAATATTTAGAGATTTAGCAATCAGCATTGGTGTGTCGGGCATAAAACTTAACGATGTGATGCATCGTTTGGAAAAAGTTTGCATCGGTACAAGTCAGCATTTGTATCGCGAGGCATCGTTCTTAACATTTAACGATTTAGTTATGCATCAGGTTGCGAATCGCTTCTGTCTCGGTTATGAAGATGCACATCACCAATAAATGCATTCAAATTATATTATTATTCTTTCCAATTTTTGGCTAATTCATCAAATATTTTAAATATCATTCTTTTTTTTTTTTTTACGTATTAATGCCCAGGGGAAAAACCTGAATCTTGTTTGCTCTTGGTTTAGTCGGTGTTCTCAGTGTGTGTGCGCGATAACAGTGTGTCTTACCTCCCTGAGCTCCTGGGTGATTGTGGACAGGCGCTCGTTCTCAGACAGTGTGTTGGTGAGGGTGTTCCTCGCCTGCCTGAGCTCGGTCTGTAGCTCTTGCACGCGCTGCTCGTAGTACGCCTCCTTACATGCTGACTCCTGAAGCAGAGATTCCTCCCGAATCTCACCATCAGCTGCCACTTTCCTCTGGTTGGAGTGAGCCTGTCCGAATGCCTGGAGGAAAATAAAAGGTGGTGAGGATGCTGTATTGGAGTCGAAACAAATTTGTTGTCACAACTACTTCTGTTCGTCATTAACATGATTTTGGACACCATTGAGAAATGGTGAATAAGAGGGAGAAAAAAGAAAAGAAAAAAAAAAAAAAACACTTGGCATTACAAAATGGTATCTACCCCGTTTACATGTCAATATTCAAAATTAATTTTAATGTAACCAGAAACTAAAGTGCATGTGTGTTAGACCTTATGCAATAAGAAGAGGATGCAATTTATTACTTAATCACTCCAATAAAATGTTCTCTGTCTAAGCAAAACAAGGACACAGAGTGGGACAAGACATGGAGAAAAAAAATAAAACGTGTTGCATTCTACTGAAATCTGAGAGAGATCCGCGCCCACAGGCTCATCGAGGCCATCAGAACCTGCAGATAATCTTTTCCTAACCGCTGCCTAATTTCACTTGCTACCTGAACACAAAGAGGAAACTCAGGAATTGTGTTAAGAGGTTGAAAACACAACCATCACCACCGCCATCAAGCGTTCCAGCTCTCACACAGCTTAACTGAGGCTTAGCGAATTATAAATCTCCCAAAAAACTCTGATCTTGATTAGACCCGCACAAACTCTAGCCTAGTACAACGCGATCGCAAACTCCCTGTAATCTAATCTCTGAAGCTTGGACTGCAGCAACGCTCTGATGAAACACGTGCAGGCTTTGTTAAGACCTTTGGTTAATGCTTTGCTCTGCACTCATGACAATGGCGTGCCTCGAGCACAATAGCCATTAATCAGAAAACAGTGTTTTTGATGGGTTTTGCAAATGTCTGGCATTAATAAATAAACATTTACAAATGTTGCATTTACTGTACTATGCCAACTTCAACTCATTGTTACAGTGCTGGCTCATAAGTGAAGGAAAAACTCAATTCTACATCATATAAACAAACCTTCGTGGTAACAGTTTGGGGGAAAACCACATATGCCTGTGAAGTCAGGTACTTTTGTCCATGTCTAGCAACTGAATCATTAGGAGAAAACAGTGGCTCTGTGATGGCAGTACACGTTAACGTGGGGCATACACACTGGTAGGTCTTGGGAGTTTTGCTCGATCTTCATATATACACATACAGCACGTATCTTACAGCAAGAGCTCAGAGCTTGACATTTGATCCAGTTTTGAAACACGCAACCCAGGCTGCGCTTCCACTTTCCCCCTGCACAGTGACATTCTCAAAAGGATAAACAGTAAACTGTGTCAGATTCTTTCCTGACAACTAGGCATAATTTATATAAGCATCATCAGGCTTCATTCATCACAACAATACAATTCAATACAACAACTAGTGCTTATATATATATATATATATATATATATATATATATATATATATATATATATATATATATATATATATATATATATATATATAAATATAATGGGATTGTATATTTCAGTAGTGTAGAGTAAATATCAGTAAATTGATCAGTAGAGTAAATATTTTCCATCTCTATAGAGATAAAACAGAGGTAAATTGAAAGGGTTAACAGCTGACTACTGAGCAGCCTCTGCATTGCAGCTGAGATTCTGCAGAGGAGAGTCCTCTGCAAAGTACCGATGCAAACTCTCACACACGTGCACACACGCGCACACTATAATAAAATACTGCATGGGCATGTTGAAGCTTGAATAACAATTTTTTTTCTCTGGAAGTCGATCCACTGCTCCTGTTCCAGCACGCTCTGCATATAACTCATTTCTCAAGACTTTGCTCCAGGACACTGATACTCTGTCGCGTGTTAGACGATGTTTAAGAGTTACCTCATTCAAAAGAGTTAACACCTTAGAAGGAATAATTCAGAGGACATTCTAACTGACTGAACAGCTCATGGAGTTCTGAGAAGAAAAGTCTCATGCTGGGAAATGAATATATAATATTCCTGAAAAGCCGGCCCTGTTAGTGCTAGTCATGCAGAACGAAAGATGAAGGTCATCTTACGTATGAAAATGAAAGCCTACGTATGAAAATGAATCGGTGTGAATGTGTGGTTTTATTGCCTCAAACTTGTATGGCTCACGTGGAGCACTGGTCACCTGTATGCAAAAAAATTAAAATACATACATTAAAAAAAAATTCTTTCCTTCACTTTCTTATATGAAACATTCGGAAGCCAAGCATTGCTCTCTTAAGGGTACGTTAGGAGCAGAGGCAAACAAAAAGGTAAACATTAACATTTTCCCCTGTTGATTTGAATAGAAACATGTTCATTCAGTTAACTGCCAATGAGTCATGTGGCACGCACACACACACACACACACACACACACACACACACACACACACACACACACACACACACACACACACACACACACACACACACACACACACACACACACAGGTCAAGAGCTTCCGTCAATGGTTAAAAACCTCAGAAAGTGACCTCTGAGACTCTGACACTAGCATGTACTGCATGTTAACTTAAATATTCTAGAAATATTTTGGGGTCAGAATAGTCTTTGTTTATAAGAAAGAGAGGGTTCAACTGACAAGAATGCTGCAGTATCTCAAAACACCACTCTTTACAACCATGAAGAGCAGAACAGCATCTCAGATCTTACAAAAGGTTTGGCTTCAATTGGCCAAAAAAATGTAAATGATTCCAACTGTAACTGACATGTTCGGACACACAAGCTGACACACATTTGAAGCTTGATATAAATAACTACTAACTTTTCAATTCCATAATATTAATAGATTTTTTCCAACAAAATAAAGCGCCTCTAATTTCTATTTTTAAGTGTTTTACACACATTTCCCTGTGACGACACATAAACCCTTGCAGGGCTCCAAAACACTTATTGACCAAAATTTGTGTCAATAATTAACAAGGTTATTTGTTTCGAAAAGCACGAGATAAAACAGTTAGCACAAGGAGATAGGGAAAAAGGGGCACTCTGTGCTAGGCACTGGGAGGAAAAAAAAATCCTTATCGATTTGTCCTCTAACCCACAGCCATGAAAAACTGAAAATATCCACACCAGCTAAAACAGAACAGTGTCTGGGTTGGAAGATCTTGATATTGAGCTCTGAACTCAACCCTAATGAACACCTCCGTGATGAATTGGAAAGCACCCCAGACCTCCTCACCCCTACATCCGTAGGCTGAATGAACACAAATCGCCACTACCACACTCTAAAATCTAATGGAACATCTTCCCAGAAAAGTGGAGCTTATTATAACATCATAAATGGGGACTAAATGTTAAATGGGATGTTTAAAGAGCGAATCCTATGACCACTTTTGTCCGTGAAGTGTACTATAGAAAATCGCTTCCTTCATAGAGACAGCATTGACACTGACAGCTGCTCCATGGCAGATAGAATACAGCAGCGAGTTTATAAGAAATCGCATCAACAGATAAGAAAGGCGTCGTGAATTCCCTGCCAAATAGAGCCACAGAACAAGAGAATGCAAATCCATGTAGAGTGACTCTGCACACAGTTTTCCTTCATTTCCTCTGTAGACATTTACATTTTTTTCAGCACAGATTCTCACCTATTACTATTACAGGGACTTGTTTTCAAGGTTCGTAGTCATCTGCATTCATCTCTGCTTCCTTCCCTTAGCATGACTTTTCCATGACATCAGTCTCAGCCCGCGCAGATGACTTATCCAGCTGACCAGTTTCCTGCTTGGGTCAGGAAGGCAGCTGGTTCTTTTTAAAAGTTTTCACAGTCTGACATTTAAGATTTAGAAACTATATATAACCAGTTCCAAACTCAAATAGGGAACTGAAGCAAATGCCAAAACAGCTATTTTTTGTTTTAACGAAGTGAGAAAAAAAAATTTATCAAGGCCACAAATACACCAGAAGGTCTCTGGTTTTAAAAATGCCTTAGTGTTGATTCATTCTGTATAAGAGCGGCTCTAACAATAGCTCCAAATGCATAGTTTAGATCAGGGCTGTAGCCTTCTGTGATTTTAGTATTTGAGTTTTCTACCGACTATTTCCGACGATTAATTAAGTAATCTGTAATATTTTTTTCTTTATTTAAGATCAATCCTAAATTATACAAGAGAAAATAAGACAGTTCTCTTAAAATGACCAAGTAACTTGTTTCCTTTAAAAAAAAAAAAGAAAACTAAACCTGTTTAGTGCATTTAACTGGCATATTACATCAAAATGTAAATACAAATATATATATAAAAAAAACAAATAAAAATAAATTTCAGATTACAAAAAAAAACCCCAACAACAGTAAATACACTGTGTTTTCTTTATGTTTTAGTTTGAAATGCTCTCATCTTCTGTCTGGACTTAACAGAGCATCGAGGCAAATAATTTGCTACTTGATTTTTTTAAATATTTAAAATACTCGAGGAATCGTTTCAGCCCTATTTTACATAAATTCACTTGCTCAAACGCATTTTTATAGAAGTGACGTGCAAAGCTACTTGCATGACAGTCGTGCCGCTACAACTGATTTAAAGCGTGTGAAATGGTTGATATGGAGAATTTGTAAAGACGCAGTATGAAGTGTTTTTTTTTTTTTTCTGTTTTCCAGAATCATAAAAAGCTCAGTTTTATTGACTGCATAAGAAAGGAAGAAAAAAAGGCTGATGAGGGAATGACTGTGTATACAAATCATAAGGGATAACAGGAACTAATGTGTTTTGCACATTAAACATGAACATGAATGAATAAACAATACACAATGTTCAATGAGAAACTGTCTTGGCATAAGAGGAATAAAACGCAGGAAAATAATCAACTTAACACTAATTAAGAGTTGTGTTGGGTCTTAAATCACCCTACTGATGATTGTTTTCTGATACCAACATGCTGTGACATGTTTCATTTCTTGGTTCAACGGACAGATTCCAAAATGTTAATTATATTTATGTCTTCAGTAGACCAATAGAAATGCTGTATTTGTTTCTTAACTAGTGATCAGCATACAGTCTACATTAATATTGGCACCCTTCAAGATAAAGGTGATCGGGAGAAACTGATCAGGACACCTGACTCTTCCTCAAACTGTTACTATGAAGTATGACAATTCCCCTGTGTACAAAGTGAGCACCATTAAGGTATCGTTTATAACAGAAGATTTTGAGAGGGCTGCTATAGAACTCTGACCACAACTCAATTTGAAACACGTTCTGCACCCTACATCAGAAAATGAATCAGTAGCTGAGTGAGCACAAACCTACCCCATAATTTACAACAGCAAAAAAAAAACTAATTATGGTTTATTATACTTAGGTGTCCACAAGCTTTTGTCCATACACTGTGCGTGTGTGACACACGGCTTGTTTTATAATCAGCACCTCGTAAATCTAACCTCAGACGCGCTTAATCAAATCTCAGCCTGGCAATGCACCTCTAATCAATCAGACGCAGCAGATAATAAAGTGCACACAGACTGTAAAGAGCAAATCCTTGCATTTCACACAACAGACAATTGATTCACTATGCACGTCTGACACTGTGGCATTTTAATATGTGCATATTAGTCATAAAAACCGCCGTGAGCAGTTCGGTGGAATGTTATTGTTTACCTTGGAAATGCTTAAATATAATTCGGTTGTTCTTCAGGGCTTAATGAAATGTTTTCCATGTAAAACCAAAAGCAGGGACACTCCATTACAAGCACACACATGAAAAACCATTAACGATCCTGAACCACCCATTTAAATGATTGTTTTATAAGCTGGTTTGTCACTGTTCGTTTGAGTGAACGCCCAAAATAACCTAAAACCAACTGGTTCCCACAGGAAAATTGGCATTCAGACTCATACACACAACACACACACACCATTTCTCAGATTCTTTAGAAGCTGGCAAACATCCAGCCCTACCCCCCTTAAGGACCAACACACCCACATGCATATACCCTCGCACACACAAATACACTTTGAGGTACCCTTTCCTCCATCATCATTGGTTCTTCCTATTCTGCTCTCCTCTCCTGCTATGAAGAACATGTAGAAAATAGGTACCAAGAACACGATATGTACTGATTCTTACATAACTTTCGTGTGCAAAAGCCTTTTCAGCAACGTGAAAGTCGCGCAGGAGGACTTTGACTCGCTCACATCGACACTCGTACTCACCTCTTATTCACACTAGTAGGCGATACATCAACAGAAAATCCTGCGTTTTTGGGTGAGTATTGAAATGTTCTCAAGTCTATGCAAATTGGAAAATAAAGTGGCAAAGAGATTTAAACCGGCTTGATGGATTCCTCGGATCAATCCTGCGACACATACTGTTTTGTCATTGTATTTCCCAGGGTTTTTGCAGGTTTTCACCAAGTCGAATTTTTCAAGACCCATTAAAGACCATTAAGAATGAAATTTAAGACCGATATCATAACATCAAAAACACACACTCGAATACGTTGTTAGCAACTGGCCTAACCCAAGCCCTAAATTAGTTTTTTTCCAGTCAAGTATCGCTATCGTTTTATATGTGGTACAATCCAGGAGAGATTCACACCATAACAAAGAAAAAATTGAAAAACAGAAAGCTGATTGGCTGCTGCGTGTTGGAAAGAAAACACAAAAAAACATTCTAAAGTGCTGTGGGAGAATTTCAATGAGCATTTGCGGTACCGTTACACAGACAATGAAAAATTAAGACCTTTTTAGAATGATTTTAAGACCTAGAACGGCAAAAACTTACTAAGACCTATAATTTAGATTTTTTAATTTTAAACTTTTATGTAAATGGAAACCAAGTTTCCTCCTGCACACCTACATCCCCCCTTTACTGTATATACACAAATGTGTCTTATTTAGCCACAGAACACCTCTCAGAGACATTATGAAGGAAATTAAGGCCTGGAAAGCTACAACAGTGATTGTTTGCACCATGAAAGCACTGGATTATTGCCCCACACTGCTTGGTGGTTGTGGGTTGGTCATCACACACCCGCAGGTGTCACCCTGCAATCAAAAATGCGTGCGGTGAACGAGAATGGCAACTAACTGTGTGCCTGCCTTCGCCCACGCAACTCTGCCCTGAGATGAGGTGATTGTCTTGTGCAATTAGAACCATCCACAGGAGAAAATTAAAGGGTGGATCCTGATGACCCTGACGATTAAGAGGTAGAAAAGATAATTGTTTCTGTTTCTGTTTCTCTCTCTCTCTCTCTCTCTCTCTCTCCCCCTCTCTCATACTGGCAGGAATTAAGAGTGTTTAGTTTGGTGGATCAGGAATCCACCATTTGCTTGTTCACACACACACACACACACAAAATGATCCTTTCCACTCACTACCATACATAAAGCAAATCAAAGAAAAACACTTACGTGAACAAACAGACAGTACAGTGGTTCAATATAAAATATATAGTGAGGGTGATAAAAAGAAAGCTATTAAATCCAAGTGGTTAAGGCTCTGGGCTACTAGGTCAGGGGTTCAAACCCTGGTATCGCCAAGCTGCCACTTTTAGGGCCCTTCTGCAAGGCCCTTAACCCTCTGTGCTCCAGGGGGTGCTGTAACATGGCCGACTCTGCATTCAGTGCCTGTGAGATAAACAAAGTATTCTAAAAAAACCCACAAAATGTTATGCACATACTCTTGCCCATACAGTGTATATTGAACTACTTTACCGTGTCTGTATGTTTACACAACCGTTTTATGTTTTTCTGTTGTGCCAAACTGAATAAGGTAATCCAAAAAGAGTTATCATTTCGGTCTCACCGCCACACAGGACCCCCCCTGACCCGGATGCCGCTCAGCACTCAAAGCACTGAAGTAAACAGGAAGTGGGAATTCAATGGAGGGAAAAAGGGGGGGGGGGGGGATCTTAAGATACTGTAGATGCTGGATGACTTAAGGGTTTAGCAGTAAGTGTAAGATGGGACCTTTGTTGTTGCAAAATACATGTTCATACAGTCTGTGCAATACGGGTCTAATCTGAAAAATCATCTATCACTGCCTGGATTTTTCACATTACAAACTAAAAGCATACAGTTAATATAAAAATTGTTCATCAGTTCCGGAGGCACACTATTAAATGCATTATCATTTCTATATACAGATAGCAGGAGGCGCAGACTTTTTTATATATATATATATATATATATATATATATATATATATATATATAATATATATATATATATATATATATATATATAAGATAAAGCTTTCTCCAACCTGTCTCTATATTACATAACCATTCCCTAATAACAAACTGACAAAAGTGTGTATTCAACGCTTTGCCCTGAACAGTTAACAGTGCCTACACAGTGCGTCATTTGATGGGTACATAAGCAAATATGAAGACTAGCATGTGAGCGGAGACTTGAAAGAGGCCTATTGTCAGACTTCTTCCATTTATCACCGATTCTGGTCTTCACTTTACATGAATTTGCATGGAGGAACAGTTTTCACTAGGAACAGAGCTCCAACATGAAGCGAAAAAAAAAACACCTTTCAAAAGCACACCATGCAAGAATGGTGACTGAATGGTGACTGATGACGTACTGCTCTCGCTGATAACACAAGGTCAGCTGCTCCTTTTAGACACACTTCCTGTCCAAGCTAACCGGATCCATTCTTCTTCTCCCCCTTCTATTTTCCATCAAGCTTCTTTACAGAGATATTTGCCACACTGAACACTCACACACAAACTCATACACACACACACAAAGGTTACATAGCAAATGTGTGTGCGCTCAGAACATTAACACTTCGAAGACGACCAAATTCCGAGGGACAGTGAAGAGTGGAATGATAATGTGGTGTAATGTGGAAAATAACCTCCTTACAAGCAGCGCTCGATGTAAGTACAGTAAGTAGGGTAAAGAATTAGTGTTAAAGACGCTCATTTAACTCACATTCTCATCAGCCTAAGGCTGTGGAAAATCCCTCATTCCGTCTCAAAGGGAAGTCCCATTTGTTCAAAAAAAAGAAAAAAAAGAAAAAAAAAAGAGCTATGCTGTTTGGAGTCCACAGCAATACCTAGATGTGCTATTATTTAAAAAAAGGCCTTTTTTTAAACGTGAAAAATACAACACAAAGCTTATAAGCTCTATAACACACACAGAGCTGGTATATCCGGTCTAAGCTGCTAGTCTCTGTAAACCAGCCGATTGAGGCCATGTGGGCAGAGATTAGCCGCTGCATTCAGGCTCATTTACTGTAGATTAGCGGTTAATTGCGTTTTGTCACTTGGCTCGTTCATACACGGTTTTCTGTTACTTTGACATGCTTCATTGAACCGCCCATAAATATAGAGCACACCTTTGAAAAGACAGAGTACCGTTCGAGACATATTTCTAAACCACGCATGCCCACAGCACCTTATTATCATTATATTCATCATCATCATGTTGGTTCGCATGTTCTTGCCTCAAAAACACAACGAAAAACAGAAATGTAGCATAGGAGCCGAAACAAAAAATACAAATTCAATACAAATAAAGAAGAATTCAAATCCTTTCCCAATCTCCTGCATCATTAAGGCTCAACACAGTTGCATTAGGACACGTCTTTTCATATGTAAAACGTAAGAGGCCGGTTCTAATATCTTGATTTACACGTCCAAGTAATGAGCCTTTGATTAGACGGTGCCAGTCTTCTGAGGAGCCCGAAAGAGAGGCCTATTCAGGTAAAAGAGGCAGCTCTTGGTCTTGGCACCTGCTATGACTTTCCCACGCTGGTGCCCGGTGCCAGGATTAGGCTGACTCAAAAACCTTGACCCCAATAAAGAAAATTAGGAGGCTCTTAAGACAGTAGTCTCAACCTGTTTACGGTCTCTTAAAGGCATGCCGAGTCAATCTGGGTCGTCTTTAAGTGTGCAATTAGCACCTTAAAAAATATATAATTTCCTTGGGTTAATGGATGATTGTTTTAACGCACAAGCAATTTCCATTTATAGCAGTGACCATCAAGAGGAATAGGAGCATGCAGCTGCTGCAGTATCAGCCGTGGGAGTGTGTATGTGTGTAACCAAATGTGAATGCTTTCACTGTGTGCTTCACACTCTACATAATGCCACAAGGGTCTTTGTCATGGCAACAGAATGAAGGGTGTTTGTTTTCGTGCGCCGCGCATGCATGTGCACATGTGTGTCTTTTCAAGGCCTCTCGAATTCCCTTATGACATTCCAGGCTAAACCCTGAAACGCAATCAGGCAACACTGATACAGTATCGGTCCTCTTTTTTCTTAAAATCGTATATACAGTGTATACTTTTTTTTCTTTTGCCCAAAATTTGTAAAAAAACAAAAAAACAAAAAAAAAACACCACTTATATAAAATGCCAATTGGATTAATATACAAAAAATATGCACATACACAATAACATTAAAAACAATCAATAGAACAATAATAAAAAAAAAAAAAACACTGTAAATAGAGCAAAATAAAATAAAAAATCCCAGAAGCAAAACTACTCTAAATAAATGTCTTTAGCAATTAAAAAAAGGGGCCAATAAGCAAGTTGTGTATGTGCACACTTTTGTGTTGCGGCTGATAGGGAATTAAAAAATAAAAAGGATTTCATTGTGCTACTGGTATAGAAAGACATTTCAAGTATAGTTTCTTGCACCATATGTACAGAAACGTTTTATACAAAAAAAAAAAAAAACAACTATATTACTAGAAATTGCCATTTCATTTGCTTACATCAGCAAACATCTCAAATGAATATTTGAGTTGCTTAGCCCACCCATGAATAAACATAGATACATACACACACCCTAGCTGTTCTGTGTGCCAGTGTCAAATTAAGTCAAGGAGGACGAAAAGTCACGACCTCTTTGTTCAACACTCTGTGGGAGAATGTGTGGCACAGAGGGAAAAACTGAAAAAGGCAGCCTGGAGAAGTGGATCAATTACTGAGACATATTATATTTAAACTGCATTCCCTTTATAACCTCCATGGTGCAGTTACATTTAAAATGTTAATATCTTGGCCAATTTATGTGCAATAATTGTCACATGTGCAATGACTTGTATGACCCTCACTGTAGACTGACTTTTTCTGCCATCTATTTCACCGCTGCTACACATTTTCGTACAGTAGATTTCAACAAGATTGGAAATTCTTTTCATTTAAATTTAATATATTACTTAACATGTAGGATTTCATTACAATTCCTATATTGTATTTGCCTTTAATTGTAGTATGAGCAACTGCGACCTAACAATTTTCCTGTGGGATCAATAAAGCGTTCTGATTCACATAAAAACCAGACTATGCAGAACAGCAGCAGCTCGTGACAGGGATTTTGCTTAAATTAAACTCGAGAGCCAGTCACATGCTGAAAACTACTGTCTAGCCATTATCTATTATCCCTGCTGTATTTGCACCTTTCCTTCTTCCAATCTCTGTTCAAACCTCTTCGTTTCCACTGTTGGGCCCTTAGGCAAGACCTTTAACCCTCCCTGCTCCAGGGCTGAGAAAATAATTCCACCATGCTGCACAGTAAACGTGACAAATAAAGGCTTCTTCTAAAACATCTTTCAGTGGAACTGGCTCGATAACCTTTGCACACTGTCTTTCACTGTGCCTAAACCCGCACAGATTCAGTAGATTAATAATTCACATTATTCGCCATGAAGCAAGCTCTTGTCAGCAATGATTAGCCATTCTTGCATTTCCCATTCCTGAATACTGCATGCAATGATCAATCAATAGCCCAGTAAGAATATTTCCAACCCCATCCATCTCTAGAATCTGTAGAATCTTACAGGCTCCGGCTACACGTCCTGTTTACTCGTCTTCGTAGACGTAACTGGAAGATGCCTGACTATTTCCTGCAATCAGGGAATGATGGATACTGCAGAAAAACCTCAATTTTGCAAAAATGGGTCATTATCACTTTATCTCTGCAATGTCTTCAATGGAAATAGTCCAAAAGATCATGACTGTTATAAAGATAGCGACAGTTATAAAGCTACTGCTCTGTCATTTGATCTTTTAAGTCTTTAGATACACAATTAAAAGGAACGAATGAATTTTCTATTGCGAAATGAATGACGTTCATTGACACCCCGAGTAAATCCTGACCCAGTATCACCAGCGAGGTCGAAGGTTCCGCACAGTATATGAACAAAGGTTTGTGGACACCTGACCATAAGATGCATATGTGGTTATTAAACAGAACCCAATCCACATTTAGTCTTTATTTAGTGTTATATTAACCTCCACACTTCTGGTAAGATGTTCCACTAGGTTTTGGATTGTGATTCTAGAGATTCGTGTTCATTCAGCCACAAGGGTGGTAGTAAAGTCAGGCACTGATGCAGGGTGAGGAGACCTGCAAAGCAGTCAGAATTTCAATTCATCCCAAAGTTGTTTAAAATTTGTGCACAGGGGTGTTGTCATGCTGGAACAGGTTCCAGGGTATCAGAGTTCAAGCGAATGTAAAATGTAATGCTTCAGCATCAAAAGACGTCCTATACAATTGTGCACCTCCAACGTTGTGGTAACAGTGTAGGGAAGAACCACATAATGCTTTAAAGGTCAGGTCTCCCAATACATTCGTCCGTATAGTGTAAAGTACAAAAAAATTTTTTTTTATAAAAAACCAAGTGGCAAAATGTAATGTATCTGATAAGCCTTAACAGTTTATAAACATAAATCCTCCTCATTTTCACATAATTGAATAAGCTGTGCTGCATTTAACACTTTTGTGCTGCATTTTGAGCATTTTTAACAGTTGTGGTAAAAAAAATATTAAATAAATGAAACATTCCCAAGAACCCTGCTCTTCTTCTTCTCCCAAAGCCATTTCATAGACACTGAATTAAAAAACACAAAAAAGAAAATAACCAAAAAAGAGGCAGGGAAAAAAAAAGTCAACTGTTGACCAAGTGACCTCGTGCAACACTGGGTGTAACAGCTGTCTCCAACAATAAACTTACATAAATCTGTCACAGGGTCCACAAACAAAGCCTTTATCACTCATTGTTACATCATTTTAACACACACACACACACACACACACACACACACACACACACACACACACACACACACACACACACACACACGCGTATATGGCTTGTCATTAATGTTCAGAACTCTTTAAACTATATCTAACAATATAACTTGAAGAGAAATGAGGTCACTGAACTGGAAATGAAATAAGATGGGAATAATGTGTTTAAAAACCAGCAGATCACTGGATCACTCGGAAACAGCAGTGGTGTTATGGTGTTATGCATATTTCTCATACACCATCCATTTGCAATACAATCGTTCAATGCATTTCTCTCCACGTCATTCACATTTATGGTATTTGACTAATGCCCTTATCCAGAGCTACTTACAATTCTCATTTATACAACTGAGAAGTTGGGGGTTAAAGGGCCTTGCTAAAGGGCCCAGCATCGGACGCTTGGTGGTGCTGGGATTTGAACTCATGATGCTCGGATTAAAAGTCCACCAAAGGCCACAGATCATCACTTCCCTTCCTGAACTTCCATTTCGTGTTCTGCTAATGTGGTCATCAGTTACTCTACAGTGTAATGGATTACATTTTGACAGCTGGACATGATTTGTGATTTTCTGGGCAATGGGCAACATCTGTAATGTCTTAGTTAAATTCACAAATGTCATATCATGTCAGGGCCACGGAAAGAGTCCTATTTAGGAGAACTCGTACTGAGAGAGAAAATAAACAGGATGTTTTTCCCGATAAAAAGATAAATGAAACGGACTGATGATTGAAGAAGCGTTTTTGGGGCGAAAGCTGGCAGCTGGCAGTTTTTTCTCGAGGGGAAGCGCTTGGGCAGAAGCCCCAGAGAGAGGCATTAAGGAGCCAGAAAAACAAGAAAAGCATGACTTGAACAGTTAAAAGAGAACAAAAGACAAATGACTACACTGCAATAAATTGCTTGAGCATTTCAACGTTTCTCCCCCTTTTATTTTTTTCTCTTGCCCTCTAAAAAAAACAAAAAAAAAAAACAAAGCTCTTTTCAACTGCACATATTTTCACCCTCACTACATATTTCAGAAAGAAGTGTCAGGAGTCCAGTAGAAGGCGGCTAATAGGAGACATTTTCTTGCAAGGATCCAAAAAGAAAAAGTGTGTATTCCATTTGACATTAAATGACTCAGTGAGAGACAGCGTTAGGATTTGTGGGTGAAATCACTGTAAGAACAAATCTGTGCTCTTCCTCCTCATTTCTTTTTAACGAAAAAATGACTTACAAAGCAGAGCTAAACACACACACACACACACACACACACACACACACACACACACACACACACACAATTCCATTTAGTTTACTCAGGACATCCCACAGCACTTAATGTAGAAACAACAGCTGCTGTCTGTTTCCCTCTTTCACCTACTTCTCAAATCATACGATTCACGACCCCAAAAAAAAAAAAAAAATCAAACCGAACAGATCAGGAGCGTTTTCTAAGCAGATAAGGAGGGAAAGTGGTTTAAATAAAAACACCCTCAGCTCAATGAAAGACTACAGAGCTGTCGTTTATCTGCAGAGCTGCAGTCTACATTCTCAGCATGCCTGCATGAGCCGTAACTCGTTTGGCCGGCTCGTCAATTTTTCCAAGCGGGAAAAGGACACTTCCTGTTTGAATTCAAACCGAGCCCGCCATTTTTCAAAACCGTGCAATATGAGGTCATGCAATAAAATCCTTATGACAGCTTACTTGGCGTATTAATCAATGAGAAAACGCCTTTACAATGTCATTAGGGACACAGACATGCTGTTCAACAATGCGTTTACTCCTTTATCTTTATTATTGTGAAGTGTTCAGAATGAGACAGTCTGTATGTCCAAATGTCCGTCTGCACCTTTATGCATTAGTTCATATAAACCATAGATTCTGGATTCTCTAGAACAGAAATCAAATTTTTTTCCTCACCATGTAGCGCTTTTACACAAAACAATATACATACTTTATCATTTAATTATTACATATAGCATTTATCGATGCATAGAAAAAACTTCGACTGAATCAAGCGGGCTGGGAAAAAAAAAACAAAAAACAGTTGACTGTGAAAGTCAATAAAAATTTAAAGTAAAAAAAATAAGGTTATTTTATATTTGCATATAGAAAAGAATAAAAAATTGTATTCAAATTAAAAGAATAAACACACATCTATATCACAAGACACCCAGAAAATGACATACTGCTATTATATCACACTGATATACTCATACAATAAAGTTTATATTTTTTTTTATTGATTTAAAAAAGTATTACCGGTTAGACGGCGCATGCGCATTAGTAGCGAGGACAAATATCGCGATAACGCATTTTAATCGGAGTATCAGGCAGCCCACAAAGATGCCATTAGGAATTTGATGGATCTTCCGCAGCCTTTCTGTGGGTGACCTTGTAGAACAAAAATAATCGATGGAGGGGGAAAAAAAGCATTTCTTGGCAAGAAATTGTGCTAATATATAAATAATAGCGCGCTGGTTTTCCAAACAGACCGTATAAAGCTGAAAGCGACGCTGAGGTGAAGGTTAACGGGGAACACCGAGCCAAACGCCGTGGCCCAGACGGCTAGAACCGGACTGGTTTTACGATTTCTGTAATATTTGCTGCAAATAAACATTTTCAGATAAATAAACATGGATATGAAAGTGGAAGAGAACCTCTCGGAGCTGGTCCAGTTCCTGTCGGACGCTGTCATAGTCGCTCTCCAGCTCGTCGTACTGCTGCTTGAGCGCCTGCTTCTCCTCCAGCACCGCGAGCCCGTACTCCGCCGCCTGGATCTTCTCGCGCGTGGTCTCGTGCAGCTCGCCGGTGAGGCGCGCGATCTCGGCCAGCATCTCCTCCGCGGTTGACAGCATCATGGACGGGTGGTGTCGGGGGGATGACCACCGAATAAAATCCAACCTTTCCAATTTTTTCTCCGACAAAACCTTTAAATTTTTTGTCGGGGCGAATAATTTAGTTTCTTCTCCGTTTAAACATTTCAGCCTGTTTTTGGGGCAAGAAGCTGGTTCTTTCCTTTTTATTCTTATTATTTTTGCGTGCTATTCCATGAGCACGCAGAGCTCCGCTCCTCTCCGCTTCTTGCCCGTTAATCAGACCTGACTCCTCCGAGGAGCCGTCAGTTGCCCAAGGCTCCATCCAGAAACTGAGACGTTTAAATGGATTGTGGGAAATGTAGTGCTCTTGTCCGAGCTGCTGAAGCAGACTCATATGAAAAAAAAACTCATATCCCACGATTCAACGCGGTGGGGGTGTGCGTGCGCGCGCCTGGATCCCGGAAGCGCTGCCTTCACTTTCTGGGAGTGACGTGGAGATCCCAGGTATTATGCAGTGTGTATGCGTGTGAAGCGCGCCATCTATCGGCAACAGGTATAGCACAGCTAATAGAATTATATTTCATGAAAAACATACAAATGGATAAAAAAAAAACCCCCATAAAAACAACAGTGAGCATTACCACTAGCAGCACGAAGTCAAAGTCTTTCTCACTCGTTCTGCAATCCAAGTACCTTTAAGACCGGTATCGTCGATATCGATACCGATACCAATACTGATACCAATACTTTAGATTTTCTAAGATATCTTTTTTGAAAGCCATCATATCATATAATCTAAAACAGACGGTTCTTCTTCTCCTTTGTGACTGAACATTATTAATTAAACACTATTTAAACATTAAAAGTTTTTTCTGACTTTTGTTATTGAAAAAAAATATATTTTCGATGGTATTGATAAAGCAGTGATCCCGAGATATATGAGTAGCCAAAGTAGATTGTTTGTACGATGTACAGGAGGCACAGCCTAAAAAGATCAGTTTTATACACATTAAGTAAATATTAAACTGTCGATAATATGTGAACATCTGATTTTAATATGTAAATTGTTCCTATTGCTACTCCCCCCAGTATTGCAAATATTGATGCTTTCAGATCGAGGTTGAGGTCAGAGCTCTACAGCAGGCCACTCAAGATCTTATAATCCAACCCTTGTAAAGCACATCTTCATGGAGCGTACTTCCTGCACAGGGAAATTGTCATGCTGGAATGGGTTAGAGGTTTTTTTTGTTGTTAAAGTTAAGGGAAAATGTTATGCTAAACCCTGCACAGAGGGTTAAGGGCCTTGCTCCAGGGCCCCAAGAGAGGCAGATACTGGGCATGAGCCTTCAACTTTCCAATCAGTAATCCAGAGACAACCACTGAGCTACCACCTCCCTAAAAAGGACCCAAAGACATCCTATACTGGTTTACTGACCAACTTTGTGGTAAAAAGGATTGCTTTGGGAAATGTTTTTGATCCTTTTTTCAACCAACATTCCGCTCATTCATGGTTTCCAAACACGAGGTACAAAAATACATAGTGCCAAACACCAAAAAGCACTAGACTGCCAAAGTGTACTTTCAGATCAATGCAATCATCCCTAATGCTAAGGTAGAGTGTGTTGCCTGTGTGCTATATATTGGTTTTATTCCAAGAACCTTAGTACAGAACAACAACAGGCTATGAGTTTGGTAGTGTGGTGCATTTTGGTGTTACCTCGTTTTGAACCTCATGTTTGGAAACCAGTAGAGAAATTGTACAGGATGTTTTAGCATTCAGTTTTCTCTTCACTTGTATACCCCAAAACCCTGTGCATAAAGCCAGCTCCATGAAGATATGCTTTATATGGGTTGGAGTGAAAGATCTTTGCATGGCTTTCACCCCAGGTCTTTACTATACATTAGTACCTGACTTTACTAACACACTTATGGCTGAATGAGCACAAATCTTCACCACTACACTCCAAAAATCTTGTGTAACATCTTCCCAGAACTGTAGTGTCTTAGATATGATACCCTGGATATGTGAAATAGACACAGATCTATTTAATAATACCAACTAAGAAGGCAAATCTGATAGCACAAGTCTGTTTGTGGTTTATGTGTTTTGATAGTCTGCTAACACAGGTGCGTTCACCGACGGTTGTCCAGTTCCGGGTGGTCTGATGCGAGGCGTTTAGTTGTGTTTTAACAGCTGTGTCCTAGCAATCAAATACAACAGACTCAAATGAGAAAACAGCTTCAACAACTGTTGCTCTGACAGCTACGAAAATTCATTTTATAAATAAAAATCTATACAAGGACAAGCCAGACTCCATTTGTAGTCAGTGGGGCAAGAATTTGCATTGTGATGTGCCCTTTCCTGATTTTTTTGGGACACTTTTAACTGTATAAGACGCACACACTTTGTGCAAGATGTATCCAATTATCCAAATATTATAGGGTTCATTATTTTAGATATTTTTTTGATAGAGCTTTGCACGTTTCATTTTACTGTAGGGATTAAAAAAAAATCATCTCCAGCTTTTTTCATTGATTTTTGTGTCTGAGATTTTGATTCAATTCATTTAAAACAGTCAGACTGGCCAATAACTAACAATTGTAGTCATTTCATGTTGCAATAGTGTTGAAATGTCAAACTGTAACAAGGTTAAAGCACACAAAGTCTTGAAATATCATACGTCGGGTGAGTCTGAGAGTCTTATAATTCTTTAACATCACTGATACTGTGTGTTCTCCATTAATATACTCACTTTCAGTAATGGCTTCATTATGATTAGTCTTGGAGCATCCTGGGGTCACAGGAACCAGTCCACTGCTTTTTTGGAAAGCTCAGGATCGAACAAAGGATGCTGGAGCTTTGAGGCGGTAATGCTGCCATCACATCACCCTGGTTATAACACATTTAATATTAAAGGCCACATTTCTATAAACTATTTTGAACTGACACAAAACATTTCATACATACAACAAATTATTGAACTGGATGAAATGAACTGAGGTCTAACCTGCTTTATAATGGCATGAAATGATGCTATTCCTTTTGTTGATTACAGGACTCTGTGTGAACATTAGCCACTTAACAAAAATCTCTCTTGAATATCTTGAATAATGCACCAGAACGTTCCAACTACGGTACACCTTTTACAAACAGGAGACATGCACAAGTTCTGATCAAATAAAATATAACACAATGTCATCCTTATAAAACAGTTCCATATTTATTGCAAAATATTTTTTACAGTAAAACTTAAAAAAAAAAAAAAAAAAAAAGAAAGAAAAAAAAAACCTGGAATGGACAGTAAGGCCAACATCAGAACGGTGCGTGCTGAACTGTACAAGACATCAACGGTAACACTTTAAATAATCTTTCTAACCTCGCCCTTATTGCCACCCGCAAACATGTATTTCACTCTGAATTCTCACTACAAACATGCCAATTGAATGAGTATGGATCTGAAATGACCTGGAACATTCCCAGTGCTGTTCTGAGCTGATAAAACAACCTGACAGGCAAGTTAGAGACCACGTTTACACACACTACCATGTGTACTGCAGTTACCATCAAGACAACGAAAGTGTAAAAAAAAAATTATAAAATTATTACTCTTCCCCTATTTTTCCTTTTTTTAAAAAAAAAAAAAAAAAAAAAGAAAAGGGCCTTTTTTCCCCCCAAAACCTGCCACTTGGTTATTAACGCACTTTACAACACAAAACACAAGGCATTTACACAATCCTGCTATTCACATCTTTGAAACATGTCCAAATGAGAAAATTGTTATTATGACACTGATATGAGAGGCTTGTGGCTCTTTACGAATGTCGACATTCCGTTTAAAGTACACACTTCTTATTCCATCTGTTCGAAGGATTTCCTAGGTTTAATTGGATGTTTTTGTTTGTTTTGGGTTTTTTTTTTCATCAAAAGGGGAAGTTTTGTGCAAACGAACAAATACTGATGTCTTCATACTCTCGTATGAAGAACTAATGCGATTTAATATATTTTATACACACACACACACACACACACACACACACACACACACACATATATATACACACACACACACACACACACATTTTGGCACTGATATTCATCCTACTTTGCTGGCATGCTCAAGCTGTGATGCAGCAGGATCACATTACTGACATTCCAATAATAAGTACATCGTATGTGCATTTTTGTTTTTATTTTTTTTTACTCCAAATATGGATGCTACAAAACCCCATGTTGGTTTGACATGGAATAGGATACAAAATGAAACGGTTACGATGAAAATAGATTTCTTCGAATCTTACAGTGAGCCCTTCTGGAACAGAAACCTGGTTTTAGATGAGGTTAGGTGACGGAAATTGACAATGGTAAGACACTTATTGACAAATACGCACACTGTTGTTGTTGGTTTTTTTGCTGATGCAATTTACATTTTCATTAAAAAAAAAAATAAAAATCCTTGGATATTGATTTATATCCCAAGTATGAATATAGTGTTTAGTCCTGTTTAGTAAAGAGCGAAAGCACAGGACAGTTCCTTGCCATAATGCGTCAGAAAACTAAGCAGCAGCCTTTGACAGCCAATGTACAAAATTAGATCTGAGAAGGAAAAAAAAAAACAAATCTTCCCTGATGGACGTAATGGGGGGGAAATACGCAGTCCCAGCTCAGATCTAGGCTCAGTTTGTCCCAGATTGTGGTGTTAACTGTATTAATTAGGACACGAAAGCCGGACTGATCTCTTATAATCATTTTTTTCGCATACATTTTTCTGGCAGACGTCAATCCAAAGGGCTAAAGTTTTCTAAATGGCACGAGGTGGCTCCTCCTTCGATCATTTTTCCCTCTGTAAAGATCGCAAAAGGAATGGATGAAATGTTTTAAGTTTTTTTTTTTAATGCTCGACATCTTTAGATTTAGTGTCATGTACTCGAAGGAACATCCTTTTGTAAAATGACACCTAAGAAAAGTGAATGACCTTTGATTTATTTTATTTTTTCACAAGTTATGCCTCCTTTGAACATAACGAATAAAATAGCGTGTGGTATCGCCGCAGATTTTCTTGCTCGGGTTCCCTTCATTTGACCTCGAGGATGTATGATGCCTTCACACAAAAAAAAAAAAGAAGAAAAAGAAAAAGACTGATTGCCTTAGAACACCACAAATGTAATCCATGTCACAATATATCATATAGGTAATATGCATATCAGCATGCACTGTATATCCTTCGCTTGTGGAAAGCTTTTCAGGGTCTGCTAGGAGGGGCCGAGAGAGGTGCTGTAGTTCAGTGGGAAACTTGAAGCTGCAGTCTTGTACGCCTTACAAAATGGCTCACCTTCCTCCACCGCTGTGCATCGAGCTGTAATGGTTTTACATCCATGGATGGAGAGGTTTTATGGGTTTTGTTTTTCACAGAGAACAATATTGTCAGTCTGTAAACATCACAGCGCTACAGTGAGTCAGCAAATAATAAACAAAAATAATAATAATAATAATAATAATAATAGTGATAAAGGAAATCTCACAGAAAGTTGATGAGTCGCAGTAGAAGTGACTGGTGTTTTGTTTACGGATGATGAACCAGAGAATTGCGTGTCTGGAATCTCTTTTTTGAAGAACGTCCCATTTGGGTTTTTTGATCAACACAAAAAAAAAAAAAAAAAAAGAAAGAGGAATGGTGCAGTCTACACTAATGGGCCTGGCTTCTTGTATCTGCACAATGATAATAAAAAAAAGTCTGCTGAAAATACAGCACCATCCTACTGTACATCCCCCTGCATATACAGTACCCTGCCCCGTTCCTGTCCCCCCCCCCCCCCCCTCACCCCCTACTTTGCCATCTAACAGTAAGCCGGGACACACTCTTAAGTGTGTGTGCTGTATGTGTGTATGAATGAGCGGCTTTGCACACATCAGACAAAGAGCTGGATCCGTTCGCGGATGCTCTGGCGGCAAATGGGGCAGGTCTTGAGGGCGATGCTGCACTCTATACATGAAGCGTGGCCGCACTGAAACACAAGCTTGATGTGGTTGTCGATGCAGATGGGGCAAGTGATGCGCTCCTCCATTTGCTTGTAGCGCGACTGCAGCTGCTCCAGCAGGTTGTGCTGCTCCGAGCTCTCCGAGTTTGGACTGCTGTCTACCTCTGTCTGGTCTGCGAGAGAACGACAGATTATGGCATCGGTCCTAGACTTGAAACCGAATCGCATTCAATGATCGACAAATGACGACTGAAAATACCAAACGTTGCAAACCTACGAGATGCACATTCGCATTCTTAATGAGCCTTACCTTGTCGGATTTTCTTTGTGATAGTGACCTGGCATTTGATGCATTTCTTCATTCTGTGAGCGCATTCTAAAGAAAACGGAGAGTGTGAACAGTGTATAGTCATAAAGCCATAGTTCATACTGTATTTATATAACCATTATATTTCCATTAACTGTATTTGTTTTGTATTGTCCTGAATCATTGCTTATGATTTGTTTTATAATGTCTAATCATTTTATCTCTTGGGATATGAGGCGGATACGGAAGTCCTAAGAGGCCATGCATTTTCCTTTCTAGTTTTCTCGTGATAACGACTTAATTTTCTTACGATCTTGACATAAACTTCGTTTCCTCGTGATCGATTCTTAATTTTTCGGAGCCTGCAAAGGCGTGCGTCCCGTTACAACAAATGGTTATGGTTATTATCTATGATGCTGCATTTAGAACATGCTCTTAAGCCAAATACAAAGAAAAAGTACTAATCGCGAGAACACGTTTATGTTATCACGAAAAAAACAAGAAAGAAAAAAACTTTATAGTGCATGGCATCTTAGGACTTCCGTAGGTGGATGCTCTTTTAAAATCGCCCCTTTCTACTGGTTACATTGAGCGCTTTCTTATACCATAACTAAATATCCTCCAACAAATTCATTTGAGGATGTAATCACTTATTTATTTAAGGCATTCTGCTGCCACCATCAGGCAAAAAATAATATTGCAATGTGTTGCCAGAAGCCAGTTACCATCTTCGAGCCAGACTTTAGACAGCCCTGATCTAGTGGAAAACCTTCCACTTCCAATTAAAACTGCTGATGATCTCTGTGGGCTGGATTTGTCCCTAGAGCCAGAGTTTAGACAGCCCTGATCTAGTAGAAAACCTTCCACTTCCAATTAGAACTGCTGATGACACCATTAAAGCAGCACTATATGCAGAAATGTTTATTTACCCTCGCAGGCGACGCTGTGCTGGCACGGGGAGAAGAGCACAAGAAGAGCGAGCTCAGAGCAGATGAGGCACTCGCTAGGACCTGGTGCACTAGGCATGACTAGGTTGGTCATAGTGTTGGGTGTGGTATGAACCCTCCTCAGACTGCTGCTACTGCTCCCATTGCCACCTGTCCCACACGTCCCTGCCTGCAGTCTGACACACACACACACACACACAAAATAATTCGTTTTTATTTATTAATTTTTTTACGGTAGTTTCTATTAATTATAGCGTACGGGTACTGTCTGCAATTTTAGACTATTAGACAACATACTGTGGATGACCACATTGGCATTAAATGGATGTGATTAAGATCCGCATTTCAGGAAACACAGACTTCTAATAAATCATACCCAAAACCACATCTATCTGAGCCACTTTTCTATAGAATGAAATTCTAAATAACTACGATACTTTATTTCAATATTGAACAACCACAGACGTACCGGTATTTCTCAGAGAAGCTCCTGATCAACTGCAACACGATGCTGTCTGCCACCAAGTCGAGTGGACTCTTGCCTTTATGGTTGGCGTAGTTCATATCAGCACCCTCTTGAGCCAAAAAACAGGCCATAGCAGCCCCGACATTCAGCTCCGTGTTTCCCAACAGCCCTGAGCCACTCAGCTTTTCACACACAAAAAAAAAGATGTTCAAAACTGAGTTCTGTGTTGGAAATTTGATACATTAACTGTTCTCATGGCTGGTCAGTGACCGCACAGATTAAAGTAAAAAACAGATTTTGACCTAAATATTTAGAATTAATTCACGTTGGGAACCTGCAGTAAGTATTCAGTATGCAGGAAGGGGTAGATTAGTGGTTGAGGAGTTGTTAAGCTCCGCTATTGAGCAAGATTCTTTAACCGATAGTTTTTCAGGGTTGCGCTATACAATACGAGATCTGCCTCTAGAGGCGAATCACTGACATGACATGCACTTATATAAAGTGTCATTTTTATTTATTTTGGTGGGTTTTTTTTCCCAGTTTAAATGCATGTTTTTTATTTACCTCAATAAACATTAATATAATTAATATATTCACACTTGAATTTATACTCAATTAGCACATTTCATGATTCAGTACTGCTTTTATTTTGTAATAAAATTAAGTAAATGAAGGGGTATTGTTGTTTTTGTTTTTTAACCAATATCCATTTAAAAAGTATCATTTGATTAATCGATTATTGGCAAGTACAATCCAACATAGCTATCGGTAAAATCTGCGGTCGACCTCTACCCTTAACCCCTCGACTTCTCTGCTGTATAAATGAAATAACTCTGAAAGTCGCTCTGGATAAGGGTAAGATAAGGGCCTGCTGTAAATGTAATGTAAAAATAATCACCCCTGTGAATACCATTACTACAGTGAAGCATGGTGGTAGTAGCATTGCATTGTGTGGAGGCTTTTCTTCAAACTTTGATGCCAAACTTGACAGGACTGAGGGCGATACAGATACAGCCCCAAACGCTGAATCATCAAGAGCTTCTACCATTAACTTATTGCCAAAACAAAAATGATCAAGATCCGAATGCGCTAAGCTTACCTATACATGTCCCAGAAGCTGTACCTGCAGCCAAAGTTGGTTCTATCAAGTGTTGTTCTATCGGGGTGAACACTTTAAGGTGAACACCAAATACTGCAATCCTGATCACTTAGAAACGAGTGTAAGGCAGTTTTTTATATTTAGGGAGACTGAGTGATATCTTAGGGTGGTATTTAATAGAACAATGATAGGTCAATGAAACTCCAAACACACAGAGCCACACACATACACAATTCTGCTGATGCATGAAAACAGCTTCATTGACCACCTTGATGTCCAACTCCATTTCACCATTGGGTCTCACCCAAACCTGGACCCTCAGCGGTGTACGTATGTCTGTGCGTGTGTGTTTACGCCCTTTAAATGACTCATCCTGCACACGCCTAGAAAATAAAGGCGTCTACAGCTCGGGGTCAACTACAGTTCAAATCAGGAAAAAAACTGCATTATCAAATGAAGGTGATCTTTTTTATACAAATGTATTGATTACTGATTAGTAAAAGGCTTGTTATTATAAATTAAAAGATGCTGCAGTCATTTTTGGGCCCCTTAAGAAATTATCAAATGTATTATACCCTGTGCTCAGGCCACAGCTTCCTTCTAAAGGACATGCAAACAAAAAAAACACGCGTTTTCTATCTCTCTGGTGATCTTACTCGGCTGTAGAGGTTCGAGGCATCTCTCTCTGTGCTGCTCAGGGAGGTGGCGAGTTGCTGGCGGCTGAGGGCCGTGTGCATTGCCGTGTCTCCTTCTTCATCTTCGGCATTCACGTTGGCTCCCTCAATCACCAGAAGCTCCACCATGTGCATGTGGCCCTGAGTGACCGCCAGCTGCAAAGGCGTCTGACCGCGGTTATTGCGGATGTTGACATCACAGCGTCCCTGTGAGGCGCAAAGCAGAGAGACTGCATGTCAAAATACGAAAAACGACACAAAAACAACTCGCTACGTCCTTCTTCTTGTTACCAGGATGACATGATATAAACCAGAGAAGGGGTCGTTCCTGAAGTCCGAGTCTTTAATGTGACTCAGAAGAACGAGTAGTCACCAAGAGTAATTTGTTCATTTTCTACTGAACGTGCATGTACAGGTTATGTACAGGAAACAGAATTGAGTAGCTCATGAGTTCTCTGGTCCGAGTCGTTCATTCTTTTATCATGTGACTTCCATATACGTTACCAAATGCAATATATTAGAGTTTTTTTTTTTATCCAAATCTTGGCATTATTTGAACAAAGATTATGGGAGTCAACAAAAACGAATGACACAGATCAGAAAATATGAGAGGTGAGCTACTCATTCTGATGATCATAATTTGTCCTAAGCCATAATGTCATATTTTCATTATTGGAACCATAGTCAAAGTTTGTGTATATAGACGTGTTGGGGAAAACTGGTTATTAAAAATGTAACATTTTAATTTAAATCTAATTAAAAGAATGGAATTAATTAAACGATGAAATTGATCATTTTGATGAACGAGCTTCAAAGAACCAGGTGATCCGATCTTCCTCTCACTAATATGAACAAAAGAAGTCGTAGGAAATAAGTAGTCCCAGTCGCTGCCACCAGAGGGCAGAAAAGCCTTCTACAAAGCGCACCCAGGGACTGCACCTGGGAGGCGACGGTTTAATGTCTTCCTGCAGGGATCGCGATGGCCACCATTTCCCTGGCAAATCACCTCCTATTCATTTTCACAGTGGCAGACCTGTGACTGCAAGCACACATTCGCAGGGACCCAGAGGGACTACTTCAGCATAGTAGTGCAGCTTCATCAATCACAGTCTTAAACACGGTGCGTAAAAAATCATCACGTCATTTATATAAAATGTATTCCCTGTATATGTGTAAAAGTTGTAGAAATGTGATTCTATAGCACCATGATCAAGTCCCTCACACAAGTGCGTGCTTCTCACCTCTTTGATGAGGATGTCGGCCACCTCGTAGTGGTTATTGAGAGCAGCCAGGTGAAGAGCTGAGAAGCCGTCTTCCTTCTTCACGTCGGTGAGCTGCCGGGCACGGGCCAGGATCATCTCTGTCGCACTAAAGACACACACGCAATCATTACTGGTATTGTACAAAGCAGTCAGTAAATACACAGCTGTAAAGAAAGTGTAACAGATGTTCTGCTTTTGAGAACAGAATGTAAGACGTTAGAATAAAGCCAGCGTTTCTCTTATTGGATTGACAGATATAGAATGCTTAGTCACTTCCTTATATTGACTCTAGAGGTGTACGTGTAGAAATGTATGAGACTTGGGATGATTAGTGGCATTTTCACTCTGCTTTTAGACTTTTACCTCCTGAACCCTGCTGAGGTGAATTAGATTTTTTCATTCAAGTCACCTGGAAAAGGTGGAAGTGTATCAGTGGTAAAATGTCACAGAGCAACGTTCACTGCCAGGATTCTCTTCCTACACTGAAGGTCATATGTAATAAGAAACAGTTCAGGGAACATCACTAAGCAAAGATGAATGAGAACACAGAGACTAATGAAACCTGAGAGAGAGAGAGAGAGAGAGAGAGAGAGAGAGAGAGAGAGAGAGAGAGAGAGAGAGAGAGAGAGAGAGAGAGAGAGAGAGATTAATTAATAAAGAAAGGAAAGAAAGAAAGAAAGTAAGAAAGAAAGAATTGAATAAAGGAGAAGAAAGAAAGAAAGAAAGAAAGAAAGAAAGAAAGAAAGAAAGAAAGTAAGTAGGAAGGACAGAAAGAAAACATTTAATAAAAGAGAAGAAAGACAGAAAGAAAGAAAGTAAGAAAAAGAAAGAAAGAAAGAATTGAATAAAGGAGAAGAAAGAAAAAGAAAGTAGGAAAGACAGATAGAACTAAAACTAAAGATGGAAAGAAAAATGTTGCTTTTGTCCAAAAAAAAGCAATAAAACAAGCAAGAATGAAAGAAACAAATACAGGTAAAACTACAGCAAAAAAAAAAAATCAGCACAAACTGGTTATAGATAATAATAGTAATAATAATAATAATAATAATAACAACAATAATAATAATAAAAAGAGTGAACACAAAACTTATGATCAAACAAAAAAAGAAGAAAATGTTGCCTTTATCCACGGCAGAAAACAAAAATGTTTTCTAACTAGGTGGCATGATGCAGGAAAGAAAGAAAAGAAAGAGGAAAAAAGAAAGAAAAAAGCAAGCAAGAAAGAAAGGACCTAGCCTTCATCTATAGAAAGGCAAACAAAATAAGGTTTAAAAAAAAGAAAAAGAAAAGAAAAAGAAACAGCACTGTGATTCGGTGTGTATGCCGTGTCCTGAGGGAGCTTTGGTCTTTTGCTGATAAAATCATCAATCATCTTCTCAGCTCCTTATCCCTTCCACCTCCCACCAGAAAAGAAAGGCCTTGCCTTTGTCCCACACCTCATGCTCTCTTACACACCATCCATCTCTCCTTCTCTTCATTCGAGAGAAACGATCGCAGCAGCAGCAGCAGCAGCAGCAGCAGGGCGGCACACAGGCCAGCTTCCCCACACAGCATAAATGTTAATGTGGGAGTGGAAGTGAAGCACGTGTATCCCCTAATGAGGAGGACTGCGGACTGGGTGTGAACCAAAACTGAGCCAGCAAATATGATTACATTCCTGCAAGAACTCTGTCCGTGTGTGTGTTTGTGTTGTATGCTCCGAATATGGTAGGTTTACCCTGCTGAGGTTTCTCAAGTGTGTGTGTGTGTGTTAGTGTGTAGTGATGCAGACAGTTGTATTGACGCTGGGTGGCAATCTGCTCCTGTTTTCTAGCCAGATATATACGCGAGTTCTTATTATACCCCGAGTGCCGCTCCATATTCGACTGCCCTTTGACCGGCTGCAGCTCCGTGGAGATGAGATTCTCACAGCCGATTTCTCTCTTCCTATTTTTTTCCCCCCTCGTCCTCCTCCTCACTTTCCCACATGGCCTTATGAGAAATGCGGGGCTCCTGATTTTTCCATTTCCTCCCTGAAAATAAACAAACACCTTCCACGCAATAAATAAATAAATAAAAACCAACTCGCGTAGCCCCCCGGTGCGAAGCAGAAACCAGGAGAACGTGCTGATCTGGTTCTGAGTGCAACAATTTATTTTTATATATATCTATATAAAAAACACGACAACCAAGACAATATCCCTGAGAAATTTTTGGCAAAAATATAAGGATAAAAAAAAACAAAAACAAACAAAAACGAGTTAAACGCTGATACGACTGAAATCGTGGGGAAAAAACATTTTGATTTTATTTTCGTAAATAGTTATTTTTCTCAACGATGGATGCAAGACTGCTAGGACAGAAACGCTAACCTGCTGTACCGCACGTGTGACAGTTGCTATAACAAATCTAACGCTTGTTTTACGATCTTTCTCGCCGGAGAGCGTGTGCGATTTCTTTTCTGCCCCTCCTCCGTCTTTGTCTCGCCCTCTGAGAACGCTGCATCGCCTTCCCCATACAAGGGAAAGGCTGTCACTGCAGGGTGTCCTGAGTACATGAGCCAGGGACACGATCAGTCAAGTGTGTGTGTGTGTGTGTGTGTGTGTGTGTGTGTGGTGTGTGTTCTTCAACTAAGTATAAGTAACAAAGTAATATCACATACACCACATTTACCCTATACACATGACTTATAGGCAATAGGATAGCTCGGCTTTTAGGTCAGTGTGTAAGAGCGTTTATGATCGATAAAATGGATAAAGGTAGACAGTGAGTTCTGATGACCCCATCGTAATTTGAAAATACGTGGCCTAGCCTACCCATGCATCTTAAAGAATGGTGATCATTATGTGGTAATTTTACTAAAATTTTGTTAATAATTGAATTATTTTAGCAATTTAGCAAAACAGAAGAATTTACACTACCGTAATATACCGTATATAAAGGATATACGAGTGGTTTGCGAGTGGAGGGCAGAGCCGGATGCGCTCTGTTTCAGTGATAAAAAAAGAAGAGAGACGAGAACTAAAAACTCTGTCACCCGCTGGCGGGAGTACGGCCTCTCACGAGGCGGGGGAGGCGTACCCCCTGGCAGCGTCCCAGCACCTCGTACCGCATAGACGCTGCTGCTGAGGATCTCTCTCTCCACTTTAACTTAAGTACATGGATTGTGTATTTTGTCCACCACTGGCCAAATACAGTACCTGCACCTCTGATCATGTAGATCACGATGCAAGATTAATCTTAACTTGCTTGTTCTACTACCTGATGTTATTCTTTTGTAACGACGTGTTAATACGGTGCGGTTTTCTTTTAGGAGACGGCAGCATTTGAAGAATATAGTAGTCTCCACTCTGTAACAGTCTGAGGTTCTAAAAGTTCTAAAAGTAAAAACTGTATTTTTTTTTCACCATTGGAAAGTCTTCAGAAAGGAGGGCTTTGGGGTTTCTGGGTAACAAAACAAATTGGTTCTTAATTTCATATAATGGCTCATAACATGATATACTGTAACACTGAATATATAGGGAATATACTGTCATGTTCCTTTTCTTTATGAAGGAAAACTAACGCTAACCTCGTGTTATCATGAAAGTATCAGCGGATGAACTAAAGTTTCAAAAACTGCTCTTAGATGTTTTATACGCAAAAGTATTGGGACACCAGACATTTCCAGCGGTATGCGATTCTTCCTCAAACTGTTACTACAAAATAGGAGGCACAAAGTTGTAAAGGATGTCACCTTTGCTTGAAGCTACTGAACACCTTCGAGATGGATTGGGGTGGAAGATCATGAGCGGCTTGCTTTAGAGCTCTGACCTCAACGCTACTGAACACCTTTGAGATGGATTGAAAAGTTGACTGCACCCCAGACCTTCTCACACCTACATAAGTACCTGACTACCAACACCCTTGTAGCTTAATGAGCACAAATCATCACAAGCGCACTCCAAAATCTATGCAAATCTTATGCTGAGGTGTCCACAAACTTTATGGCATATAGGGTATGTAGCTAATTTCTTTGAAATCTCAAGTGTGGTAATTGTACGTGTGTTGGAGATAATGTAGATATGTGGGTTAGTGAGTGGGTGAAGAAGAATAGCGCTAAAAGTGCAGAAGTGTGGGCTGAAATAATATCGGTGTGGAACATGTGAGGGTTCAATAAGCGCACCTGGATGGCTTAAGTGGCAGGACGAGTTCCAAACGACAGCGTGCACTCCACTTAGTGTCCTACCTCCGACTCATGGCAGTAAAACCCCGACAGTGACACACTTGTAGTACTTGACACAACAAGCGGCTAATTGGGACTTTTTGGAACAGCGGCTAAAATAAGACTGAAAGACAGACATCTCCAGAGGCTTGCATGCTTTTTCTCCTCACAGCAGCTCTGGGGTTTTTTTTCCAACTCAACTGGCACTTTTTGCTATCAGGAAGCGTTTGGGTAGAGGAGCACAAAGAAAAGAATGTTACCTTGAATATTTTCAGTGTTTCTAATGTGAGGGTACACAAGTTACAAACACAAAAAGGAGTTAAACTCAGTGTTTGACCTACACGTGACCTGCTGTACATGTTTTTTTTTTAAATCGTCATTGCCAAAAAACACCGACATTTACAGTTACACTAATGTTGAAACCACACCATAGCCATTTCTCTGATATGTACAGGGGAATGTGTGTGAACATGGTGCCAAAAATAATAAATAACTGCCAAACAAAAACACAACAGCAAGACCAAATGCACAACTAACAGACCACATAAACATCAAGAAAAAAAACCCACAAAAGCAAAAAAACCATAAACACAACAGCAAAAAGTTCAAATACACAAAAGCAAGCCCATACACACCAATACCATATACCCAACAAAACCAAATACACATCAACACTATATACACAACATCAAGACCAAAACATAACATTAAAACCGTAAACACAACATTAAGACTAAATGCACAACATCAAGGCCAAATACACATCAACACCATATACACAACATCAAGACCAAATACACATCAACACCATATACACAACATCAAGACCAAATACACATCAACACCATATACACAACATCAAGACCAAATACACATCAACACCATATACACAACATCAAGACCAAATACACATCAACACCATATACACAACATCAAGACCAAATACACATCAACACCATATACACAACATCAAGACCAAATACACATCAACACCATATACACAACATCAAGACCAAATACACATCAACACCATATACACAACATCAAGACCAAATACACATCAACACCATATACACAACATCAAGACCAAATACCAACAACACAATATACACAAGAGCAAAAGACCAAAAACATAACATCAAGACCAAATACACAACAGCAAAAAGATCAAATACACAATAACAAGACCATACACACCAAGACCATATACCCAACAAAACCAAATACACATCAACACCATATACACAACATCAAGACCAAAAACATAACATTAACACCATATACACACCCAGACCAAATGCACATCAACACCATACACACAAGAGCAAAAGACCAAATACACAACATTAAGACCAAATACACAACAGCAAAAAGACCAAATACACAACAGCAAAAGACTATACACACAATCAAGACCGAAAAGACAATATCAAGACACCAAACACACAACAGCAGAAACAAATACACCACAAAAACATAAAAAAAAAAATAGAAAGCACAACAACCAAACACCAACACCAAAAACACTGGCACTGATGCATGTTTGCTTTGTGAATGTGTTTTTGCTGTAAAATGTTTGTTTCCTTGATGACTTGATAAAAAACCAGCACACAGGAATGTGTACACGCGTTGTTGGGTGAGGGACAGCCGATAAGATTATAACTGGCAAGACTGTGATATCTGTGTACAGTACACAACAGACAGCACGTGGGCAGTGAGTATGAGGCTGGGAATGAATTACTGCAGGGAGAAAAAAAAACAAGGGAGCTGGTGAACAGACTGTACCATTCCCAAAGTACAGGCGTAACTCCCGGATGCCAATTATACGAGACGGTCTATTAGAAAATGCCAGTCATTGTGTGGAACAGTCTGGAAGCCCCGAATCAGGGTGTTAGGTAGTAATACACACACACAAAGAATAGACTATATAATTAATACACACAAAAAAGAGACTGTAAAACACAATAAATAGAGTGACTATAGTGTTAGACACATTACCATGCATTTGCCCTCAGGAGTACTAGCCTTATGAGTTTACGCTTCTAAAAATATCCTCCAGTATTAGCTCGGCGTCAGGTTCAACTGTGCGTAGGCTCTAAAATGGTCTCTCAAGACGCATTAGGTAAAAAACTGCACAACCTTATTACATCCTTAACGCAATTTCCGAACAACACGTACAACTTCCAAATGAGCTTTATTCAATCTGTAGCTTTTACACTGTTTCTTTTTCGATGTATCACTTTACAGACACTCTACTCTTGCCTTATCTGCCAAACCAGTGTAAGTAAGTAAACAAGGTACTTCCTAATTGTACACAACACAACGAAATTTTATTTGGCACTTCTCAAACAAGGATATTTAAATATCAATTAAATTGAAAAAGTAAAAAAAAAAAAAAAAAAATACTCTAGATTGAAGATTTTTTCTTGATGACTAAAATATGTTCTAAATGTAAATATTACACATAAAAACATTAAAGCAACGCAAACCTTTTTTTTTTCCTCACAAACCGGCAATAATGTGTATTATTATATTGCTATTATACATATAATATGATAGAATTAATCTATGGATTACACATATAATAAAAATGTAACACGACTTGAATACGGAATCAGTAAGAGCTAAATTTATCGATGCATGGGGAAAAAAAAATACGCAACTGAAACAGTTATGGGAAATTGCCACCATGAAAACCAATAAAATGGTTTTGTTCTTATTATGCGGCCAAATAAACCACATGATCTGTGGCCCAGTGCTTGGGCACCCCTGCATTAGAGATATTACAGTTACAGTAGTTACGTGCCAAAACGAATTTCCACCAAAATTTCCATCAAATAGCTGCAGTACTGTAGCATAGCCTATGCATAGTTTCTCTGCTTGCTTATTGGTTGAGGTGTCCTATGATGTCAAAAAAGAGTTAAAGGGTTAATTGGCTAATGACGTATGTCTATAATTAAGCCCCTTTTTTTTGACGTTAAGTGATACTACAACCAATAAATCTAAATAAAGCAAAAATCTACGGTTTCTTGTAATGCTACTTATTTCTTATGATGAACTGAAATCAGGACCATTCGCAAATCAAACAAAAAATTTGGATCAAAATCGAGGCACGACTGTATTGCACATTGTGTAAAAGTGCACTGTGGTGCATGTAGCAGCAAAGGTTAAGCCTAACGTAAAACCTCAGTCCTTAATAGCTGTAAAAGGGGGATTACTGGGGTGATTAGGAAGATGTGATGATAACTACAGCTTTGGCAAAGAAGCTGCAATTCAGTCAGCATGCGTGTCATTTGATGACCTTGTACATCTTTATAGGTGGTAAAAGGAACAAAATTTCTTGTGGGTGTGTGGAGACAGTGATGATCCCCCCTGGTCATTGTTTGCAGTCGGCTCACATATACAGCGTCCAGGTTTAATACTAAGAGTCTGGGTATCTAAAAGCAATTCTACTGGATGCATATATATTTTTGAGGGATATTCATTCTCCTTGATTATTATATGCCTTTTGGAGAAATAATGCTTTTGAATTCCTGATTGTAACTGGTTAAGTGTGGATTGAAGCTCCTATAGTGGGGGTTTGCTGTAACCCAAAATTCTTCCAGCGCCATGAGACGCATTGGGTTTTTACTTGCCGTTTTGTTCCGGGTCGGGGTGCTAACCCAACGCTCGCCCTCCTCCTTTTGCAGTCCGGCTTAGGACCGAGTCCTTTATCCCCAATCCCACAACTGAGCACCCAAGAGAGTTCTTACATATAATTATTCGAGGTGCATCACTGATGAACTAAAAGTCTTACGGCCTAAAATGTAAGAAATCATTAGCATGAGTTTCAATGAGTGTGAGGACTCACAGTTTGTTGCCCTTCAGGGCTGCGTGGTGAAGCAGGTTGAAGCCGCGGTTGTTCTGCTGCGTAAAGTCAATGTTACGCACCACAGTCAGGATTTCGATGATACTCCTGAAGTCCTTAGCGATGGCATCGTGTAGGGGCGTGTCCCCGTATGAGTCCTAAAAAGCCAAAAAGCACTGAACTAAGCACTTTACAAAATTATACACAGAAAAGGTGGAGTCAAATCAACTGACCAATCAAAAAGGAGGAACCATACTCCACTCCTTGAATATTCAAAATTTAGAAACATTACACATAACCTTGATGAGGGCTAGAACACTGAAATGACAACAATGGTAAATTATATACAGCTGGAGATCAAAAAGCTAAGAGATGCTCTTCCTAGTCCAGTTTAGATAAGCTTCAATATACTGTTCATTACTGGAACAGTGAAAACCCGATGTGGACTTCTGCAGTTGTTGCCCATTAAGGTTCTTTGTGTTGTACATTCTGTGATGCTTTTTTGCACACCACATTTGTAAAGATAATTTGAAATACTCAAACCAACCTGGCACCAATAACCACAGCACAGTCATGTCCAAGACACTTAAAGGACATTTTCACCCTCTTGTTCTTAATGGATAATGTATGTCAGCAAGCTAACATCACCTAGCATGCAGATTGACTGTTGTTAATTAGTGGTTAGCAGCTTTTATTAATTATTAGCTATATGTGCCTTGTCACTCCTTAGCAAAATTTACACAGCAATCACTGAGGATAATTGATTCCATTCCAAGAACCCAGTGGGGAAAAAATGTGCCATTGCTTTAAAGTGCTCTCGTATACACTTCTCCCACAGGATCTTGCCAGAGGTCTCCAGTGTTACTGAGTTTCGGTGGAATCAGCTTTTTAAAGCTGCTCGCTACTGGAAATTAGATCTATCGGCCTATCAGGCGAGGGATGCTATCTCACTATCTCATCAGAGCGAGCTTATGAGTTACACGTGCATTCAATTTGAAACGAAAAGTCATATTTTGCCTTGAGATACCTGTTGATGGGTTTACTGTTTATCGGCCTGTGACAGTATCAGCTTGTGTCACTTCCTCCATTTCTACATGCACTTTGTTCATTTTTGTTGGCTCTACATGACTCCATATGGATATCATTAGGCCTGTTGTATCTTGTTCTTGGTGGTGATATCCCAGAGGGTCTTTTATTCTGTTTCTTTTTCGATTCTACCAAATATGTGCTGGCTGGAGGCAGTAGATGTGGTTTAATCAGGGGAGATGCAGCTGTGCTGCCTCCCGCAGAGCTCAACCTACACCAAGAATACTCAAAAACTCATATTTACACACAGAGGCTTTGCCTGATATCATACCCTAAAAAACTGTAGGCAAACAGCTTGGTGAGAAGGCAATTATTAGAAAATGGTAGAAATTCAAGGTGACTGTCAATCTCCCTTGGACTTGGATAAGTAAAATCCCAAGAACACCATCCCAACTGTAAAGCATAGGGTGAAAACATCATGCGTTGGGGTGCTTTTTTGCAAAGGGGACAGGACGACTGCACCGTATTAAGGGAGGATGGATGGGGCCATGCATCGTAAGATTTTGGGCAACAACCTCCTTCCCTCAGTAAGAGCATTGGAAATGGGTCGTGGCTGGGTCTTCCAGCATAACAATGACACCAGACACAGCCAGGGCAACTAAGGAGTGGCTCTGTAAGAAGCATTTCAAGGTCCTGCAGTGGCTCCAGACCTAAACCCAATTGAAAATCTATGGAGGGAGTTGAAACTCCGTGTTGCCCAGCGACAGACCCAAAAACTGAAAGATCTGGAGAAGATCTGTATGGAGAAGTGGGGCAAAATCCCTGCTGCAGTGTGTGCAATCCTAGTCAAGAACTACAGTAAACGTCTGACCTCTGTAATTGTAAACAAAGGTTTCTATACCAAATATTAAGTTCTATTTTTCGATTGTATCAAATGCTTATTTCATGCAATAAAATAAAAATTAATTATTTAAAAATCATACAATGTGATTTAGATTCAGTCTCTTACAGTTAAGGTGTACCTACGATGAAAATTACAGATCTCTCTGTTCTTTGTAAGTGGGTAAACTTCCTTTTGGCATTGTATCAAATACTCATTTGCCCCACTGTATGTACATGTGACTTTATTTCATTTAACATTTTTAATAAAATTGCAAAGATTTCAAACACACTTCCTTCCCATCATCATTAATTGAATCTATTTTGAAATACTGCTGTTACAGAGCAAAATGTGGAAAAAGGTAAGCGCCGTGAACACTTTCCGGATGCACTGTATACATCACATAATGCATTTTTAACAAGAGCACAGCAAAACTAGGAGAATGGATAAAGCAAATCGCTAATGCTGTGTTTGGACATTTCTATGCTGGTTTGTGCTTGCATTGATGCTACGATCGGTGTACAATGGTGTACAATGTAGATAGGTGTACAATGTAGATAGAGAATTACAAATCCGGTTATCCTGTATGACCTCATGCCTCGTTAAGGCATCACTTTTAAAATGCGCACTGGCTACATATTGAACTAACTACAGAGATCCACTAAGAATTTGGACGACACAACACAACTGACACTGCGCCATGCGGCAAGGAGGAAGCAAAAATCTGACGTGGTTTATGGCTTTGTCTTCTTCTTCTTCTTTCGGCTTCTCCCATTAGGGGTCGCCACAGCGGATCATCCACCTCCATACTCCCCTGTCCTCTACATCTGCCTCTTTCAACCTAACTACCTGCATGTCTTCCCTCACCACATCCATAAACCTCCTCCTTGGTCTTCCTTTTTTCCTCCTTCCTGGTGGCTCCATCCTCAGCATTTTCCTACAGATATACCCCATGTCTCTCCTCTGCACATGTCCAAACCATCTCAATCTCTCCTCCCTCACCTTGTCTCTAAAACGTCCTACATGCGCTGTCCCTCTAATAAACTTGTTTCTAATTCTGTCCATCGTCGTCACTCCTCAACATCTTCAGCTCTGCTACCTCCAGCTCCACCTCCTGTCTTTTATTTAATGCCACTGTTTCTAAACCATACAACATCGCAGGTCTCACCACAGTCCTATAAACTTTCTCTTTCACTTTGTACAGTGCAAAAAAAAAAAAAAAAAAGGATGGCATGCCTGTGTCTCTCTGAATTCCAAAACTCCTTCAGGGAGCCTTTTTACTCCAGCTGAGCTCCCACAGTTCAAGTGGAAAATGTGGAATACCATTCTCAGAAGAGGCTCAGGCAGCGTGACGATTCGAAATCAGCAGTGTGTGATTGCAAAGGCTGAGAATGAATTCAGACGATGGGCTAATTTGCTAATTGGCCCTAATGATGCAGATAAGTCCCAGAAAGCACAGCGAGGGAAGCCAGATTTCCCAGTTGAGTTATTAGTTCTCCATTTCTGTACTTTGTGAGGGTGAAACAGACAGATGTGTAGAAGAGTAGACTGATCCTTACATTAAAGAAGCTTTTAAAGTTAATTGCATTCAAACTACTGTTTTCTTCAAATGCATAACCAAAGGCTATGGGCTGCATGTATGCATTTGTGAACGTGTACCTGTAGGTTGACATCGGCCGAGTGCTCGGTCAGTACCCTCACGACGTCGGTGAAGCCCTTGTTGACAGAGATGTGGAGCGCCGTACACATCGAGTTGTTCAGTAGGTTGACGTTGGCCCCTTTGCTCAGGAGCAGGCGGGTGATTTCTGCTTGGTTTCTGCACACACACACACACACACACACACACACACACACACACACACACACACACACACACACACACACACACACACACACACGTTACAGAGACATGCAGCGTTAATGCCAAGATGAGATAATACACATCTGAACTAGTTTTATTATAAAAAACAAAGTCCTAAATGACTCGGCACATGCAAAGAGCACATCCACCCGCCGTCGCCAAACTATGATCAAATCAATGGAAACAATTCCATGTGTGGGAATGTAAGTTTGGACAAATAAAAGTCTCCAAAATTTCTCACTGCAATCAATCAATCCATAATATTTGATATAAATAAAAGCTTTCAAAATTTAGACTACATTAATTACTGTTTTTAACCCAGTGCTTCCGTGTAAGGTTTATGTCTATCTAATAAAAATCCAGATACAGCATGATTCCATTAGTGCTTGGCCCCCTAAAACCTTTAACATAATGTACAGCAAGGTGAAAGTACCTTAACAAGAACAGTAACTAAACAGTGACAAAAAGCCTTTGAGTTAAAGGCTGTTTAGACAGTACAAGACCTTTACAGATTATTATTCACCCGAATGCTGTGTAGTGCAGCGCTGCGTCTCCGTCTTCGTCCTTGGCCTCGATGCTGCTGTTGGCCTGCAGTAGGACCTTCACTACTTCCATATGGCCCTGGTGAGCAGCCACCTGGAGTGCTGTCTTACCCTGGTTCTTTATGTCCACCTACAAACAATCAGTCAGGATATAAAGAGCATCAGTATTGTTTACTGTGAGCCAGGGAAGGACTAAGATCATGCTCATATGCATGTCTTCCCTAAACTGTAGCCTGAAACTTTTCCACCAAAACAATGTCCCTGTCCATGTAGTGAGCTCCATTGTATAAAAAAATTACCATATCTCACAGTCATCCATGACTTTTAGAATTTTTCTATTTGTTGATTTTTTGGCTAAAACAGCTGCAAAGCTCCACCCATTTAAATTTACATATGGTAATTCAACAGAGTTGGTATGCATTTGACTAAGGGAAAGCTTGTCACAGGTTTAATAGTAAAAGGAATAGGCTAAAATAATAACAGTTATAATAACAATATTAATAATAATAAACAGTGTCATAAAACACAATTGTAAATTGATTCCTTGTGCATTTCATGCAAATCTGACATTGTGCAATGCTCCAATTCCATTACAACACACCAACCTTATCTGGATGTTTCTGCACTAGTTCACGGACTTTAGCAACGCTGCCGTGAGCAGCCTCGATGACCAGGCGCCCGGGGTTATCCTGCTCCGTGGACTGAGACAACAGCTTTTCCAGGACAGAAATAACCGTGGCTGAAAAATAGTAAGGTAGAAAAAGAGACGATTCACTCTTAATCCTCTACGGATATCCATAAAGAAAATACAGCTTCTTTCTCAGAAAGTCAAATGAGTCAAAATGTCACCATGCACTAGTGACCTGTTTGAATGATCTCAGCCCCCTGTGTCATGTGGGAAAGAAAAAGTGAATTTGTTGTTTGCCATGAAATGGACGATGAGAAACGAGGAGTTTTGAAAACCTAGGAGGTCAGGTAGAACAAATGGAAGTCCATCCACCCATCGCCAGAGGGTGGGAGCATTTATGGATGAAAAAGACATGCAAAAGACAAGGGTTAACAAAGAAAAGTGTTTACATTCAGAGACAAAATAAGAGAGTTAAGCATAAACGTCTTTAGGAAACAGACAACAGAGAAAAACAAAAAAGGTGCAATTAAACAAGCGGCGTGACGGACAGGGATGCGGCCGTTTCCTGCTTACTTCTTGATTCGCTTGGATTGTCAGCCGTCATCAGATTGGCGTCCACCTCGCCCGGCTGAGCAGAGAGACACGCAGGGTTAAAAGTCCACGTTTGTCCTCCAAATGCCACGCGCAGGTCACCATCCGCGTACACTTTCAAAACCTTGCCAACCTGGCCCAGGGCCTGATGAAACACACACCCAGCACAAACAGCATTATCTTGATGAGTGCAAAACCTAGCCCTATCCTTAGTTCTGTTTTATCCAGCAATCCTTAGTCTAATATTTGCTGTCTTTCTCAACTGCACCAAATAACAGCCAGAAAGAAATCACGCACAGCTAATCTCGCTTGTGTTCTGGAACAGAGCATGTGATGCAGGTACGTAGCAGTCCTGGCCAGTTTAGGTCAGTGGATTACCGTCCAGGTTTTGTAACTGGCACGTGCTTATCGCGTCTGTGAACTTAAATATGACTTTATTGTCACCTTGAGATTCGCCGAATGTACAGAATTAACTCCACTGATATAGGAACAGTACAAAGGTGGTTGATAATTCCCTGAATCATGCGATCCTGTTCTTTCAAAATGTACCTCGTTAACACGATTACGTAATAGTGTTAACGGCGTAACAAGATTACGTACGTTAGAATTACTTAACAAAAGTCAAATGCATCACAGGGCAACTTTCCGAGTACACGCAAGACTTCGTCACACCTGTGCCTTATAATTAGCACAATCGTATCGAAAGAACGTGAGCAGTACTTGGCATAGTAACTGTCATGTTGAGCGAAATCGAACCTAAAGAGAACGAAGAGAAATCGAAATCATAACATGTGACGTTTTTTCTGACTATGCTGCGCATGGATGCATACGCATGCATGGATCGCTGGATGACAGCAGAAGCGGAATGTGAGAAATAGCTCTTGCTTAGTCTAATTTTCCACTTGAAAAAATATCCATACTGTAAAACACAAAAACGACAGTTTTATCTTTTAGTGATACGAATTAATTATGTACAGAATGACAAGGAATAATAGGAATTAGTTCAGGGAAAGCTACTATTGCTTAATTGCTGTGATATACAGCAGTGCCAGGAGTGATTTCTGAAAATCTGTTGTTATTTTGGATCAATAAACCAAAAAATAAATGAATAAATAACTGAAAGCCCACACTGCAGACAGGATTTGCATTTCAGAAGAAAACACTGAGAAAATCTCCCAGATGTTTAATATTTAAATCCCTCCTGTCTCGGTCACGATCATGGAAAGTGAAACTTAAATCTGTAACGGGGGGATGGGGGTTGGATTTATCCACACTTCTTTCTTTTCACAATTTTATCATAATAAGCATTATCATAATGGCCTGTATATTAACTTATCTGGGGGGGGGGAACGGTAGTAGTATGTGAAATCAGACATTGAGAACCCCCTTGAAACCAAAATGGGATGATCCTTGTTTTATAACAACTCTGCGAAGATTCGACTGTGAGATCGGTGAGGCTCCTCGTATCGAAGCATCGAATCTTCCACTATTTCGGGGTCACTCCTAATATATTCAACTCTCTGTATATGTCATTGAATTTGTATAGTAATTTAATAATGTGTAAAGTGTAATTGTACAACGTAAACTAACTGATATTTCCTTTAAATAAAGAGCGCGTAGTTGGTTTACGGCTTGCGGTAAGTTTATGGACATTTTGCACAGTGTGTGTGGGACAGGATTGGAGTACATACAGGTGCCATACTGTCAGTCCACTCTCCATGCCCGGCTTGTAGCCTCTTCACAGTCTCGATGTCATCCAGTACCCTCACCAACTCACCTACTGCAAACGTGTTCACCTGAAATCATTTCAAGAACAGACAGACACACAAAAGCTTGATCAGACATGACAGTCCAGCAGGAGCTAAGGCTCTATTATGGGACTTACACAGGGATTTGGCTAATCACTGATATGCCGTGTAGAGCCACGTGCATGGATGTCTAGTCATGCTCCAGTAACCGTGGGCTTTACATTTGTTCTGGATTTATGCCAAGAACATCAGCACTCGCTTTGGTTCTGGCTTTGGGTAAACGTTGATTCTTCAAGGTACTATAGGACGAGAAATGCACAGGGAGCTGCTTGATCCACTGCTCGCTCAGGATATTATATCATAAATCAACTGGAATTTAAATGAAGGTGAGAGGCCAAGGATGAAACAGGAGATTTATTTAATATCCCTGCCCAATTGGGAGAAGCATGGCAGCTGTAAAACATGCACAGTGTAACACAGCCTTTCCCAGTGCGCATTAAATCAATACCATCTTCCCCCCCCCCACCAGTCATCCATATGCGCCATGTTATGTCATGTCCATTCTTCTAGCGTGAACCCATGTCTCTTCATAACAACGACAAGAGACTGGAAGACGTATTTCACTTAAGCTCATAGTGTGTAAAGAAAATCGGCTATGCAGTTGCATCACTTAGGGAAGATTTCCAAACTGCTTCTGCCCCGTGACTCTCAGCATGAAAGCTGTGAGCCAGGAACTTCATGAAATGCCTTTCCATGGCCGAGTTGCTACACACAAGCCTAGGAGAACTTTTCCACAAATGTCTAGGGGTTCCTATATAATTGGGGATTTTTATGCAGACCAGCATAGGCTTCCATTTCAATAAGGGTTTTAAGAAGAACTCCTGATGAATGCTAATAAACTTTGACTTGGAAAAAGGCTTGAGGAACCCCTTTTCTTTTCCCTGATTTCTGCTTACTTTAGTCAGAGCGCCTGGGTGGAAAGTCCAGCGTATGTTGTTACTGTACTGGACTCTGACGTCCCCTCGATCCGTTATCCTGTGCACTGTTCCGATTCTGCAGATGTACTGTGAAACAAAATAAAAGCACAAACCCAATTTATTTATACTCGCTTTGAAAACCTGGCAAACAAAAACATGTAAATGACAAAAATAAATACTTATATTAATATTGAGAATTAAAACTTTCTAATCATCTGATAAAAGGCAAAAATCAAAACAAAGGTAAACAACAGTCACTATATGGACAAAGGTTTGAAGGCCCCAGACCATAATCCTTAACATTTAGTCCACGTGTTCATTCGGCCATAAGTGCATTAGTAAAAAAAAAAAGCTTCTGATGTAGGGGTGATGAGGTGTGGGGTGCAGTCGGAGTTTCAACCCGTGTAAACCAAATTTCATGTAGCTCACTTTGTGCACAGGGGTATGTATTATCATGCTGAAACAGGTTTGGGTCTCATAGATCAAGTAAAAGGAAAACTGTATGCTCCCACATCCAAAGAGACCCTGTACAATTGTGTGTATCCAACTTGGGGTAACACTTTGGAGAAGAAAACACATATGGATGGGAAAAGTCAGGGGTCCCAATACTTTTGCCCAAATAATGTAGCTCCAGCTGTGTACATGAAGATTTTCATTCACCTCTGCCATTTTAGGATTCCAGCCTCCGTGTCCTTCCTGCATCTGCCTGAGGATGTCCACATCCAGCAGACATTTGACTTTATCCCCCTGCTGGAATGTGTGACTATCAGCACTCTCCTGCCTCTGCAGCTCTGCATGTTCACCTAAACACACATATGGAAGAATCTTATACATCATGCATTAATGAAGTAATGAAGTTGGTCAGTGCCTTCCATAATATGAGAGATATTCTTTATGACAAATTAGATTTTTTTTGGATATCTGTAAGAGTTAACGGAGAGAACGGGTATTCGGTTAACCGCTAATAGAAGGAAAAATAGCTCACTTAATATGGTGTAATCAAGTATCATTTTCCACTGCAATTAAATGTTCCTTTTCTCAGCGGTGGCACGTGTGCTCATGTGTCTGACAGACGTATTGCAGACAAGTAATGAGCAGAGGAAGGAAAAAATGCAGGTGCCTTAAACCCAAAAGCTAGATTAATATTTTATAGGGAGATTTCGTGCATACTTGGACATGGGTTCTACACGTGTGGAATTTTCTGGGCTCCCCTTCCAGTTGATTAAACAGCCTGATTTGCCTTGAGTAAAGTTGTTAGAAACTCCCTTTATGCTTGAAAAATGAAGTTGAGAAAGGCTGAGGTCATGCTTCACTTGTTTGCTGTCAAATGTAATATTATAATCAAGAGAACCTTAGAAATGGATAAAAAAAATAAAAAGAAAGAACATAGACTACGGTGATTTATTTAAATTTGTGACTGAGAAAAGTATTGAAATTAATATGGTATAGTCCAAGCCACAATAATCGCAATTTTACGTAAAAGGCTATTTGGGGCATTGTTTTGAGTTGTGGAAGGAATTGAAAAATATATATTTTAGTTAATTTGCCGTGTTGTTTCTAAAGAAAACCACGCGACCACGGTTTGAAGGATAATATGACTAGTCACTAATCAGCTAGCAACATCTTTTTCAGTTTGATTATTTTGTTCTCCTGAAAAGTGATGCATGTCGTCCACTTGCACAGCAAATAAATGAATGTTTTTAACGTTTGATTGTGAACACAAGGTTTTTACACTGACCAGGCATAACATTATGGCATTACAAAAATGACGTGAATAACGCCAATTATCTCTTCATCATGGCACCTGTTAGAGTGTGGGATATTATTAGGCAGCAAGTGAACATTTTGTCAACAAACTTGATGTGTTAAAAGCAGAAAAAATGGGCAAGCCTAAGAATTTGATTGAGTTTGACAAGAGCCAGATTGTGATGTCTAGACAACTGGGGCAGAGCGTCTCCAAAACTGCAGCTCTTGTGGGATGTTCCCAGTCTGCAGTGGTCAGTATCTAGCAAAAGTGCTCCAAGGAAGGAACAGTGGTGAACCGGCGACAGGGTCCTGGGCGGCCAAGGATCATTGATGCACTTGGGAAGCAAAGGCTGGTCCTTGTGATCCGATCCAACGATACGAGCTCCTGTAGCTCAAATTGCTGAAGAAGTTCATGCTGTTAATGCTCAACGGGTCACATGTTTTGGCAGCGAAAGGGGACCAACATAATATTATGTAGGTGGTCATAATGTTATGCCTGATCGGTGGTCATATAGTTATACCTGATCGTTGTGCTTGTGTCATTTTAAAAGGATCAAACGTGCCGAGTATCGCCACCTCAATTAATTAAATGTAAATATTGAACATTTAAATTGGGAGTACATAATTATTCATGAGATCAAATACACATAACTAGTACTAAAACAAATAGGAGGAACACATCTTTATTTTTCTCCAGTCACACCTAGCTTGGGCAGGTGCTCCTTGTAGTAGTAGCCTCCTTGGCCGTCTGAGACGTATTTGAGGTCCACCTTGCCCTTGTGACCCATCCTGTAGACATTAGTTGTGCCGTTAGACCAGGTGACGCTGGCCACGCTGCGGCCGGACTCTTGGTCCCAACCTCGGATATCGACCACCTTCCCGATCTTCCCCTCTCCTCCTGTTTGACAAAGCGACAAATGCAGAGGCAGACACACGAGAGCGCAGCGATCTCAGCACAAAGTCAAACAGTGTGAGTAATTAAAGTTTATTCAAAATATACAGTTATGAGCTCAATTCGATTCACGTCAAACACTGTCCATACACTAGTACTACATTTAGTACCAACCACGGCTACAAGTGTAATATCTACTAGACCTTCACCTGAAACACATTCAGCATAACCAGGTTACAAATGTAGCATCAAAATCAGGAAAGATTGCATTGAAAATGAAAGAAAATGCAGCGGGAAATAATGGCAAGCATTTTTTTTTCCACACCCTGTGGGGTAGAGCAATTATCACCATCAACCCACAAGAAGATATTTCACAAGCACAGCATGGACATTTTGACTCATTTAGCATCAAAGACATTATGCAGTAAAAAAAAAAAAAAAAGAAAGAAAAAAAAAAAGAAAAAAAAGGGAGGTGGAGGGCCCAAATGATTGAGGGTTCCAGTTGACTAGTTGTCACCCAGAGAGGATGAAGTCTTGGCTGGAAGAAGAGAAATAAATGTCCTACCATGCAGCAGCTCTACACTTCAAAAAAAAAAAAAAGGGAGCAATGTCCCGAAATAAAAATGTAGATTATTCCTTCCTCTGAGTACATAAACAGTAAGCGGGGATCCGTGTGTGAGCCATTTTCCATTTAAGACAGTAATGTCAAGGGACGATACAACAGCAATTACTCATAACCTGCATTCCAGCGTGGTTTACTGAGGGCTAAATTTAGATGTTTAGCCTTCGCTGTGGCACCCAAACGCAAAAGGCTTGTTCGAGATAAACATTGAAATATCTACCAACACGTGAACGTGCCTTTTTTTGGAAGACATCTGCTGAACATACGCTTCAAGTGTTAACTGCGACTTCTGAACCGACCGCAAAAACCATGATTAAGCTTCGAGCTGGCTTCAAACGAGACAGTGCCCTGATTATCGCAATGTATTAATGAAGGACTAAATCTGACTTGCATGCTTTTACTTACCGTCTTGGTTGCCCCAATCCCAGTCAGGTCCACGAACGACTTTTACGCCCTGGAAGATTCCCTTAAGGATAATCCGTAACAGGTTTTGCCTCGGTGCCAAGCTCACTCTAAGTCAAGAAAAGAAAACACATTTTACACAATTAGATGGACACAAGACAATCACAGGTGTCTGTGAGCTCAGATGTTTGTGGACACCTGACTATAAAATTCGTATGTGCTTTTTGAACATCCCACTCCACATTTAGTCCTCATTTGCTGTATAACCTCCACTCTTCTGGGAAGATGTTCCACTAGATTTTGGAGTGTGCTTGAGGAGATGTGTGCTCATCCAGCAACAAGGCCATTGGTAAAGTCAAGTACTGAGGAGGCCTGGGGTGCAGTCAGTCCAATATCCGATATACTTAAGCTCTATATGTAAATCATATCCTCATGGAGCTCAATTTGTGCACAGGAGCATCATCAAGCTGGAGCTGGTTTGGGTCTCCTAGTTCAAGTGATGAGACCACACAATGGCTGGAAAAATTAGGTGTCACAATACTTTTGTCCATATAGTGGACCAATCTCTTGTTTGTTAAAATGCCATGTGGCACAGCAGGAGCAGCAGTTTGTAAACATATCATTGTCACAGAGGATGCATTTGTTAGCCTTAACTCTCTGCATATTGTTAGCTACGTCAGATGATGGGGAAAACCAGTGGGTGGGAATTGGCAGATCAAATTGGAAAGAAAGTGAGGAAAAATTTAGAATACACAAAAACCCAACCATGTATTATTGGCTACATGCTCGGCACATAATTCCCTGGCATTTGCATATGCTTTTATTACTGACAGAAAACGAAATCATCAAACACATCGATCATGTCTGAAAAAAAAAAATACATGAAAAACATTTAGAACAGTGATTTACAAACTAATCCTATACAATACACAAGAATGTCTGCTATGTCAATACAGCGATGCAAAAATGCCTGTACTTCTGTTTTTTCTATTTTTTTTTTCTTTTCTTAAAAACCACAAGACAAGACACAGTTGGCTGGTTTCACAAGTCTCAGAGGAAGCATGTGCTAGCCCACAACCTCCCTGGGTAGAAACCGACATGTCACAAGGGAGAGCTGGTTAGCGAGTGGGAAATGGCAAATGACCAAAATGGGGGTGAGAATGTAAAAAAAAAAAGGAAGTCTCGGGTCCATTCCCCTTTAGTAAATTTCATTCATATTTAATCTGACTGCTTCATGCTGAAAAAGCAGAAGTTCGTCATCACTTTTAACAAGTGGTCGAAGGTTTTAAATGCTATGACTAATCAAGCCATGATGACACTTCCGCTTCTCACCGTCACAGCAAAGTATGAATTGCACATACGTACATACATACGCACGTAGCCTTTCCACAATGCAAGCAGTTATCGCAGTTATATTTATTTTTTCGTCGGAGACAATAGACATTTTCTACAAAAAAATATAAAAAAAATAAATAAATATTGATTGTGATTATCGGAATAAAATCAAGTTGAAAGAAATCAAACAGGAAGTCATTTTTCAGCCCTGACGTGGTACAATCGTACAATATAAACATACAGCTCGAACCTGACACGTGGTAGAAATGTAAAACAAAGTTTGTACAGCGAACTAAGCAAATGCGCTTAAAATGAAACAAAATAAGAAACTAAGCAGGCATGATTAAAGAGGAAAATAAACAAAAAACAAAGGTGATGAAAGCCCTAACAAAAGAAAAGAAATCAGGGGCGGGGTCCTGTTGCCTCAAGACCAACACACGCTGAATGGATACAGCCAACATGTGCTTAGCTGTTATCCGGAGTTACATACAAGCCTTGTGTTTCTCATATGTCTCTCATTCCTTGAGTGTATGTGCATCTGTGTGATTCGGGTTCTGTTCCAAAATCAGAATGGATTAGACAGATCTTGCCCAGCGTACTGCCCTAGATCTAAAACATGTGCAGGAAAAATACAACTGAAAACATTTCGACTGTACGTAATCACACAGAGACTGCGATACAGTATGCCAACAAATGAGAGCGCACTTAGTAGCCAGTTCTTCCAGATCCTTCCAAAACATCCCCTGTGCTGCGTCAGGACCGGGTCCAATTACGTACCTTATTGTAAAGATATGGTCCGATCTCGGCGCAAAGGAACTGCCTATTCCCATACTTCCTCCGAAGGCTCAGCATGAAGACTCGCCTCAGTTACACATAATATAGATTTCGACATTCACTAAAAGAGGCCAAATAACTGTAGTGTCTGATATTTCAATCTTCAATCAATAATCAATCAGTCTTTCTGATGGGGTTTTCTTTTTTCTTCAAAATTTGTCCATAAACAAACGACAAGGTGACATCCCAGTCTTGGAGGTCCGAACAAAATAACAGCAAACCTTTAGATTAACTAAGTAAGCTAAGGTGCACGTAAGTAGGCAGGGGTCAGGTGTAATCTCCCAGACTCTGTGTGTGTGTGTGTGTGTGTGTGTGTGTGTGTGTGTGTGTGTGTGTGTGTGTGTGTGTGTGTGTGTGTGTGTGTGTGTGCTTAAAAACTCAAGCAAGATCAAGAGTTGAAACTAATCTCCCAATTTAGGAAACGAAAGCACAACGACGACTTCTTATCAGGCGCAACATAATGAGTTCTGACAAGTCAGCCAAGTGTGTTCATTAATACGTCTGCCACAACACATAACCCTCTTTGGAAGGTTTGGCGTTTATAAAAAGGGTTCCACTAACTCTAACTGTAGAGAAGCCGAAGAAGATATTTTTAAGCATGTTATCTCTACTTAAGAGTTTATTCTAGTATTGTGAGCTTCTTTGTAACAAGTGCTAGGAAACAGAAATTAACAATTCCCGGAGGAAATCGAATTTATGTGCGCAGCAGATCCCTGAATCTGGTTTATCATCTATATATCTGTGTTAGATGGGGAAGGCCAAATTTAAGCGCTATCATATTGCTTTTGTTAAAGAACTGCTGTTAGGAACAGTGAAAAAAAGGCTACATGGTTGGCACTGTACAGCCAGTTCAAACAATGAGGAAGCGGTAGGTCAGTGGTTAAGGCTCTGGTTTACTGATTGGAAGGTCAGGGGTTAAAGTCTCAGTATTGCCAAGCTGCCACTCTTGCACCCTTGACCAAGGTCCTTAACCCTCTTTGCTATAATGTTTACATGACTAGTTTAAACCGCTTTCTTTCCTTCTCTTTTGTGATACAGACGATCCTTACTGCTCGCATCTCCATAAATTACGTTTGCATAATTTCCGCTTATTTTTACATTAACAACAAAACCAAAGCAAAAACATACTGTGACCATTCCGAATTACTTAAATAATACACTCAACAACAATCACAATAAAAAAAAAAAAAGGAAGAACAATATACTTTTTCTTTATAGTCGTAGAATGTTTGTTAGTTACTGTTATCACTTTAGCAGCCATGAACAACCATTCCCTCAGAAAATCCGCACTATTTTTTACTTGGAATGAATAAATAAATAAAAGAAATAAATACATCACAGCTTGTCAGCACTGAGTATGTTGGTCACGTGATGGGGATCCCCAAACAAGAAATGTCTATACACCTTCTACAGTTGTGTTCAAAATTATTCAACCCCCAATGCTGTAAATGGTTTTAGGGAATTTAGTGTACATTTGTAATTGTATTCAGAATGAAATCCTACAAGGACTTCTTAAAGAACCATATGCAACTAAAATGACATCAATTAGTTTTGTAATACAGTAGTAAATGTTTCTTTTGTGAATTCTTCATTGACATAATTATTCAACCCCTTAAAGACTACCACTCTGAAGAACAGAGGTTCAATGAAGTGTTTTCAATCAGGTATTGAAAACATATCATTGGATATCAGGGAGCAGCAATAAAGCCTAATAAGCACCAATTAGGCAGCTTTAAAATGACTGTGATACTCAGCTCCTTCTAGACATTTACTGGTGTGGTTACAAACATGGTGAGGTCAAGAGAATGGTCCAGGAAGACAAGAGAACAGGTGATTACTCTTCACAGGAAGGGCAATGGCTATAAGAAGATTGCAAAGATGTTAAACATACCAAGAGACACCATAGGAAGCATCATTCGCAAATTCAAGGCAAAGGGCACTGTTGAAACGCTACCTGGTCGTGGCAGAAAGAAGATGCTGACTTCGACTGCTGTGCGCTACCTGAAGCGTAGAGTGGAGAAAAGTCCCCGTTTGACTGCTGAGGAACTGAGAAAAGATTTGTCAGATGTGGGTACTGAAGTTTCTGCTCAGACAATACGGCGCACCCTGCGTAACGAAGGCCTCCATGCCAGAACTCCCAGGCGCACCCCCTTGCTGTCCCCAAAGAATAAGAAGAGTCGACTGCAGTATGCCAAAAGTCATGTGGACAAACCACAGAAGTTTTGGGATAGTGTTCTGTGGACTGATGAAACAAAATTAGAACTGTTTGGGCCCATGGATCAACGTTATGTTTGGAGGAGGAAGAACAAGGCCTATGAAGAAAAGAACACCTTGCCTACTGTGAAGCATGGCGGGGGGTCAATCATGCTTTGGGGCTGTTTTGCTTCTGCAGGTACTGGGAAGCTTCAGCGTGTGCAAGGTACCATGAATTCTCTTCAGTACCAGGAGATATTGGATGACAATGTGATGCAGTCCGTCACAAACCTGAGGCTTGGAAGACGTTGGACCTTTCAACAGGACAATGATCCCAAGCATACCTCCAAGTCCACTAGAGCATGGTTGCAGATTAAAGGCTGGAACATTTTGAAGTGGCCATCGCAGTCACCAGACTTAAATCCGATTGAGAACCTCTGGTGGGACTTAAAGAAAGCAGTTGCAGTGCGCAAGCCTAAGAATGTGACTGAACTGGAGGCTTTTGCCCATGATGAATGGGCGAAGATACCCGTAGATCGCTGCAAGACACTTGTGTCAAGCTATGCTTCACGTTTAAAAGCTGTTATAACTGTAAAAGGATGTTGTACTAAGTACTAAGATTGAATGTCACTTGGGGGTTGAATAAAACTGATAATGATGTGAGCTCAGAAAAGACATTTGTGGTTATTTCATTATAAATGTTATGTTATATTTGTCTGACCTACACGTGCCTCTTTGATTTAATTGTAAGCAGGATGACTGAATGATCATAATCAATGTCAAACCGACCAAAACAATCAATTTCAGTGGGGGTTGAATAATTTTGAACACAACTGTATGTACTGAGACACCAACATGCCAGCTTGTCATAGGGCTATTGGAACAACAACAGGGGATATCCAGCATCAGCGGAAATAGAATAGATGCCTGTTTACCTCAGGATAAGGATTAGTGACTAGCGGGCATGACAACCGCTAACTAACCAAGCGTCAGGCGTGAGCTGATTAACAAGCTGCGAGGGTTGTTGTGTTTCCATCGCATGGTGAACGTATGCGAGGCCATATGCTCTTAGACACACACAGAAACCTCAGAGGACAGATGCCCCTGAGTAAAGCGCAAAAACATTATCGTACAAGCGACACTAATATTTTCTTTGATGAAAAAACTAACGTGTTGTAAGGAACACAATAAATAAATTCATAATAAGAACAGACAATCCTGATTGCTCGCACCTTTTCAGATTCCTTTCTCTACTACAGACAGACTCTTTCTCTACTCTGGACCACAATTTGACGATGAGCAATGATAAACAATGTATTGTGCTTTTTGACTTTTTACCTTATGCTTGTTTATAATGTTAGTAAACGTTCACGAGATGTCAAGCTACACCCAGTATTTCCCTTTGCAACCTCGCTTTTTTCACCATGCTGAAATAAAAATGAGTAAAATTACAATTTGCATACAATTTTAATGAGAAACCGTAAGTTGCAAAGTCCCTTATGGAAACCTCACTGACCGATACAAAGCAAAACACCTGGCTCTTCTTCAGTAAATGTTAAATAAACTTCCCTATTGTTACAAAGACACGAATCTGAACTCATTAAACACAAGTTCCCTATTCGGTGTTATTATCGCAAGATCTTTCTGTTGTGCCCCATCTATTAGCAAGATAATCTACTTCCCTCTCCAATTTCTGGTGAAAGTGGAATCTGTGGATCATTCTACTCACTGCCTGTTTATTCCCCTGAGAAAGCGCAAAGCTAATCAAATCCAACAGGCTAACGTTGCATTAGCTCTTTTTCTCAGAAATGATCCCCGTTAAAGTCTCCCTTATTAGATATGGATTCATGCCAAACACACGTGAGTGTAAGTTCTCAATCAGTGTGATCCAGAAGCGGCACGATGAGACTGGCTACTGACAGCCTTGGAATCCATGTGAAAACGCATTTGCTGTTTCATTCTCTTGTACAACACTAAACAATGTAGAACACTGATATGGTTAGGGTTGGTATACCCTGATATAAAAAACTGAAAATATTAGGATAACAGTGCACTACTGCAGACCAATGTAGCTTTAGATTCCTGCTTTTGAAGGACAAGCCCGGAACCCATTGTGGTGTTCTGCTCAAGTTCCTGCATGTTAAACGATCCGAGATGCTTTTCCGCTCTCCACAGTTGTAAAAAGAGTGCTTATTTAAGTTATATATCCTTCCGTAAGTTCAAACCAGAGTGGTCATCCTCCTGTAATCTCTCTCAACAACAACATTTTCATCTTCAAACCCTCTGCTCAGTGGATCTATAAACAACCACACTTTTCGAGACTGTTGTGTGTGAAATTCACTGGAGATCATCAGTTTCTGTAATACTCAACCCAGCCCATTGGATAGTAACAACCACATCAAGGTTCTGACATTCAATTTGACCATGTGAAGCTCTTGGCTTGTATGTGCATACTTTTATGCACTGCACAGCTGTCTTATGATTGACTGAAATGTCTGTGCTGTCTACACTTCAGGAAACGCTAGGGTTCTCAAAACACAGCCTTTCTCAATGACTACCGACTTTCTGTTACAATATAAAAACAATCTGACTAAAGGAAAAGAAAAAAAGCAATGTGAAAGATCATGGAGATGAACAGACTGCATTTTCTATTATAGCTGCTTGTGAGTATGAAGATGAGCAAAACATCCTATCATATGACCTTTCATGCCGGAGATCCCACCCCCCTCCCCCCCTACAGTCAATACACTGGATTCTGTATCCGGGTGTATAAAGCTTTCATCAGCTCTTAGTAAATGGTGCCCCTCAAGTCAGTTGCTGCTTTAGTGAAGAAAGACTGAAACAACCAGAACAAGGCAGATTTTCTTATTTACCATCCATTTCCCAATCTGAGTGGCTCATTTTCCATTTAAAAAGGAATCTAATGAGAAGTGAGTGCTCGTAAGGTCTCCGCATCTCCCAACACTTCATTTGAAATAGTGAATAATAAATTGCTTGATGTGGCAGTTCCATAAAAGAAACCGTCATATACAAGAGTCGGGGCTTTCATCCCGATGGAAATCCAGTTTTATACTTATGCAAATCAAATCCCACCCTTGACTCGCATACCTCACGCCTTCCAATCTGTGGAATAATCCATATAAGCAGAAAGTACAGGAAGACTGTCTTTACATATATCTACGTAAAAGATCCCGCAATCGGAAAAGTTTCCAATGCTCAATAGTGCCAAAAGGTAGGATTTGAGTTGTGTTCATTTGCTTAGCTTTTGATCATTTTAATATTGGCGCAAACGAAACAACTTTGACTCGAATGATTTCAATAAGGCTATTGATAAATAGAATGCATACAAAATTTAAAAGACAGGCCAGAGTTTTCACATTCATAATGTGGCTCTTCCCCAAACTGTTACCACAAAGTTGGACTCACACAATACTAGATCATCTCTGGATGCGGTACCATTCAATTTTCCCTTCGCTTGAACTAGGAGACCCAAACCTGTTCCAGTATGACAATGCCCCTATGGGTTGGAATGGAAGATCTTGAGTAACCCACTCAGAGATCTGATCTCAACCATGCTAGACACCTTTGGGATGAATCAGAACATGGACTGTACCCCAGGGCTCCTCAGCCTCCATCAGTAAAGAAGAAAGGTTGTTCTGAAAACCCCGGCACTAAACAAAGAAATAAAAACAACACAATATAAAAAGGCAGAGATTGAGACAGAGCCGAAGGAGCACGGTCTGCTGGAAACGCTGTAAGTTAATCTTGTCAGATCATAACAGCCAAATATGGATCTCATGTCGAGTTGGCCGGCGAGCTTGAAATAAGAACAAGAAGCGGCCTGTTTACGGGTACGAGGCCCCCATCAGTGGGAGGAGTAACACAGAGGCTCTCGCCACAACACCACATTCAACCAGCACACAAACACAGACAGGCTTAACCTCAGCTTCGCCTCAGTAACAAACCCGCGTTCGATAATCTTGTTTATGAAAGAGGTCGAGTGCCTTGTGGTAAGAACGCAAAAAACGCCGCAAGTTCTCAATAGACGCATACGGATGCTTAATGGGGAGGAAAAAAACTGACAGAAGAAAGACAGATATAGAGGAAGTTACCAAGATTACGATCATGTTTAAAAAATACAAAAATAAATACTTAATATGGACTGTTTTCATTGTGCGAGTTCAAAAAATCAACAAGATGTAAATCGTCGACTGAGTCAATCAGAGAGTGAAAACCACCCCCAGCAAGTTCTAAAGAGAGTTTTATTATTAGTATAGAGCGCTGTGTAAAGGTCAGTGTTGGAAGGCAAAAACGTGTAAAAAATAAAAGAGAATTAAACATTTCCACGGTTTACAAACATTCAGTACAACAACCTTTTTTTTTTTTTTTTTTTTTTTTTTTTTAAATGCATCATTCATCGCAGGTAGAATTTATACAGCTTAGGAGGAAAAGAGGAAGACCAAAGAGGCGGTTTATGGATGTGGTGAGGGAAGACATGCAGGCAGTTGGGTTGAAAGAGGCAGATGTAGAGGACAGGGGGGTATGGAGACGGATGATCCGCTGTGGCGACCCCTAATGGGAGAAGCCGAAAAAAGAAGAAGAAGAAGGGAACCAGCAGTTTTTGTGTACAGCTAGCATCCTGAAGAACCTGCCACGATCCTTTCCAAAGACTTGCAGGTTGTGCAGGCAAAAACTGATCGCCTTCATTATGTTAAAAAGTGGCATGTTATATAAACATTTTTCTTTCTTTACATCTTCTTCTGTGACGTCATTTCCTTTTTTCCTTACATTTGTTCGAAAAGAAAAATAGAAAAATCTATTGCATACTCAGCAATAGAGAAGTAGGAGTACAGCCATTGGGACAAAAACAAAGGTGTGTTAACATTAGCGTAAACATTTGTGTTCGGTGACGAGCCAGAAAACTGACAGCGAGACAAATGAGACGTGAGTCGCTTTATGCAAATTAGCCACAACAAGGAAATTGGCATAATCCGGCAGGGACCAGTTTATGAGTGTGTTTCAAACTTATGGTGCTAAATGCTTTTACAAACACACCTGGAACATAAAGTACATCACGCATTTTTACACTCTTAAATTCTTTGATTCAGCTTCAGCTAGTGGTGCTGGAAATTTAACTTGCGACCGTCTGATCAGAAGTCCAACCCACTGAGCTACCACTTCCCTCTTTCTCATGCGAGCTGGATGGACTGTGCAAGCCCACAGCCAACAGCAGCACTGCTACCCGCACAAACTACATGCGACATGATTTGAACAGTACAATGAATCAACATCCAATAGTTGCTGACTTTTTATATGATTTCTGATGTGTGTGTGTGTATATATATATATTTATATATTTCTTTTTTTTTCTTAGTGCATTTGAAGGTTGAAAACCATTGAAAGGCAATTCTCCTTATGGACTTCTGGAAAATAATTTTTAAATATATAAATAAGTGTTTCCATTGCCTGTGTTTAAGTTAACCAGCAAACTAAGTAGCCACTTTTCCTGCAAGTAATAAAAACACAGAACTTGGAAGCACACCGAAGCTTTAATAATTGCTTTAATAATTCACACTTTGCGTATTTTTGCACACCTACTGTAAGATATATATTCTCCTTTTACACCTCCATCTTCCATATTTTTATAAAAAGTTCATAATACTAATATACAGTATGTCATATGTAAATATATATATATATATATATATATACACAGTACAGACCAAAAGTTTGGACACACCTTCTCATTCAAAGAGTTTTCTTTATTTTCATGACTATGAAAATTGTAGAGTCACACTGAAGGCATCAACGGCTATTTGACCAAGAAGGAGAGTGATGGGGTGTTGCGCCAGATGACCTGGCCTCCACAGTCACCGGACCTGAACCCAATCGAGATGGTTTAGGGGTGAGCTGGACCGCAGAGTGAAGGCAAAAGGGCCAACAAGTGCCAAGCATCTCTCGGAACACTTGGAAGACCAACTCGGGGACTGTTGGAAGACCATTTCAGGTGACTACCTCTTGAAGCTCATCAAGAGAATGCCAAGAGTGTGCAAAGCAGTAATCAAAGCAAAAGGTGGCTAATTTGAAGAACCTAGAATATGACAATTTTCAGTTTTTTTACACTTTTTTGTTATGTATATAATTCCATATATAATTCCACATGTGTTAATTCATAGTTTTGATGCCTTCAGTGTGAATCTACAATTTTCATAGTCATGAAAATAAAGAAAACTCTTTGAATGTGAAGGTGTGTCCAAACTGTTGGTCTGTACTGTGTATATATATACATACATATATACACACACACACGCACGCACGCGCACGCACGCACATACGCTCCGCACCTTTTTTAAACTTGTAAATAATTATAACTTTCTTATGCCTGTTTAATATTTAATATTTTCTGTAGTTCACATGTAGCCTCATTTAGCATTTTAAATCTGTCATCTGTATATATGACAAATAACTTGGATTCTGACCCTGTATAAAAACGGACAATCTCTGTAACTCTTCTTCTTTCGGCTTCTCCCATTAGGGGTCGCCACAGCGGATCATCCGTCTCCATACAGCCCTGTCTTCTACATCTGCCTCTTTTAACCCAACTACCTGCATGTCTTCCCTCACCACATCCATAAACCTCCTCCTTGGTCCTCCTTTTTTCCTTCTTTCTGGTGACTCCATCTTCAGCATTCTCCTACTGATATACCCCATGTCCCTCCTATGCACATGTCCAAACCATCTCAGGAAAAGAAAACACAAAAGTATAAATGGTTGTTGAAACCGTTCACAACTGTTTTAAACTGCTTTGGCGGACCTTTCCTCATGATGTCCAGCTTTTCTTAAAAAGTCCGTCTTGATATTAGCCTTGTAAGTGTATCTATGACTAAATCAGACCTCTGTCAGCCATTGTGAAATAAAAAAACAGTAATTCAATCGAAACTAATATATTTCAGTTTGTGCAGTTTGCTATAGATGCAGTCAGTGTGTGAGCTCTGACCATCCAATCAAAGGATGTGAAAATGTTGACATTATTGTACGCCTGCTAGAGGGCCCCAGTGTGGCCGACTAAAAATTAGATTGGTCAAATAGCTTGAAGCAACATTTACGCTACAGGCGCCCACATTGTTGAGTCTGTAGGCCTCAGCGGCAGATTTTAACCCTGGAAACATGTGATGTAAAATATAAGTGGATAGAAACTCTAACCTAAATTTACACTCCAGGAGGCAGCGCAAGCAAAAGGAACAGTATGAAATGAAGAGAATAGCCTATTAGGAATAACTTAATACATATTCATGAAAAAAAATAAATGTGTCAGTGATTCCTAAAGGGCCGTCACTGATCCATATATATATACACAATTTTTTTTACAAGAATAATAAAAACAAAACAAAAGAAAAGCTAAGATTTAATGAAGTCTGAAACAAATATAAATATTTCATATTTGTATGTCATTACAATAATGCTCTCAAATAGTAAATATGTCAATTATGTTTCAAACCGATGTCTGTCCGGTTTATTGACAGATTCATTCTTTTCCGTCATTAATGACAGAAATTACTTTCAATGACTTTTTATTAGTTGCACCTGCAGTCATCCATATGATACTTTGACTAAATATTTCCCATCTGGTTTAACCTGTTTGGGTTTTTTTTTTCCTTCAGGTGTTTTTCCATGCTGCAGAACCACAAGGTAGGCATTCCTGAAATTGATTCATATTCAAGTGGTTGTAAAATGATTACAACCAGAAGCACCTGGTAGACTTGTTGTGTTGCGTTACAAGAGCACAAGGTCATCATTAATTCAAACAGACAAACAAAAAGTAATTCTACCTGTATGGCTGATACATTTTTTTATTATTATCACGAAAGCAGCAAAAGTCATTCTCTACAGACAAAAAAAGGCTAAAAAGGCTTCATTGAGCATAAAATATGTGGACCATCAAATATTTTGTGAGTCTCCTATGCTAACTTTAATTCACTGTTGTGTTCTTGAGTGAAATTGGTGTGTTATGTAACAGCAGGCTATGTTGGGAGAAGTAGAAGAACGATGTAACACAGGAATAGCATAAAGTTTTGCCTTGCAAAAAAAAATAAAAACCACGAAGAATTGTTATGGATGTGAGAAGAGATGAACTCGGTATACTCACGGCTGCGAGTGCGCGGTCTCGTAGCGCTCGAAGGTGTGCGAGAGGTCGTGCTTGTTGTTCATGTAGCAATGTGTGCACAGGTCATAGTCGAAGCACACCTTGCATTTCCAACGCATTCCCATAATGCCGTGCTTCTTACAGCTGTCGCAAATGATGTTCGAGTGCCGGACACCTGCAGGGGGAGGCACTAGGAATTAGAGAACGACAGAGTGACCGATGATTGAATGATTTGCCGTGTTAAAAGTGCGATCATGAAAAATCAGAAGCGGTATTTTGTCTGCTTGTTTCCTGAGGAAAAAGTCCTGATTGGAGATTCAGATTCACTGAATCTAAGGCTGAATTCAGTTGTTCATTGAGCGTGTACAGAGATCATGATTATGCTGATTATCCTGATCTTGTTTTTTACTGCAACGTTTACACTACAAGCATAATTAACTGCGTTGTTAGCCCATCATGCTGCTTAACTGACAAGCAAAACAATAGCTACGAATCGAAACGACTGCTGCTCAGTGTTAAATCACTGTTCACAAATTTCTGTGGTATAAGTCAGAATAAAACACTTCAGGACATGCTGTTCTGGATGGTCACACTAACTCCATGTCACAATGTTCGATCTGGAATTATTTTCCTATAATAGCATGCCATGTCATGTTTTCTTTCTTACTTATTTGCTACGCCTGGATTTTTGCAGAATTTAATTGTACAAAATGTACTTCTCTGAGTGACTCACAACTCACCGTGTGAAGGTTTCAGAGAAAAGTCAGTGAGGCTGAGGAGTCCAATTCTATTTTAACAAGAGAAGATGCCATAAACTCGTTTGTGCTAAATTTAAATGAACATCAAGCTAAACTGAAAGCTTTCCAACTAGACTGAATAACTCACAGCCTTTTTTTGGCAGATGCAGGCTCTTTATTAGTACCTAGAATTATTGACTACTTTAGAGGGGTAAATGTTTTCCTACAAAATATGTAACGCAAATAAATAACATATCATAACATAACAGTGGTCCCTCTTTGACAAAATGTTTAGTTGCTGCCTAATAATATCCCACTCACTAACATTTGCCATGATGGAGAGATAATCAGTGTTACTCACTTCATTGCTCATAAAGTTATTATGTAATAATGTTATGCCCACTATTATTTTAAAAGCAATGCCCTCCAATTGATTAATGTCCCATCGACCATATATTCCTATCTAACACCCACAGCTCCAGGAATAGGCCTTAGGTTCACCACAACCCTGACCAAAATAAAGCCGTTTATAAAAGAGTTATAAATCAAATAAATGCATTTTCGAATGACTACATGCCTTTCACCAAATTTACACAAGAGAAAAAGTGAATAATGGAAACATTTAGACCATGGTAATCGACAAGGAGCCATGTAACAGGGGAAGACAGTTTTCAGTCTGTGTGAAGAGGAGCCATGAGATGGCACAAGTGAATACTGAGCTCACACAGTTCTGTGTTCATTTTAAGACAGTGTATAATGAGCACACAGAGCTGGTTGCCCTTTTGCATATACACTGCTTCTCACTCGTTCTCTGTTTCTCTCTCTCTTTCTCTCGTGCTCTTTCGCTCCTTTACTCTAAATCATTCGAGGCTGAATGATGCGAGAAACAGGCATCTTTGCTTTACAATGAGCGTTTAACTTGGCTAGAAATACAGCCAAGGAATCTGTATATGGCTAAACTGCTGAAAGATTGTGTTTGTGTGTGTGTGTGTGTGTGTGTGTGTGTGTGTGTGTGTGTGTGTGAGTGTGAGTGTGTGTGAGTGTGTGTGAGAGAGAGAGAAAGACAGAGAGAGAGAGAGAGAGAGAGAGAGAGAGAGAGAGAGAGAGAGAGAGAGAGAGAGAGAGAGAGAGAGATGGTAAGACAGGCAGACAGATAGGTGGATGAAACTGCATGTGTTGCATGTATATACCACTTTATATATACCTGAACCACTGGAGAAAGGGAGAGAATTCGATAAATTCACATACACCACTCTCGAATAACAAGGACCGAGGGATTGTCGTTTGTCTGCATTGCAACGTGATCGACTGGGTAATGGTTTGAAGTGCCTGAGACCCTGTTGACACTTGGTTATTTTATATGTCTATAATCAGGACTGTATCCTGAAAAGATCTTAAAGCACATACATTTAAATGTCTAGAACGCCGTGTCAAAAGTCACTGATGGCTGTGGCAATTACTTGCAATTTTCTGAAAACAAGGAAATGCACATTTTTTGCTGCAACACTCGGTGCCTGTTTTTGTACCCTGACCTTCAGAGCATAATGTCCAGCAGCACTTTCCAACCAAACTAGTTGCATTTCTAATGTTTCAGATAATGTAACCCTATAGAAAAAGTACATTAAATACCTAACCCTAATCTTTATGTATGGCATTTAAATATTTCGTTTCAATAAAATGCTGCATCCTATTAAGGCATTTTTAATGCTAAGGACCAGAACTGAAATGGCAGAGAATTTTCATGACTATCAGCCTTATTATATTCTTAAAATACACTGGACAAAGGTTTGTGGACACCTGCCCATCATATCCTTATTACTTCTATTTATTTTTTCCACTAGTTGAAGAGTTCCCACAAGAGTTGCAGTTTTGAAGACGCTCTGACCCAGTCGTCTAGACACCGCAATTTGGCGCTCGTTATACTCGCTCAGATCCTTATGCTTGCCCATTTTTCCAGCTTCTAACACATTAACTTTGACAAAATGTTGACTTGCTGCCTAATAATATCCAACCCAATAACAGGTGCCATGATAAAGAGATACTCAATGTTATTCACTTCACCTGTTATAATGTCAATGTTATGACTGATCGTTGTAGGGTATTTCGCCTGATTATAGTTTGGTATCTCATTTGGACAAACATATATTGGTCTGGCTGTGCAGAATTTCTAAAAGCTTTTTTTTCCCTTTATAAAAAGAGTGGTTTTTACTGCAATGAAAGATTCCTGCCATGAGACATTAACTGAGATAAGTCTAGCCAATTTAGAGGTGTAAATCACACACTAGGGGGTTTGTGATAAAATGAACAAGCTGCCCGGGAATACAGTTAAGCACAAAGCTTCCTGTACGACTATATCATTAAATATTATTTTTTTATTTCTCGCATTTCATTCATTCGCTCACGTTGCTAGATATCCTTGAGTAACTAAGTATGAATTACTTGCATGGCCTAGGTTAATTAAATTGATGATACACTGATGCAAATCCTGACACACACATCACAACGTTCTTGGCTGTCAAAGGCACAATTCTATCAGTTGCACCCACTGACACTCACCGATCTGTGCGTTGTCATAAAGCAGCAGGTCATAGGCCCCCTGGTAGCCGGTGCGATAGTTAGTGCGAGTGCCGCTGTCCCACTGCACAACGACTGTCTTGTCAGGTGTGCTTGTGCTGCCCTGGCGCCCCACTTCCACTACTGTGCCTACATGGCCCTCGCCGTCGTCCTGGTTGCCCCACTTCCAGTCGACTCCGCGCACCACGCGCATACCCACCTCCATGGCGCCGCGGGCAGGTGGGCTAGCGCTGCAGCTTCCGGCCTCGCCGCTGCGCTTCCGGTGTGGTCGCGCAGGCGGCTCGGCAGGCGGATGGGTGGTGTTGGCGCCGCTGCTGGGGCCGCTGGTACGTGAGCGAGCGGGAGGCAGCGGGAGGGTGCCAAGTAAGGGGCTCTCCGGAGACAGGTCAGGGGTGACTGGAAAGACAAAGCAAGAGACCTGCATGTTATGAAACTGATTTGGAACATCTCTAAATTCAAGATGTTGCATTAGCAAAGTGGCTTAAGGCTGGGTTTAGTGCCAAATGCCTACCCACAATGAAAGCTACCTCCAGAACTTTCCCGCCCTGTATAATAATGACGTCGTTTATTTTTCTCCACAAAATAAGGTGTAAAATCAGTGTATTTTTTATTGCGCTAATTGAGTATGAAAGAGAGCATCGTGTAATATGAAACCGGGCCTGCAAAACCTCTGGCATATTAAAGCAGACATGCGTCTGTGTATTTCATAAAGAGGGCAAGTTGACCTTAGGATGAAATCAGCCCTGTTCTCCTTTCTTCCACATCAATAAACAGCCTGCTCTACTGCAGTACACAGGATTCTTCTTGTAGATGTAAATCAGTATGTGCGGTCAGACAGCACTGTATGACCTAGTAAACTATTGGGCCACTAGCAAATTTGTCATGAAGCCTATACTAAGATACCAAGAGTATCAACAGCCAAAACTTTGAGTTGCTCAGTCAATAATACTATTCTAGTATTGAAATTAGGTCATCAGCATTTGACAGTTTATTCCACTTCTAAGGAGTGCTAAAATAAAAAAAAATAAAAATAAATGTGCACAGACTAGTTCAGGAATGTTTTTTATGTTAATCATATGCCTTTTGCTGGATGTGCAATCAACTGTTTATATAAAGGTCTTATATTTCCTTGATAGGAGGGCCTAACATGTCTAAGATATTATGATAGATCAGCTTGATCATGTTTATAACAGACATCAAACCTGAAACGGAGTCAATCATACACACACACACACACACACACACACACACACACACACACACACACACACACACATTTATTTATTTATTTATTTATATTAGGGGTGGAACAGTACACGTATTTGCACCGAAATTCTTTGTTACATGGCTTTCGGTCGGTACGAATACCGAATGCAATCCTTTTTACGAACATAGTTACAACCTGGAACGTATTAATTGACGTAATTAAAATTAACGTATTGAAGTGGCGGACCGCAAGTGTGTTTAGTCTCCACTATTTGAGTGCATTCGTTTTATTTTTTTTAAACATTAAAAACTTAAAAATATACACAACAATGCCAGGGGTATAAAAAATTTTGTATAAAATTAAATAAAAGAAAAGAAATCTGGTTACTAGAAAGAAACTAGAGTTAGTGCAGTGTCACTGTGGCTACTCACTCCATACCAGAAATATGCATTAAAAAGCTTGAAGTGGTTAGCGGCTAACGCTAGCGCTATGGATTTGTTAGCGTTTTATAATCAGTTTCAAGAATTTCTCATAAAAAGGGAAAATCTGGACAATTCCACATACAGAGGGAGTAAATGAATGAAGGATGTAGGGAATGAAGACACTTGTTAAGTATAACATCTGTAGATATTGTTATATTAATTGTAAAACACACACACAAACACACACACGATGTTACGTATTTAAACAGGCTTAACCCTGATAACTTATCTGACCCCAAATCAGATTCCTCCCCTCTAAAAAAAAAATTTTTTGAGGGAAATGACTGCGTACAGTAATCACTACAGTGCATCAGTCGCTACTAACACAGTGTATCCTAAATTATTCTACTGTGAACTTACATCAAATACAATCCAGGCTTCCTACTTAGAGGAATTTTATTTTTTATCTTTACTGAAAATCAGCAGTTGTATTTGAATAGGCACATCTCTGTTCGATGTTACATAAAGCTGTGTACAATACCTAAGGTATATAACACAATGGGCATGTATTTTAAAAAAGATAATCCTTATGAAGTCTGTTTTTACAGAATTACAGTAGCAGCAATATTCACACACTCACCTGCGTATTTTATGTACACCCAGAGCAGAACTATTCGTACTGCAGGGCAGGGCTACAAATAATTGCAGGGCGTGAGCTGTAGTGGGGATGGGGGTGGGCGAGAAGATTGGCTTTGTCAGTGAGATGACGAATACTTTAAAGAAAATTATAAATGACCTTTCAGACCGGCCAATCTTTATCAATTGTGTGTAGGAGCTTTTCGTTTTAACAGAAAAATGCGTGGCCAAATACCCTACTTTATTCTCTCTAATAAAAACAGGAGAATAGAAGGTGTTTTGAGCTCTCTGCTTTTAGTTTACTGCGAATGTTGAAGAAAATCTATGAATCAGAGTACAGTAACAATTATTCAATAGATACAAAATATCAGTTAACAAAATGAATGATTTATTTTGCAAAAAAAATATTCGAAAGAGGGAAAAAAATCATTTTATAAATGAAATATTTCATGTTCTTACACTGAAATTGTAATGTAACGTTACTCTTAAAATAAAGCTGATAACAATATGATTTGGTCAGTGATTAAAATCTCAGTCTTTGATTTTGTTAAAAAAATTAAAAGTGACAGTTGTCCCACAAAAACTGTTACAACTGAGCCTATATACTGCTTACTGCACTGTTAAGGGTTAATTATGGTCAATTAAAAGTAATTTACACTAAATGTCGATTTGATTACATTAAATCGTATAAACGCCACAAGCAGATGTTCCTGGCCTGTTTTCCTTCACACCACTGAATATTTTCTGACCGTCGCAGAACTGCGTTCATGCCAGCCATCATGAAACTGTTCTACATTATGCCTAGTCCCATGGTGGCACATGGCGAGTGTTGCGATGGTCAGAATATATATTTAGAGTGTCAAGTGGTGTAAGTTCTTAACATAATGAAATGTAAGGCTATTGGGAAAATACCTCTAACATAGAGGGTAAATAAGAGTTTTTAACTATAGTCAGTTCTTCAGAATAAACAAAAATCCCCCTAGGTTAGGGAAGAGTTTAGCAGTTTCGTACACCGATCATCTCCTCAAAACTGGAAAGTTTTCATGAGGAACTGGTCATTTAATGTTTATTACTTCATAATGGTCTATTAACATACAAAAGCCATCTTAGTTAGTGCAATATTTCAAACAAAAAAACCCAAAGAGAAAATCTGAAGGAAAAAAAATTGCATATAGGCTAAACTAACAAGCACATGATGTCCGTAAAGTTAAGGGACGTGTAGAGTTAAGTACATGTCTGTAAAGTTAAGAGTCGTGAGACATTTCTGCCTAAAGATAATTAGAGTAAAACCTGAAATAATAATGAAAGGATTTCTCAAGTGGCTATGCCTCAGCTGTCCACTTTTTGTACAATCACGCAGAAATCATGGTAATACCTTAAATCTGCCCCAATGCACAAAGTGAGCATCATCAAGAAAAGGTTTGCCAAGGCAAGAGTGGAAGAACACTGAAGGATGAAGGATCAAGGGTAAATTAGGGGGCAATTCCAAATTGATAGAGAGCATTGAAGGGTAACAACAAGAGCAAATAAGAATGGCAGTACCCTCAATGTTAATAATTTAGAACCTCATAAAGCTGTATTACATTCATAGCAAAATGACAATGATTCAGCCTTAGTAAAAACAAACACGTTAACCCAACTAAAGAGCTCTACTGAGCCCTGAGCAAGTCTTTGGATAAATTATTGGCATGCATCAAGCGAAGAAAACATATAAGGAGATTGCTGAAACTGCTAAAATTGGGTTAAGAATTGTCCAACGCATTGTTCAAAACTGGAAGGATAATGGGAAAGAAATTGTGGTCGGGAAAAATCTTGAATGATCCGTGATCACTTGAACGTTTGGTGAAATCTGATTGTAACAAAACAGTAGAACTCATGGCTCCGTTTAAGAGTGAAAGAGCATTTGCACACACACCGAAAGGGATCGGGACTAAATAGCTGTGTAGCCTTTAGAAAACCACTTATCAGTGAGGCTAATCGGAAAAAAGACTTCAATGTGCTAGGGAGCATAAAGATTAGACTCTGGAGCAATGGAAGGTGGTCATGTGATCTGATGAGTCCAGATTTACCCTTTTTCAAAGTGATGGGCGCATCAGGGTAAGAAGAAACTTTCTTTCGGCTTCTCCCGTTAGAGGTCGCCACAGCGGATCTTCCGCACGTTTTTGATTTGGCATATGTTTTACGCTGGATGCCCTTCCTAACGCAACCCAATTTATCCGGGCTTAGGACCGGCACTGAGAGTGGCTGGGGATGGTTCCCTGACCGGGAATCGAACCCGGGTCGCAGCGGTGAGAGCGCTGCATCTTAACCACTAGACCACCAGGGGACTACATCAGGGTAAGAAGAAAGGCGGATTAACTGATGCACCCATCATGCCTAGTGCCTACCGTACAAGCCTGTGGGGGCAGTGCTATGATCTGAGATTGCTCCAGTTGGTCAGGGCTACAGTAGGTTCAGCAATGTTTTGTGCCCAAAGAATACACTGAATGATCAGGACTATTCCATCAATTGATTTTTTTCTTCCCTGATGGCACAGGCATATTCCAAGATGACAATGCCATTATTCATCAGGCTCAAATTGTGAAAGAGTGGTTCAGGGCGCATGAGATATAATTTTCAGACATGGATCGGCCACCACAGAGTCCAGACCTTAACCCCATTGAGAATCTTTGGGATGTACTGGGGAAGACTGTGTGCAGCATTCCGAATCTCCCATCATGGATTAAAGATCTTGGGGAAAAATTACTGCAACTCTGAACAGGAATAAATGTTGTGACATTGTAGAAGCTTATCGAAACGATGCCACGACTAATGCGTGCTGTAACCAAAGATAAAGGCGTTCCAACAAAATATTAGAATGTGTGACTTTTTTTTTTTGGGGACGGGCAGTGTAGATTAGTCTCCAAATTAATTTGATAAAGTATTCTTCCAAAGAAGAAAAGCCAATGATTCATACATTATGTTGGCCCATCATATGAATTCCTGCAATTTTATATGCACCCATCTCACTGAGGCCTGGACTGGTTGAATGTTGTTTTCATAGGAAATGGTTTGCGAGCGACGCTAAAGAACTTTTTATGGCACTATAATTTACAGCACCGCAGAAGCCATCCATCTATCCATCCATAACCTTAATCCCCGCTGCCTCACAGGAATGTAATGCTCCTTCCAAATAACAATAGCTCCATTTTATTGTGACATGAAGTTTAGACTCCCATAAATCAAACTTCAGATGAATTCAGACACCGGAAATCGGAAAGTCATGGTACACTCAGCTTCATTTAGCAAAACAAGAAAAGTCCAAGCAGCAAAGAAGCTGGTTATGTATGTAACTGTCTCATATTATTATCCATAGATCCATAGATGTATAAGCTTGCTGAGTTATATTGTCTTTCCTCTCTCAGATACCACAGCTTCCGCTCGGATCTCGCCATGCCTGGTGTACGAGTTCTCATCAACTAAAACTTAATCCCAGCAAAACCGAACTGCTGGTCATCCCAGGTGATTCATCTTCAGTTCAGATTCTCAGAATATCTCTTTATAACTCTGCTCTCCCTTTCAGCCAACCTTGGGGTAACTATGGACAATCAACTGTTCTTCTTCTCACATGCAGCCAATGTGACTCGTTCTTGTCGACTCCTTCTCTACAACATCAAAAGGATTCGACCATTTCTGTCCACACAGGTTGCCCAGGTGCTTGTTCAGTCTTTTGTTTTTCGAGACTGGACTACTGCAACTCTCTGCTGGCAGATCTACCTCTAAACGCTATTCGTCCAAAACGCAACTGCACGACTTGTGTTCAACCTTCTCAAGTTCTCACACACCACCCCACTGCTGCGCTCCCTCCACTGACTTCCGGTAGCTGCACGTACCAGATTCGAAACACTGATGCTTGCCTACAATGCTAAAAATGGACCAAAACCCTCTTACCTCAGAGACCTCATCACTCCTCGCACTGCACCACCCTTCCTGAGATCCTCCAGGACTTCTCAACTGGTACCACCTTCTCTCAGGGTAAGAGGTAGGTATATCTCAAGGCTAGATGTTCGAAGAGCGGAGTCTCTGGCTATCTTCAAGCAACGGGTAAAGACCAATCTCTTCCTGAAACACCTAAACTAGCACTTGTCCAGAATCGCTCTTAACAGCGTTGTAGATTTATCTTTAGTTGTAATCTAGAGTACCAGTGTAGATTTATTCATTGATAGTGACTTAAATACTGTTATCATACAACCATGCTTCCCCTGGAACCCTCTCAACAAGACTGTACCGGTTCTGAACTGCAAGAAAACCTTGCAGATATGCACATATAAATATGCGACTAGCATTCTTTTAAATGGTCAGAAACCCATGCCAACAACATCAAGAGGAATAAAAATTCACTTTGGGACTAACCAAAAAGAAGGTGCTCAGAGATGGTCAGCGATATTGTCAATCTTGTAGAGTCTGGAGTCAATACTTTGTAATGTAACATAGTACCTTTAAATGCTACAGTCGGGGATAGAAGTCCAGCCCGTCTGTTTGCCAAGGTAACAACCACCACCACCCGGTGGCCTAGCTTCTTCCTAGACAAGGGGGCCCCCTGTGTCTCTTTACTCTGTGGCAGATGAACTGTTGGTCTAAGCTCCGGATGGCTGCCATCTGGTCTAAATAATACTAATGGGTGCTTACTGGCACAGCGAGAAATTATACACAGGCTCAGCCTTACTAAAGTCTCCACGTTCCGTAATATGGCCATAAGTTGTAGTCCTGGATTTAACTACAAGCTCTCCAAAAAGTCATATGGCTAACAAATGCGTTCTAGCTGATTACCAGGGTATGCAACTCTGTTTTCAAAAATCCATTTCAGGTAAGCATCCTAGAGAGGCTCCTTAGGAAGAACTTGAGGAACTCCGGCACAAGGGAGGTCTCACGCATAACTCCTAGAAGACCTCGGTGAAGGAGGCACCTTTTAGAACAACGGTTCGAAAAACTTGAATACCATAGAGCGGTACTATTTTTAATCTTCTATTGTTTAGCTAAATAGAATAAAGGTCAGGATCTAGGGTAAGAAATAGACCAGGTCCAGTTGATGTGGCCTGTTTGCATTCAGAGGTGTTTCCTGGGCTATGAGGTCATAGCTGGTGAGATCTTGAAAAAAGATTCTCTGCAATGCAGAAGGAGCTGACTGACCTTTTGCCACCCCGACTAACCTCTTTCTAGTAAGGCACTGCTCCCTCGTGTGTCTTAAGTACCCTGGTTTTCTACCATGGCAGGGCACAAGGGTCAGTCTTCCAAATATAATAGTATCCTGAGGGCAATAGCCTCCTTGCAGGGTAGGGGAGATGCCTACCAGGGATATGAGGCTTTACATGAATAGGATTTATGAGAGGTAGGCCTGCCCCATGTGGAAGGTTGTGAAGACCTGAAAAAGCAAAGAGAACCGACCGTTGTCAGTTTTACCAATGGTTTGGAGGGGTGAAATGGAACTGACTTGACCATATCTAACAGCAGTGCTGCAAAGTTGAACATAAAATAAAAAAAGAATGGGTTTATGAAATACATTGGCAATACCCTATATTTTCTGCAACCTCAGAACATCTCAGTACACACAAAACCACTATTGAAATCTAGACTGTAATACAGGGAGATGCATTCATCTGAATCTATAACCTGTGGTTTTAAGCAACTGCTTGTGTGCAAAAGTCACTTTTTTTCAACACTATCCAATAGCAAATAATATTGCTTAATTAATTGGCAGGGAAAAGATTCAAATTCTTTAACAATACTGCTCAGAATGGATCTTATCTTAACACCCCCCCACCCAATACTCTGCAGGAATGCCGCAGAAATCCTCTTGCCATGCACTCTGACTTTTGGAGAGGGCGTTCACAGGCAAGTTCTGTGCTGAGTGATTCAGCAAAGCTGCAGGGTCAAAGACGTGTGTGTACCTACGCCATTGTTCTTTCTTTGGCTGTACGCTATGTTATGTTAATGGAGAATGCATCCTATTAACATAAACAAACACACACACACACACACACACACACAGCAAAATAAAGAATCTGCACTGATTAATTCAAATCACAGTTCAGTTCAGTCATTTACACCCTGGTGTATTAAAATAACCCCCCCCCAAAAAATGCACTAATTTGCCTGTGCAAATCTGTGGCCAGTTTCAGAAGATGACATCATGTGCAAGGTAAGAAGAGGAAACGAAATTTGAATAAGGTTTTTGTGTTCGCCAACTGTTCCGGATAGCCATGGTGATATCCGATTTAAAAAAGAACCCCAGAGGAGTCATCTGAAATGTGGCACATGCCTGCATGAAAAAAAATTAAATAAAAATGTACGAGATTTATTATTATTATTATTATTATTATTTTTAAAGTAGAGTGCAGTAAAGCGTTTATTTGTTTTCTGTTTTGGTGGGAGGCTGGTGAAAGATACACAAATGACTTAACCTCATTTTGAAATTCGAATCCCTAACTGATTGTGGTGGTGTTTACGTCTGTAAACAATCTGTAATAGCTGGATATCGGTCCAACGGGTTTGTATGTTTCTCTCTCGTTTTTGTATTTCATTTACACCAGGTGTCTGCTCGGCCTTGGTAGGCTTATTGCGCTGTGTTATGGCTAGCATGCTAACGCTATCTGGCTTTCGTCTAATGTGTTTGCCAGGGTGAAGAACAAACCACAGAGATTAGATAATAAAATATATGAAGAACACGGATTGGAACACACCAGAGTGACTCTGTTGGCCTCAGTGATGGTCAGGTGATCTTTAATGCATCATTACTCAGAGCCTGAAAACAATGGATTGTCACTGATTTTATTCTGAATGCTGATGAAATGTAAAATATCTATTTTATCCTCAAACTGCATCCTACCATTTGTCAAACTTTAGCTGTTATTTCTATTACGCCATTCACGATAGCGTGCATTACGCAGGTTGGGACGTAGCACTGAATGTGTGCGGTTGCAGCCGTGAGATTAATCTGTGAAGCACAAAAAAACAACGAGGTTGAATCTTTGTTTTGCAGATGATGTTGCAGGAAAGTGTTCTGGGGTGGGGGGGTGCAAAAAAAGTGTTCAACTATATAATAATTATATTAATCACTCAATCTGAATCCCCTTTTGACCTGTAGACAGGTGTAAAACTAGCACAGATCGTCCCTTGATAGAGCAAGACTTTTCAGCCAAATACGATTTATGTGTCAAGGCTATGTTAATGGTTATGGAGATTTGTAAGTTAAGGCCTTCGGGGAACCCGGCAAAAAAGAGCTCCCATGCCAAGCTCATACGGTAACGCGTGCCCCATTCAAAAACCTTGTAAAAGCTTTATGAGACCACAATGAAATGCCATGCACAGTGCTGAACTTTTACAGATCTGGCAGCCGCATACACCTTTTACATTGAAACTTGTCTGGCGATTGATACAATTCCAGAAATTGGGCAGAGACCAATCAGGTGCTGCAACTCAACAATGCTGCTTCCCATTCAGTAAGGGAAGACCCTTTTCATTTTCTGAAATGCCAATAGATTCAGCATGCCATAATCAATCCTAACATCCTCAACAGAAGCTAGCAAAACATATATTTTTATAGAATCCATAGAACAATAACCAGGAGCTGGAAGATGCCTCCAAATCTTAGTAGTAGAGTGAGCGAGTGGTAAGCATTACAATGTGCCGAATCAGTCCAACGCACTGGCAAGAATAGTGTAAACATACGGCTAATAAGGTGCACGTGCACGCACGCAATCGCCTTTGCTGACTCAACCCTGGCTGTAGAAATCATCGTGGTGATTTGGAAGTTCACATTCAGTAGTGGAGTACGCAGGATTCGAGCGAAACCCCGAGCTGCGTGACTCTGGAAGAATAAGAAAAAGCCTCGTGCTTCAGACGGGCCGCACCGTGAGTCATGCCAGTATGAGCAAAAGGCATTTTTCATTACATTCACATAAACACGGTGTTGGTTTCTTTATACACTGCTAAGAATCTGCATGGATAACGAACACTCACTGTTTTAATTTAATGAAAGAGAAGCCCAAGGACTTTTTTTAGGCAATGCTAGTGTCCTCTTAACTAACAAATCGGAGGTTTATACCCAAAAACATGCACTTCCCATCAGCCACAAAACACAGTCACATGCTGGTTTCTGCACATGAATCACGTTGTCTATTAAAATATGTATATATTTGTCTCTCCATGCTGATTGTCAGTCCATGATTGTTTACCTTTGTTCCATGTTTCACGTTCTGGTATTTGTTTCTTTTTTCTTGTGTTTGGGCTTATTGTGTTTATTTTATTAAAAAATGTCTCGCTTCATTGCATGACAAAAAACATATCAAGTATCAAGATTGTTTGGCTGCAACCCTTTTACATATCTAACGAAAGCCTGGTGCACAATCTGCGACTTTGGCCACCATTCGGTCGTCTAAAATACATTTTGGAAAACCTAAAAGATTCCTAAAATGTGTAGTTTTTCAATTGCTGCTTTGGCATGTATACCTGTATACATGTATACCGACAGCCATTAATACGTAGGGCGTTAAGATCATTTTTTACGAGGCCAGGTTACAGTACAGCAAGAAGAGAAACTTATTGAGTTATGGAGGGAAAAGGAGTGTTTCTATGATTTTATTATCAAGGCATGTCATGAACAAAATGAGCTCTACACGTTGTTTTTGTTTGCTGCTAGCTACCATTAGCGAGTGAAGGCGGGTCTAAAAGTGTCACGGATTGATGATAAACTTCAGATGAGTCTCTTTCTGGTGTGCGTCAGTTTTTGACTGTCGTGCAGTCGGACATGACGGAGATCCTAAAGTGTGACATGGGGATCATGTCTGTCATGCAACAATCGCAAAGAATTATCAAAAATCACACACAGTGTGCACCTGGCATACATTTTATATTGAACTCTGGGTTGCCAGGTATGAATATCGAAAGCCACCATTCACCTTCACTTGTGAATTCTTCCACATACAATCTGCCACAGACCTGAGTGTCCTGTTTCCACTGAAGGACAAAAAAAAGAAAGCATCGCCTAATGCAAGTGGATTTTTTCGAATCATTATTTGTTATTTATCGGAATACTACAGAATGTTAAACTTCTCATGGTCTTCGAACTGGAATTGCCATTTTTGGATCCGGCCCTATAGATAGCTTTTCTAAAAAAATTTGTAAAAAAGTTAGAGCTCAAGTGAGCACAAAACATGATACAACACTTTCACGCTTTTCACCATAGCCAGGTTCCACTGGCCGCTTTATGAAGCGAACATTTCTAGAATGACTGAAATCTACAAAACAGGAAACGCACAACCGAGCTGTGGGTATATGTGAATGGAAGAAAGAATGCCACTAAAGTGGAACACACAAGGGCAATGCGAGTCAGATCGCTCGGCTTCGAGTGTGTCTGTGAGAATCGGCAACAGATGCCGTCTCCATACTGTACGACCGGCATCACTGGCACGCACGTTATTTCTTACTGCTGCTTAATTACACTAAGACTTCATCATATTCTCTCATCAGACTCTTTGTACGAGTAAACGAAAATAGAACCCTTTTTTTTCGTGCTCGAATGAATGAGCAAACATGAGAACGGTTCTAAATGGGTACGTGCTGTTCTATTCAGGTCGGCGACGAGTTCGAATCCCGCCGTGTTTCCTTCAGCACTCTGAAACAATTAAGGCACACATAGACAGCACCTCAGGCAATCGTAAACCTTCCTACCAAATTGTCTTGCTGATACGTAGCATAGCAAAGTGCTCCGATGCTATTTGTAGCCTGCAAATAGTTACGACAAAGACTAATAGGCTACAGCACAATACCATTAGCAATTACCCAAGGTGTGAGCTGAGGTGTGCTGGCACCAATTATGCTACACTGTGTTATTCTTAATTTAGCAGTCAGCAGTTTCACATGTTGATTCACTCTGGAGAGATTTGTTTTTTAAGTGTATTTATAAACTTTGAATTTTTTTTTTTACACTTAATCCGGATCAATTTGAAAACGCTGTTTTTGTCGCACCCAGCCTTTCGTCTTTTTTTTTTTTTTTTTTTCGTTTCCCGAAAGTTGCTCATCCACACTGAAAGGTCTGAAATTGCTTGCGTCCCTGTACTGAGTTTTTCAAAGTCCACAATGCGACGCAATTAACACAAATAGCACCAACACCAGCTTCACCCTCAGCATATTAGTAGACATGCTACAGGCTTATGCACAAAATTGTGGTGCTTATGCACAGAATTGTGGTACTGTATGAGAAAGTCAAGTGTGTCAGTGAAGTATGTGAGGGCGAGTACACTTCAAGGCTCTTCTCTGTTCTGGCACCAAGGTGGTGGAATGAACTTCCCTTAGATGTCTGTACAGCGGAGTCCCTGACTATCTTCATGCGACGACTGAAGACCTACCTCTTCCTAAAACACTTAAATTAGCACTTTCCAAGTTTGTAAAATTCAAGAGTTATATTTATATTAAAATTTGCAATCTGGCGTACCAGTGTATATTTATTTATTACTAGAGACTTAAAGCACTTTTGTACATCGCTCTGAATAAGGGCGTCTGCTAAATGCCGCAAATGTAAATGATGCAGGACATGTATGAGGACAGTGTGAAAGCAGTAAGAACGACAGACTGGTTCAAGGTGGAGGGTTGGACTGCATCAAGGATCGGCTGTGAGCCCTTTCCTGTTTGCAGTGGTGATAGACAGGTTGATGGACGAGGTCAAAGAGGAGTCTCTTCGTTTGCTGATATTGTGACTTGTGGTGAGAGCAGGGAGCAGGTTGAGAAGAGCCTGGAGAGGTGGAGGTACGCGGGGGAGAGAAGGGGAATGAATGAAAGTCAGCGGGAGTAACGTGTGTGAATGAGAAGGAGGGCAGTGGAGTAGTGCAGTTGCAGGGAGAAAAGATGGAGAAGGTGGAGGAGTTCAGGTACCTGGGGTCAACAGTGCAAAGTAATGGAGAGTGTGTTAGAGAGGTGAAGAAAAGAGTGCAGGCAGGGTGGAGACGAGTGGGCGGAGTGATTTGTGATAGAAGAGTGTCTGCAAGAGTGAAAAGGAAAGTTTATAGGACTGTGGCTGTATGGTTTAGAGAAGAATGCTGAGGATGGAGCCGCCAGGAAGGAGGAAAAAAATAAACAAATAAATGGAATAAATGGCATAAATAAACAAACAAATACATACATGAATACATATTGTTGTTTCGAATAATTTGATCTATTATTTGGATTTCCCACTATTAATCGCAAACTCAAATATGAACCTTAACTCTAGATTATTTTACATTGAACGGCAATAATCCCGTACATAACCATGATGAATATGTACACTTCTGCTGTTCCTAAAGGAACACAATTGTACATAATTTATATTACAAAATGTTCTAAATACTATATAAACAGTAAATAGGCACTACATAGCTACAAACTGTATTGTATTGATTATCAGCCAAATAGCAGAGAATAAAATGAACTTCCCTTTTAAAAGAATGTCTAATATTCCCACTATTACTGAGCAATGGGGTACCAGGTTGACCTTGCTGTAGCCCCTCCTACGTCAGTACAGTGACATACTAACATCGGTGTATGTTCCCTGTGCCCCCATGTTGCCTTCCTCAGCCATGCCACCTGTTAACACTCATTGATGCCAATTTATTCAAGCTTATTCACACTTGAGGGAGGGAAAAAACTTGACTAATCCAAACAGCACCTCCCGGCATGCTTTAAACAGGAACCTGTTTACAGATGCATGCTTGAAAAAGGGAGTCGAAACTCTGAGCTTTAACAGGAATTTAAAGAAGGCTGAGAGGCTGCTGCTCTCAAAACATGACTGTACACTTTTTGACCATGGGATATGCAATTTCTTTCCCTTTTTTCTCCCCCACACAGAAAATTTATATTTTACAGATATTTGAATGTGGTTCAAACCAAACAGGAAGTTTTAAATACATAATAATAGCAAGGTGTTCTTTCGATGCTTTTGGCAAAAAAAAAAAAAAAAAATGACCAAACTATTACTGTATGCATTTATCTGAAACATTCCTGAAGGTTTCCATGTATAGATACTTAAAGGGGTCTGTGGCTGCACTCAAACCTTTCTGAACCCTTGTTCTGGGCCATATATAGTAATATATCTTAAGAAGCACATTGTTTGCACAGCTGATAAAGACACGTATGCATGCTCAGTTTTGCACGCTTTGCCTAATACTGTGTTATGAAAACAAACGCTTTATGAATTAAACAACATATTAAACAGCTTGTCTTAAAGCTAGCTTTAAACGGCCAGGTGAGATCCTTCTACATGTAGTGGGTCCATGCTTGATCTGTAGTTTGAAACCGCAAGAGACGAAACACATTCTTGCTAACATTTACTAAGTAGCTACAACACAAGCTCTTCAGCTTTGGGGGTAAAAGGTTGCTTTGTGCTGATTTCATAGAATTTTGCCTGTTTGTGTGTGTGTGTGTGTGTGTGTGTGTGTGTGTGTGTGTGTGTGTGTGTGTGTGTGTGTGTGTGGTTCATGCAGCTCTGGGACTCATTGTAGCAACCTAGCTGGCTAGTTTTAGCTTGCAAAAATTGTCTGGTTTGCTTTTGCGGGTCTATGTTTTCAAATTCATTTATTTATTACCTTTGTATAATTGGTTATTTATGTATTTAAATACTTTACATTTAGACTTTCATGATGCCTCCCAGCAGCTCAGGTGTCATATTTTTGACAACCTAATTTAATACTGATATTATTTGACAACAAAACGATAGCTGGACTGTAAAGTGTGGAGAGATTGGAAGATGAAAATATATTCTGAAGCACAAACATATACTGCATTTGTAACATTAGAAATTTTTTCATTGTTATAAACTTAATAATTTGAATAGACTTAAATAAAGTCAAACTAGAAGATATGAACCATAATTTGTTTTTTTTTTTGTTAAACTCAACTAGCGAAATTCCTATTAAACAGCTACCTTTCCCAACTAGCTGAAACTGCGGCCAAATAGTTACACTGGGTGGATGCGGTACACATCGAGTATTTACATGACTGAAGAAAACTCGCTATTTGGGTGAAAAATACTCAAATTGCTTACACTGCACTCTAAATCCCAAAATTCACAGTACAGTTCTTTCAAATGCAAATGGGAAAATATCGAATTATTAACTACATCAGATGTGTACACCAATCAGCCATAAGATGACAACCAGTGACAGGGGACTTGAAAAGGGTTGATTCTCTCATTATACGGCACCTGCTAAGTGGAGATATATTAGGTAGCAAGTTCTCGAAGTTGATGTGTTTGGGCAAGTGGACCAAGTACACTCACTCCTATATGACAATAATATTCCCTAATGACAATGCCCTCATTCAGCTGGATAATGTGCCCTGAAGCACTGCAAAACTGGTCCAGGAATGCTTTGAGGAACATGACAAAGAGTTTAATGTGTTTATTTGGCTTTGAAATTCACAAAATTTTGTAAGACTGGACAAAAAAAAAAAGTCCGATCCATGAAGGCCCGATCTCACAACCTATATGACTCAGGGGGTCTGCTGTTAACATTAACTTTATAGCTGACGGGTGTATAATCAAATTTAAAATGACTGATCAAGACTGCTAAAAAAACAATGATGGTTCTGCTGTTTTGGTGTTTAATATTTACACATTATGATATGTTGTCTGGAAATACCTGGATATACAGTCATATGATACTTTTCTAATAACTCCCACCTGGATTACAAATGATGAATAACAGCCTCCGAGTTCAAATCATCTGAGTTTTTCTGACAAAACTGCACATGAACCAGCAATTGCAGGATAAAGACTACAACAGGAAATTCTACTTCCTGTGACTTGGTGCAGCCTGGCCACATGTAAACACTATTCAGACAAGTTCCTGAGTTTCGGACAGTATTCGAGAGTACAGTAAGTAAAACTGGATTGGGGTTTATAGTCAGTTGGGGGAAAAAAATATCAGGAAACATTTCAATCGTCACTGTGTGGGTCATAAGCTTAAATAGCAAAGTGGTGTACTTAAACCACAAGTGTTAGAGACAGTGTGGGAAATGAGAGTGTTGCAGATATTAAACTGTTTACAAAACGGGAAATGAGAAGAAGAAGAAAAAAAACCCGAAACAAAACACTGGCCTCCACCTTTTACCTAAAAAGTACAATAATCTAATCCATTTGGTAAAAAAAAAATCTGAAAAATTATAATAATAATAATAATAAAATATACTAATAAAATATAATATAAGTGGGACGTAATAAAAAGTGGGTTTTTTTGGTATTTGGTTACCACAAATCAACCAAATGTCCACCAACAGACACACCATCTAAATAACCGGCTGATTTATGAACCTTTTGCGAATTTTAAGATTTGGACGCAGAAAAGCAGTGGCACTCTAAATGTCTTTTTAATTTGTGGTGACTGAACTCCAGATCCATCACCTCCATCAACAGGGGTGAAAAGGCAGAAAATGGAATTCATTACAGGCTTTTTGTTAGGCACACATGGTGACCTGCAGTTTAAAGAGGGAAATCAATAATGGCCCTGGATAAACACACTGGGAGCATTACAACCAAAAAAAAAAAAAAACCTAAAGGGAAATCGGTTTTTAGTTTCCAAGCGCTGACACTGAAAAGCGTGGGTCTTTTTTTGTGTGGTGTGAGAGCGAAATCCAGAAGCGTAACCTCAATGAAAAACGCTTTTATCATGACCAGTTCCCTAAATGTAGGCAAAGCCACCTAGCAGTTCTTATTAATAAGCATCATTATTTAGTTGCTATTGCTCAATGATTCTCGAGTAATGAGAAAGACAGGATCTTACACTTCATGGACCACAAGTCGACACATCCTCTGTGGTCTGAGCATCTCCTGTGGTTTAATTTCCAGTTAGACATTTAACTTCGCCCCTCTCTCGCTTGCTCACACTGTGGTGCGTCGGCGAGCTCTGGCTCGTGAAATCTCTCAGCCTGTTGCTTTTGGCCACAACTTTGTTTGAGTGAACTTTGCTCCCTGTTCAAAGATTGACACTGCTTTTCTGGACCAAAAGGTGTCCCTCGAAAAAACATTCGGACATCGCGTTCAAAAAACCGTACAAGCTTTTCTCTAAACATACAACATGACATGATAGGCAAAGTTAATAAGCATATCATATATTTTCGATTCGGGCTTCACACACACATTCCCATATGTTATACCCACCGCTTTTCCTTCCAGTGCTCGTTAAGAACTTTAAAAAAGTGGTTGAAGAGCAGAAACTCGGTTTGCATGCTGAAGTTGAATTCCTCGACCAGCAAACGGAGAAATGACCCACTTCCTGAACCAGCTGAAGAATTCCCAGACTGTTTTGTAACATTACCTCCGGGTACGCGTGCCTGAGATACGAGTCGATTTCTATTTTAAACGTATCTTTCACGAACGAAAAAAAAAGCTGCATTCTTTCCACTTCCTTGACTTTTATGTTGGTCACTTCATTACGGTTTACAGGGCGAAGCTAATCGCCACAGCTGGTATGCTAACAATTAAAACTGGTGGTAATAGACACCTGTTGAGGTCCAGGAGCAGTCTGCTAGTGCTAGATTTCTCAATAAATAAATTCCTATTGGGGAAAAAAAAAATTGAGAAGTTTTCCTAAGTTAAGCCACTGCCGCTTGCTGTAACTTTGCTCATGCACACTCCATTGTTTTATAAAGTGTTTTTAAAGGAAGTGGTATCTCAGTAGTTGAGATGTCGAAATTCTGTTTAAAAGGGCAAGAGTTCAGCACGGCTATGCTGCTGGTCCTGGGCCAAAACTCTAACCCTCAACTGCTCAGTTGTATCAATGAGATGTGTAGGTTGCACAGGATAAGGGCATCTGCCGGAACACCACAGATGAAAATGTTCTCCGGTTCTATCATATGTCAAATTAATTTCTACCAAAACTCAAAGATGAGTGAAAAAAATAATAATACAAATCAGCTGACTGTCCCTAAAACACTTCAGTTGGCTTTGCTTTTTAGAGTTTAATTTTGGTCGTTTACAGTTCACAGTTTCAGGTTTAACGCTTTTAAAGCTTTTCTTGACCAGAACTATAAAAACGGGAACACTGAAATGGTAAAACCTAAACTAAATATACACTATATCCACAACTGTATATTTTCCAACCCCATGTGGTTCTTCCCCAAACTGCTACCACAAAGTCATAAGCACAGTATTGTACAGGACGTCTTTAGATGCTGTGGCATTCAATTTTCCTTTTACATGAACTCTGAGACCCAAACCTGTTCCAGCATGACGATGCCCCTGTGCACAAAGTTAGCTCCGTGAAGACATTCTTTACATGTGTTGGAGTGGAAAATCTTCAATGGCCTTCCATAGATCTCTGACCTCATCGTACTGTTGGGATGAACTGGAAAGCTGACTGCACCCTAGGCGTCCTCTCCCTATAACAGTACCTGACCTAACTAAAACTCTTGCGACTGAATTAACACAAATCTACACAAGCAAAATCCAAAATTTAATGTAACATCTTCCCAGAAGAGTGAAGGTTACTATAACAACAAATGGGGACTAAATATGTAATGACGTGTTCAAAAAAAGGACATCGGTCTCTTATGGTCAGGTGTATGTATGTATGTATGAATGTATGTATGTATGTATGTATGTATGTATGCATCTATACTATATTCAGTCTCTCTAAAGTGCATGTTATTCTGTTCTTCATTTCCAAACATTTTATTCAAACCTACCATTCCTTCTTTAGTAGCCACATTGGGACTTGTGCATTAAAGAAGGTGTGCATTAAAGAAAGTCAGAAATGAACGCGTGCACAGGGGAGAACGTTTGCGTAAAGCATTAGAAACCTTGATGAATCCTATTTGTGATACTCAGTGGCTCACTCACTCACTAGTGAACGTTGCGGGATGGTGGCGGATTGCCGACTTTCAAATCAAAAGCCTGGCACAATTTACACCCCGGTGCGTTTTAAACAAGTAATTAACAAACTCGTCCGGTGTCATCAGCACAACACGCAGCCACTAACTATCACAATCTAGAGATTAAAGACAAGAACTTTTACCGCAGTATTATTAAATCACTGACACTCACTCACCGAGGCCTTTCTGAAAGTGTTTCTCAGTTGAAAGAAAAAAAAAAAGAAGTAGAAAAAAAATAAAGAAAACTGCTGCAGGTCACAGGAGCTGGTATGTGCTGTTGAAACACCCGGTCACCATTTAGTCCTTAGTGTTGCTTATCAGCAAGGATTAGGCCGAGGGCAAGGGGGGGAAAAAACGAGCGCAGAGCTTTCAGCTGACGACTCTCACACCCACTGCTCTGTTGCACACATTGCTATTTCTAGCGCTGGCAAACCACAGTCACTCGCCCCCCCCATGCAAACACACACACACACACAGAGTAATGGACATCCACACTACACAACTACTGCTGCTGGTTGAATGCGTGTATATGCACGTTATATACGATGCGAATGTACATACGGTGCGTGTAAGTGCACGTGCTTCTATAAGCTTAGAACGTCTGTGATATTCTGAAGACAAGAGGGGTTGGGTTGTGTGCTCGGTAAGCTCAGAGAGAACAACGCAAGAGAGAAACGGTATAAAAGCTCAGGGAATTCTGTTTTGATCTGCCATTGAGATTTGAGTCTTATATCTATAGATCCTGAAAGCAGAGAAGAGAAGTGGGCGAGTCCAAGTGTGTGTGGGTGGGTTGGTGTAGGTGGGTTCACTGCCATTAAAAAAAAAAAAAAAGGCAAAGCCCAGCTTTGGGAAACATGGATTCAAGCTTGGTACAAAATCGATTTTTCCCTGCTCTAGATTTAAAAAAAAAAAAAAAAAAAGAATCACAATCATCCTCAGCTCCTGACAGCCAAAAATGAGGTAGAGACAACATGAGAGTGAAATATCAGCTTTGCGGTCTGGAACTGGTTGTTGGCAGTGGCGAGTGTGAAAAAAATAGCCTAGATGCTGGATTTTTCAACAGTTCCAGAGTAAACAATGGTGTCTCTTTTATTTTAAATAACCCTTTACCAAATGGGTTTTGGTTGTTTATTAGTTGTTTACAAATTGGTTGTTTGATGCCCAAGTGCGACTGGCATTTTTCACCGTTCTTGTCGCTGTTTCCTGGGTTTGAATGAGTCTAAGTGATGAACAGCAACAAGCTGCAAAATAAAAAAAACGAAACAAAAAATAAATAAAAAGTATTTTATCATAAGTTTAAAAACTCTTGTGCAAATCACTTCAGGTAAACGTGTCAGTTGCCCCATCTATTATATCGGGGTGAAATATATCAAACGTTGCCATTTCTTCATTTAATAACTCGTACTAGCGTTAAATCATGAATTGTGAAGCTCCTACAATATGTACAGTTTTCCAGGTCTGGTAGTGCACTGTAATCAACAGTAAAAAGTAAATCACTGCGTATCATGTTGCTTCTTGATCAATATTACTTAGAAACGCCTTGTAATATTCGCTCGCTTCATTCTACACGCACTTCTTTGTACTCACAGAAAGCATTTTCAGATTTCAGGCGTGCACACAGCTGCTGAAAGACTGAAAGCAATGCGCACAAGCAACAAAATGCGAACACTCAAATACCCTCTGCTCAACACCAGTATGACAAAACGCCTAATATTACATTCTTCTGCACATAAAGAGACATGAATGAATGAATATTTGTTGAGATCAAGTTCAAAGGCATGCTCATATTGAGCTTCTTTGTGTTCTTAGTTGTGAAATCGAGACACCGCATGAGACACCCTGTAACCATATTCATACCATTACGTGTGGTTACGAAACTATTGAAATACATATGATGTTTTTTGTAGTATTTGGTTATGACTGCTGCCAGCTAAATAATACAAAAAGAATCACTTTGTAAATGCAAAAAAAGAAAAAAATGATAATACGAAAAACAGAACAGGGACAAGAATTTAACTTCCCGTCATTCGTTTCTGTAACATGCACAGCACCACAAATAATTCAACTCGAATCGCGGTGCTTTAAAGAGTTTCATAACGAGTGCAAGCAGCACAAACTGACCCCTTATACCTCTCCATTAGGTTTGATCACGATTGCTGATTAATAGTGCTGACTGTAATTGAATTAATAAGCCTGTTTAACAATGCATTAACATTTCCACATTGAGAGTTCATTAACACCTGTATGGCAGATTATCTACATTATGTGTTTTATTATGCGTGTCTATATAAAATAGAAAAAGGTACTATGTCTATAACTGTTAAACTGTATATAAGGTGAAGCTTCATGAACATTTATTGTAGGAGTCTCCAGCGTCAGTGACGCTTCTATTAACATCAAAAGCATACGTTTTCCGCCATGGGAAAGTCCTCAGGACTTGATAGAGCTTTTTCAATTAAATACGCTTATATTTTTTATATTTCAAAAAAATTTTTTAATTAAAATAAAAAGAAGATTGCGAGAAAACATTTAAAGTTGCTATAGGGAAAGTGATAACAAGAAGTAACATGTCTTGAAGATGCTCAACATGAAATGGTTTTCCACTACGCAAAAAAAAGCAGAATAAATAAAACAAAGCTGATATAAAAAAAAAACATTTGGGACATTTGGCAGAAGACAAAGGAATCATCTTGTTTTATACAGCTGAGCAGTGGAGAGTTATGGACCTTGCTCGAGGGTTCAGCAGAGGCAGCTTGGCATTGCTAGAAATTGATCTCTTGTTCTTTTGATTAAAACATCTTAACTGCTGAGTGTTTTGTTTTTTTAATACCATTCTACTTATGCTTGTCCTAATCATATTTTGAAAAGTAGACTAAATATAGTAACAGGATAAATTGCACCGGGGAGCAATTTAGGTGCTGAGATGAACAACAGCACTCCTATTTAGTTTTAAAGCCGGCCAGCAATAAACACAACACATCACCCCACACACACACACACACACACACACACACACACACACACACACACACACACATCTGGAAAACCCTACAAAATCCCCTACTGGACAAACCCAACACTTTAATGGCAAATCACATGTAGCAGGTTGATATTTCATCAGCATCATGACCAAGCCAAGAATTCAATGTGGCTCATGATTAAAATGCACTCAGTGTGAAATAAAGTATAACATTTCTTTATTTTTTTTTCCTTTTCTGCAAACTTTAAAACCATCTTACGCACACATTCCATTCCTGCAAACCAACACAGCATAAGAGATGATAGCAAACGATAAAGCCAGACTTCTTGTGCAACATTTTTGTCATCCCGAGTGACACTAGAAACCCTTGCGAATCTGATACGCTTCACACTCAGGTTAGAGCAGGATTGATTGATCGGAAATATTGCAGAAATCGGAAAAATCCATAAACGATCCACTGGAATGTAAGTGGAAGTCACTTGAACTGGCACTGGTGACCTGACAGATGTGGAAATTAAACGCAGGGTTAAAAAGCAACCATTAGCTGAGAAAATGCTCACACTCTCATGAATCCCATTTTGGGTCACAAAAGCTTTTAGAGCAGGAAAGATTGCTTATTAGTACAGGAAATGGGATGCATGCTGCAATTTTAGATGAGATTTTGCATAATGTTATGCTGGACATCATATGCATAAATTTGCATATGTTTTTTTGGGGGGGTGGAGTTAGTATACACAGATGCAACGCATGCACATGACACTGCATTCTGCAAAGATCTTATGCAAACCATACGGCTCTGTTTTTTTTGCAGTAATAAAGGACTGATTGAAGTGTCTACGTGTGGCATGCAATATTAAAGAATTAGACTGGTTGATAATCAATAATCGATCCCAGAGCATTTCCATCTGATCTGTTCTTTTCTGTTCATCCAGTACCGAGCAGCTGCCTAGCTGTATTGATAGTATTCCACTCATTGTTTTCGCAATATACAAAACAAACAAACATTTCATCTCGGGAATAATGCCGATCTGAAGGGTTGAGGAACCTGTCCGCGATGGAGGAATGGAGAGGGACTGCATTGGATTCCGTACGATTTATTGTCCATGCACTGAGCCACTGATCGATAAATAATAATAAACCATCGCACCAATATTCTTAAATATCGCGATTGGAGGAATCAAAAGTAAGGATCGGCTTACCTGTGGACAGCATTAATACCGCCGCGAGGATCTCACCTTCCCAGCCAGAGAATGTGTCTAATGGTCAAGCTTTAGATCAACGACATGACGACCATAACGGAACAGTCATGTGTGTCACCAAAAACTAGACAGCTTCACCTCCTCCCTCCCTCTCTCTCTCTCTCTCTCTCTCTCTCTCTCTCTCTCTCTCCCTCTCTCTTATCTAGCAGCAACCAGACACCGGGTTCAGCACGGACTCAGTTGCAGTAAGATATCTTCTCTAACCTCCCCCTGGCTTTCCCCCTTTTTATTTTAATTTCAACTCCATACAGGCGACGAACGACCGCGTCAAAAAGCCCGACATCTCCGTCCGTGCTTAGCGGAGCCGTCGAGACGGAAGTCAAAACACAGGAGGCGTGCTATGCTAACGGAGCTTCGCATTGACACTCCCACGCGCCGCTCGATTCAATTTTTTTTGTATATCTCTTTTTTTCTTTAAACAATAGACGCAGTGTAGAACACTGAGTCTAATACAAACAAAAACATAAAATAAATCCGTTTCTGTACACGCTAGAATGACAGTCCAGTTTCAACGCCGTGTTGTGTGTGAACGCGGAGCGCGAGCTCGGTGCAGCTGACAGCTGTACGTCATCCGCTCGCTCGCCCTGGACGCTCGTTACTAGCGAGAGTTAGTGCGCATGCGCGCAAGCTTCACGTTAGATTCAGGATCGCGTTGTTTTTTTTTAATTCTCAAGCGCAATGTTTTTTTTTTGTGACATTAAGACCTTAAAGAGGTTTATTGTTATGCGTGGTTGTTAATGTGCCTTTAAAAAAAAAATGATGATTTTTTTTTTTGTTGTTTAATAACACTCGTGAAGCGTGGAAAGGCACTGCTGCCATGGCAACGCGCGAACGTCGCCTGGACGTAGTGCGCGCGCGCTCTCTGCAGTTCAAGATCTAGACTGTGTGTTGAGAATGCAAAGCAGTTCAGTTCAGTGCAATGCAATTCAAATCAGTGCAATAGATTCAATAGAATTCAATTCTATTCAATGCAATGGAATTTAAGCAAATTCAATTTAATGCAAATCAATGCAATGCAATTAATGTTTATTTGTATAGTGCTTTTCACAATGAAAATGGTCTCAAAGCAGCTTTACAGAGATTAATCAGTTATAAGTTTGTATAAGTTTTGTGCCTATACGTTTTTTCCCCAGTGGTTACTGTGGCAAGGAAAAGTTCCCTGGAACAGTTTTAGGAAGAAACCTTGAGAGAAACCAGACTCAAAATGAACCATCCTCATCTGTGTGCCACAGAATGTTCATGTCATTACGGTTCCATCATTGTTGAGGTGGACTGTTCATTGATGTTGCTTAAATTCAGAAATGTTAACTGATATTAATTACAGTCCACATCTATCCTCATATTTCTTGAGTTGCCCAGGAACTTTGTAGATATTTAGGCTGTAACATTTTAGGGTGTAACACAGTGGTGTCAAGCTCAATCATAGAGGTGGCCAAAATGAAATACTGGGGCTAATAAGAGGGCCAAATACGGTCAACATTTAGTTAACAACAAGAACAGGATCAAGTGTGAAAATAAAACAGTAAGTAAAAGCAGTGTGTTCTTCTATTATACATATTTGCCTGGGCAGGATGCTTGGCATCATTTAATTTCTGTCAGTTCATTAATGCTGCCACTCTTAAGCTCTTAAACAAAAAGCCCTTAACCCTCAACTGCTTAACCCTCTGGATAAGGGCGTCTGCAAAATGGTGTAAGTGTAAATGTCTCTGTATGCTGTAGATTCCCTTTTGCTGGAATTATGAGCTGCAAACAGCTGAAGATGCTGAGGTTTTCATTGGAAGTGATGAGGATGGACAGGATTAGAAATGAGTTCATTAGAGGGACATCGCATGTAGGACATTTTGGAGACAAGGTGAGGGAGGCGAGATTGAGATCGTTTGGACATGTGCAGAGAAGAGACATGGGGTATATCTGTAGGAGAATGCTGAGGATGGAGCCACCAGAAAGGGTTTATGGATGTGGTAAGGAAAGACATGCAGGTAGTTGGGTTTAAAGAGGCAGATGTAGAGGACAGGGGGGTATGGAGACGGATGATCCGCTGTGGCGACCCCTAATGGGAGAAGCAGGAAAAAGAAGAAGAAGAAGAACAGTGTGTTACAGTGTTGCCCAACTTTACTAATGCCTTAGATGGTTGATTGAGCAACTCTTCACAGCCATGCTTCAACGTATAGAAAAGCCATTTACCAGAGCAGTTATAACAGCAAACATGAGCTACATCTGTAAATGGTCTTGTTTCTGCATGGTCACTTTTGGCCATACATTGTTAGTAAAACAATTCATTCCTGCTCTAGACATATAAAGAAGTTAAGAAAAGGAAAAGATTAGCAGAGACGTGTTTAACATGACGTCAACCCTACCAACATCTGTGAGAGCGAAAGACAATCTGATGCACACAAGGCTGTGCAAATCACCCCAAATAGGACACCATTCCACTGCAGGGCATTGGTGGAAACTGGAGAACCCTGAGAAAACCCACAAAGACACAAGTACATACAAGGAAACTACACAAAGACGCTAAATTGAGTTCAGGATTACACCCTTGAGCTATGAGGCAGCAATGTTAGCTATGAGGCAGGCACTAGTTCAGACCCTAGTTTGTTTAGTCACATTTTCTTTAACTATCAGGTGCAGCCATTTTGGATCTTGCATTTTTGTGTTTGAAAGCTTACCAAGCTACACATAGGGATATCAGTGAGGTACTTGGGGTTTAGTTGGTGGAGGGTGGAGATGGTGATATAAGATGTTATTTCCAGTGGATCTGATATAAAGCTACAATATTTACAGGGCAAGCTCACTTTGCAGTAGATTAAACCCTAAATGACGAAAGTTGTGCAATCATTACAAAACGCATTACACTTATCAGTGAAATCCCTTGAAATTAAATTCTGGCCACGGCACTTCCGGGTTTAAATTGATTACAGAATTACTTGTGAAAAATGAATCGTTTTTAGAGAGGCAGATTCCATAGCAAAACCATAAGTGTTCATTGTGGTCGTTGTTAGGAAACAGCGCCGTCTGCTGTTTAAAGCGGCACAGCACAGGTTTCTGTGTGCATTCATTAATAAATGTAAATGCAATTATGTTAATTGCTGTGGTAGAAAAAGAAATAAAAAAAACTCAATACACCGTTATAAGGAAACATTCCACTTTTCTGAATCACATCACCTTTTTTTGCTGCTTTATATCCCTAATTTGAGTATAATTTTAGACACTGACTTGTTTATCTCTGTAGTGTAGTGTGAAATCTGGGGCATGTAAAATAGGTGGGAGAACCATTTGGACTCCCCAGAAGACAAGGACGTCCCTAAAGATAAGTGCGTGCAGGGTGGAGGTAAACAACATTATGCTTTTTTTTACATTCTTTGAACTTGTTTGAGTTTGCACTAGAATACGTCATGGAAAGTTGCGGGGGCCTCGGCTGTATCAGAATTTCCCAGACACTAACATAGATTTTGCATAAAGCATTTAAATAGTCCACAACTGTGCAGTCTACATTCGAGGACAAAAATGAGAAGAGAAAACGACTGTTCTAGCTTATTCGAACTGTTTGAGCTGTATATTGATTATTATGTGATGCCTGGTCTTGTTATTGGATCTCATTTTGAAACTCTAGCTTGGTGTCTAAATAAAATGTCAAAATGTAGATCTTTTTCACTTCACCACCATGAGAAAACTATTCATCCAATAGTGTGTGAACACCTGAATATAACATTTATGGCAATTATTAGACACCGTTATCCAGAGTGACATATCCCACTTATTCAACTGAGCATTAAGGGGGCTAAGGGCCTTTCTCAGGGGCCCAGCAGTGGCAAAGCTGCGATTTGAACTTATGACCTTCTGATCAGAAGTTTAATACATTACCCACTAACTATCCAATACAATAAGTGCTACATATTGTGCCCTCTTTCACAAAATTTAGTTACCAATATTATGCATAACAAACGTCAGATCAACCTGAAATCATCTTTAAATTTTTTCCCTTATCTTTAAAACAAGTGTTTGGTATAAGACCAGTGCTCTAACCACTCCATCAAAGGACTATTGGACTAAACCATGGCTTGACCACTACTTAAAATGCTACCGTACTATAAACATAGATACAGTAAACAATAACTCATCATTAATATGACAGATAATGACATTTAAATCACTCCATGAAAACTGCAAACCCCAAACTCTAGTAGGAGACAGAAGCATGAGAAGTGATGCAGTATCATCATATAATTGATCATTACACTAAACAAACAACGTAATGTAATGCATGGACTTGAAAAATATGAGTCTGTTATAGTAACAATATGCTAGAAAAAATGTAGAAGAATGTTCATTGTAAAAAAGTAAATCACGTTCGCCATAGATCATAACACACACCTTAATGGACCATACAATTCTAGAAAATATGTAGTCTATTGTGGTTAATGTAAGTTGTCATGTAGTTTATTTTACCTCACTTTGCTCGAAGTTTAATTCCAGAGGATATGTGTCCCAGTTTAACAAACGGAGAATAAAAAAACTCCTTGGCTGCAATTGGATGACTGATGATGAAGATAAGACATGATTGGCCAAGGAAGATGAAAAGATGGAATGCCAGCGAAGAAGAAGAAACTTGTACTATTGGTTTAGGCAGGGATGAAGAAACTTGCACTATTGGCATAGCAAAGATAAAGAAATTTGATTAAATGTCGTCACACAGACGTGCAACCCACAAGTTCTTTCCCTAAACTGTTCTGTTCACACACTAGTATAGGACGTGTCTTTGTATGCTGAAGCATGAAGATTTCCCTCAAGCTAAGGGGTAAAACCTAAACCTGCTCCAGCATGGCAATGCCCCTGTGCACAAAACGAAGTATATGGAGACATGGTTCCCCAAGAAACTACACTGGCCCTGACTCCCACCCAATTCCCCCACCTTTCAGATAATTTGAAGTGATGATGGAAATTCCCACAAGCCCCTTACTCAAAAAATTTCAGATTACCACAACAGCAAAGCAAGGATTAAATCTTATAGCATTTGGATGTGATGATCAGGGGTCTACAAAAATTTGGCCATGTAGCATATCGGGTAACTACAAAATGCCCTTTTTGAATGAGGAAACCTTCAATCTGTAGATAGACTACAAATAGATTCAAATAATGATGCGGCTAGAAATTACGAACGAGTTCTTAAGCAGTTTAAGGTACCAAAAAGCTTAAAGCCTTGTAATAATATTATATAAATGTTACATTAAATATACCCTTCAGATGTACAAAAATGTACCTGTCCTTTTGTATGTTTTGTCTTTGAACAAAGTCTATATACTTTAACTTTCACCTTTAAAGACGTCTTTAAGCGGTTGGGTGGTGATAAATCATAATTCATCTTGTTCTCGTTCATTACGCTCACAATTGAATTTCATCCCTCACCTTCTCAATCACTGCTGATGATGTGGTTGATGATGTGCGACTACCTCAGAAGTGTCAGCACTATGCTACAGCAATCTGGTCTGGGTTTAAAAGAAATCGGCCCGAGCCTCCCTTCTTTATATCATGCTGCGTAATTTTCCTACAATTGTTGGTGACTGGCAACCTTTCAACTGCTTACCATATTAGAGCTTTTTCATACATTCAGCTCTAATTAAAGTGAATACTTACAGCTAGCTGTATACAATATATTCCCATATGTATTTATGTGAAATAAAGTGTTGATTCATTTGTGGTTAGTGGGTGTAAGACCTGAAAAAATCGTATAGAACTCGAATATTAAGATTTCAATTATCATCAATTAACAAAAAACAAAAACAGAACAGTTTAATTCTTACTAAAAATGGTATGTTGACGTGACGTCGGTGACACGTGTGCTTAGGAAAAAAGGTAAAGTAGCAATTATGAGTTGAGGAACATTTTAAAGCATTCTTCCCTTTTAGAAAGTCAGTAACTTTCCGCTTGGTCATTAAATCACCATCTGTAATTTGTTTGATCTGCTTATCTGAGTATCTCCAATATATGAACAAAAGTATTGGGACACTTGACTTTTCCACCCAAAGTTAAAGACACGCCATTGTATAGAATGTATTTAGATGCATTGGGATGAAATTTTCCCTTCACTTTCACTTGGAGATCCAAACCTGTTCCAGCATCACTATGCCCCTGTGAGCTCCTTGAGTATATGGTTTACATGAGTTGCAGTGGAAGATCTTGTCTGCTATAGAGCTCCGACTTCATCCCTGTTGAACACCTTTGGGATGAATGCAAACGTTGACTGCACCCCAGGCCTCCTCATCCCTACATCAGTACCTGACTTTACCAATACCCTTGTAGCTGAATGAGCACAAATCTCCACAAGCACACTCAGAATCTAGTGGCACATCTTCCCAGAAAAATGGCGGTTATTATTATAACAAAATGTGGACTGGGAGGTGTAAAAGGCACATACAATCTTGTGCTCGGGTGTCCACAAACTTTGAATGCTGTGACATTGTTTTTTAAACCTTTTTTTGTCATGCAGTATCCATGATCAAAGATGATTATTCATAAGAGATGTTCATGAATCATATTTTTATTCTCCCTTTTAGAAAGCTTCAGTTCAGGTTTTGATCTGAGCAGCCGCTTTAATGTGTAACAAGCCGGTCAGTCTCAACGTGCTGAAGCGCTGAAGCCCACAGTACGTCTGGCTCAGTTTATTCCTACACAATGAAAATGAATGGATTTGAACAGGTGTAAATTTAGGATCATGGACATGTCACAGATTTTTGCAAATAACTGCGCAGTTAATCAACAAACTGTTTACACACCGTTTTAAAGAATACTGATGTTTCCAGCAGGTTCGGTACCTCTGCAAAGTGTTTGTTAATCCTGGAGCATAAATTAAACAGCAAATAATTAAATTGAGGAAAAAGTTAAATATAAAAAGAAAAAAAAAGACCTGGTGTAAAATCTTTTAAATCTTTAACACAAAAAATGGCTGAAAACGAAAAGTTCACTTTTGTCTCAGGTGGTATAAAGTATTTTTCAATATGGCTGGTCCTATTTGCAGGTTAAGCCTTTTTGGAAAAAGAGTGTTTTTTTTATATTATATATAATTCAGAAGGTACCAAGTTCAATATTTCAAAAGTCAATTTGTTTTACAGCATAAAAATTAGTAATTAGTATCTTTTATAACAGTGGCAGGCTCCCCGTCGGGGACAGAATGATCCCAAAGACGTAGAAAAGTCCCACGAGCAGGTTGAGCTTGGCCGTTTTCAGCGGGATCTTGCTGTAGTGCTGACTGCGGAACTGGCGCTCTAGAGGAAAGGCCATGGGCAGCGTGAGCAGCGGCAGCGCCATGCTGATGGTGTAGCGCGTGGCCAGCACACAGAACACCACGTAGGGTGCGAAAAGCAGCACGTTGTAGAGGACGTAAGAGAGAGCCGGGCCGGCCAGGATGGCGAGCGTGACAATGCCGGCGCTGCGGTCCGACTGCATGTCCCGCGTGTTGTTGCTGTGCAGGATGGCCTCGGCGTGCAGGGCGAGCGGCACGGCGTACACCAGGGGCAACACGGACAGGTGACCCACCTGCACCGCATGCGCAAACAACACGGCCAGCGGCCCGAACGTGATCAGGATCACCACGTCCCCCAGGGCCACGTACTTGAGACCGATTCCTGTCCAAAACAGAAGTGACAACCCTATATAAATAATTCATCTACAAACGCTATCAGTTAGAACGAACATCAAAATTCAAATACATCAAAATGAAAAATATAAAAATATATGGACAAAAGTTTGTGGACACCTGATCGTTTAATTTATATTCATTGTACTCATCCCCATTTCCTGCTATAATAACCTCCACTCTTTTAGGAAAATTAGAGTTTGGTGTGTGCTTGTGAAGATTTGTATTCAGTCGAGATTTAAAAAATTGTTAGTACAGTCATGTACTGACGTAGGGGAAAGAGAACTGGGGGGCAGTCAAATTTTTTTCTTAGGTTTGCGTTCAGAGCTCTATTGCAGGTAACTTAAGATCCTTCACTCCAACCCATTCAAAAAAATATCGTCATGTAGGTGGGTTTGTGCACAGGTGCATTTTCATGCTTGAACAGTTTTGGATCTACTAGTTCAAGTGTGGAGAAAATTTTATAATTAATTAATTATTAATAATAATAATAATAATAAAAAAGACTTGTATATACAATTATGTGCCTCTAACTCTAAAAGCAAAACGATCTGTTTAATTCTGCTTATTACGAGTCCGTGTGTAGCTCGTGCCGCTTTCCAGAGTTCTTTCATTGTTCTGTGTTTGCAGGGATGTCATCCTGCACCTCTGTGACTATGAGCAACATATAATCCTGATCTCCAGCTGCTACCAGAGGGAGCTATAATACTGCAAAAACTCTGTGATGAGCTCAACACAACCCTCTTTAGGGCTCTGGATTCTGTATACCCAGAACAAAAACAGTGCACACACATGCACCCTAAACAGATGTGATAAAAATGCTAGTGCGATTATCAAACACCTGCTGTGAGAATGAGAGGGTGACACAGTTGGAGAGAGAGAGAGAGAGAGAGAGAAAGAGAGAGAGAGAGAGAGAGAGAGAGAGAGAGAGAGAACGGAAGAAGAGCAAAGTGTGCCGAAAATGCAGCCGAAAAAAAACCGCCTAGGATTTGACCTTAAGTGCCACCTTTCTCCCTATCATGTGGTAGAAGCTTGGAAAGGAACCACATACGGCTGAAAAAGTCAGATGTCCCAATAGTTTTTGTCCATATAGTGTAGGTACTTTAAACTGTGCCCAATATGTACACCAATCAGGCATAAAATTATGACCACCCGCCTAATATTGTGTTGGTCCTCCGTTTGCTGCTAAAACAGTCCTGATCCATCGAGCATTAACAGCATTAACTTTTTTTAGCCAGCCTTCGCTCCCCTTGTGAATCAGTGAACCTTGGCTGCCCATGACCCTGGACCCCGGTTTCCCACTGTTCCTTCCTTGGACCACTTTTGATAGATACGGGATTTTTGGATAACTTTGATTAATCGGCATCGGCCGATTGTGCTGCAAATTAGGCAGATTATTAGGCAGGCGCATCTGACACACCAAACCGTGCGTGTACGTTCTGCGATCGCTTGAGAGAACATAACTCTCCCATACCAGCAGGTGGCAGTAGTCTGTAATCGGCATTCAAACAGGGACACCGGAAGAGCTAGGATTGTAAATATATAAAGCAAGCAGCTTCAATACCTGCTACGGTCTTTACTAATTGATTCTTGTGGCTTTTTCTTCAATTGTGTCTCCTAAGTTGCAAAGACGAGCAAGAATGACAACAAGCGTGTTCCGTTTATTTTTTTCTCATTGCTCATTCGCTAAGCTAATTAGCCAATCGGAGTTCTCTTTCTCACCGCTCACTGTCCCGAGCTTTAAGTTCTTATCATTCATTCTTTATCTAGCCTTATATATTTCATTGGTTAAATATGATGCTACTTTTGGAGAGAGAGAATGGACGTAACTTTCTGAAACTGTATTGTTAGTGAGCCTTTAACCAGCTGTGTTTCAAACTGCACTGATTGGAGAGGCTTGTGTAGTTAAATAAACGTTTAAGTTAAGCAATTTTCTGTATCACGTCATATTAATTAACGTTTAGATTTTATGAGATGAAGGGGTGGAAGAAAGAAAACTGCCAGAGAAAAACCCAAATCGGTCGACCTCTACTTTTGGAGACGCTCTGTCCCAGTCATCTAGCCATCACTATTTGGCTCTAGTCAAACTCGCTCATGTCATTACGCTTGCCCGTTTTTCCTGCTTCTATCACATCAACTTTGAGAACAAAATGTTCACTTGCTGCCTAATATGTGTGCTTTAGTAAGGTAGGATTCTGACTTTTGTATATATACTTAACTCAGCTGATTCTAGTGTGTTATTTGCATTGTCACCCTGTATAGCATTAATTATTCTATAGTGTCCTATAGTGCTGATTTTTTAGTGTTGGTCTGTGCTTCTTAGTTTCTCAGGTGATTAATCGAGGGTAATTTCAGTCTCACTTAAAGTGTAAATTGTTGGCAGGCGTACACATTTATACTGAAGGTCGAAGGTAACCCTGCTAAGGCCAGTGACGCTCAGTGTTTATATTGGTACATATATTGGATAAGAAGATTGAGGAAATCTGCCAGGCCTTCACATCCTCCCCAACAAAGACTAAACTACACAGCCAGGAACCGACTACTCCTTTGTTGCCAAGCTTCTCAAACATAGCAGAAGAAGTGATACTGCAAGTCAAACAATCTTGCAATCTCACCACCTGCCCTCTGGATTCAATCCTATCAACCACACTTCAGACCATCTCACAAGACCTCTTGGTGTTCATCTCCAAGATCATCAATGGTTCGTTAGCATCTGGTCATGTGCCAACCACCTTCAAACAAGCCAGGGTCATTCCATTCTTTAAGAAATCTGCTCTGGATCCATCGGACATTAACAACTACAGACCAACATCACTTCTCTCACAGAACAACCTTCATGATTCAAACCAGTCTGGCTTCAAAGCAGGCATTCCACAAAGACGACCCTTTTGGCTGTTTGTAAGAAACTACATGCTGCTCAGACAGCCAAGCTTTCGTCTGTACTCGTCCTCCTTGACCTTTCAGCAGCATTCGACACGATCAACCATAAGACTCTTTTGTATACCCCTCAGGAGCCTTGGTATCCACAGGGCACCTTGGGAATGGTTTGCTAATATGGAGGGGGTCCACATCTGCCCTACGCAGACTCTACATTGGTGTCCCACAAGGTTCAGTACTTGGTCTGACGACTCTCGCTCATCTTTTCCTCCCTCAGATACCACAGCTTCCGCTCGGATCTCGGCGAACATATCTTCGTGGATGAGTGCTCATCAACTAAAACTCAATGCTAGAATAACCAAACTACTGGTCATCCCAAGTGATTCATCTTCAGGTCAGGATCTCATGATAACTCTTCATAACTCTCTGCTCTGCCTTTCACTTCACCATTAATAATGTTATGACTGATCGGTGTGTGTGTGTGTGTGTGTATATATATATATATATATATATATATATATATATATATATATATATATATATATATATATATATATATATACTGTCTTCACTTGCAGTAGTTGGAAAAAAGAGAGGTTTGAATAATTGACTGAGCACGAGCAGTTTCTATTTGTGTATATGATTTTTTTGTGTGAGCATTTTAGCGACTTTTTATATATATTTGTTTTTACCTCCAGTGTACAAAAACGAGCTGGACAGCCCTCCAAAATAGATGAGCGCCAGATGCTCGAGCCTGAGCGTAGAAAGGAAATACAACAGCGTGGCGCACAGACATCCCACCGAATAGAGCACGGCGCCGAACATCACCACGTCCTGCGGCTCCAGGATGCGGTCCACCAGAGTCCTGTCATCGCTCTTCTTGTGGTCGATTCCCTTGGAGAAATCGTAGTAAGTGTTCACAAGGTTACCGGCGCCGTGCACCACCAGGACGGCGACGGCGCACACCAGCAGGATCACAAAGTCCACGGAGCCCTCCAGTTTGTAGGCCAGGGCGCTTCCTAAAGCCACGGGCGTCAGAGAGGCGCTAAAGCTCCACGGCCGCAAGGCCAGGACGTAGGCTGCACACTTCACCTGGACACCCGAGGCCATCTTGGACAGCCGAGAACTCTTGCCGTTGCAGGTTCGTTCGGTTGGTGTCACTCCTTGTGCTTTCGAGCCGTTCAGGTCGTTCGAGCCGGGCAGCAAGTGCGTCTCTGCGGCGCTTTTCTTCTGGCCAGCTGCCATCGCTACCTGTGTTCCTGCCTCAAATACACACAAAGATATTCAAAGATCAAATAAACTAACAAAAAAAGAGTCTGACATAAAGGTTGAGGGTTACATTCTGGCTTAGACACACATGACCACTTTTAATGAGACATTTAAATGAGTGGTGGGAGTTTAGGAATGAACCACGTGACCGACCGACCGACCGACCAACACACACACACACACACACACACACACACACACACACACACACACACAGTTTAATCGAGGTCAAGTGGTCAAGTGAGGTCAAATATAGTGAGCAAAGCAGCGAAATACTGGAGGACAATGAGCATATAAATCATATAAACCTCCTGTCAGCAGAACCAGCACGAGCTTCAAATGTCTTTTAAAACCATTCCATGCTCATTTGATGTTATTCTCAATTCATTCAGACTGCTAAAGGCTAATCATGACTAGCCAGACTGAGATTATAGAGGATTAGGAGACACTCGTGCGCATTTGAAGTTGAGGACAATTCTCAAAACTAGTTAGCATTTTCCCCACATACCTGCTCTCTGTCCCACTTTGACAAGCTAAACGTTTATTTGACGCACTGTGGACACATCGTCCTGTGTTTTATTCTCTCCTCCAGCGCTCAAATCCTTAACCTGCCGACACACTCACAGCCGACGTGTCAACTCTAAAGCTATTTAGCTTAGCAACCCAGCTAACATCCATCTGTCAATAGCAAACTGCACACGCACGCCATTTCGTCCAGCCCTCTGATGTACAGCAACGTGTTCCCTCCGGGCGGAAACAAAATGCCCTTACTTGAGATCCGCACTCAATCATTTTTGCAAAGCGTGTAAAGGAATCACATTCCCCCTTCATTTTTTTGTTTTTCTTTTTTATTCACACAATTTAACCTTTCGTTTTCATTATTTAAATGTGTACCACATTAGGACATTATTAGATTAGATTATTATTATTATTATAGAGGCAGAACATTTTCATGATATAATTAAGTCGTGATTACGACAAAACTACTTATGTCGACATCATGAGAAAATTAAGTCACTGTCATGAGAAATCAAGAAAGACTGTGCTTTTATTATTTAGAAAGTGACCAATAACCAATATTCACAAGATTCACATAGAATATAGATTAACATGGCAGAGGTAGAGCTGCATCTTCCTGGAAACAGAACAGGGAAAAAAAACGCCTTGCTTTAATTTTTTCTTTCTTTCTTATGGACATGCACATCTCTAATTAACATACAAGCAGTTTCCACTTGGGTGTACTTTTAGAGTCAAAGTGACAGGTATATCTATCAACTTCTTTTGTGGGAGGCTAAATCCGCCTCACACGTCGTTTACAAGCCCGATTTTCTGAACTCAAAACAATAAACTTTGGAAGGTTTACACAAGGCAACTGTTAACTGTTAAGGAAAAAGTTAACTTAGCAGGGACTTTCCTTGTCATTGTTATGATCCCCTTAAGCATACACCTTTATACCTTCAGTATGTCTATTTATGTATCTTTAAACTTTTTTTCCCTCATAGATATCATCAGGGCTATGTCCTGCTTTGAGTGGCCTGAAAGGTCATTTGGACTTCTTGATCCACCAGGGAGCCCTAACATTTCTGAAATCCATATGCAAAAATCACACTTTACCATCATTTGGGGGTGAAAAAAGGGAAGGCCATTGTGCTGTGGATATCATGGCTTAAACACTGAGGGATTAAGTAGCTAATATTGTCTAATGTCAGTAAAAAAAAAAAAAGGTCCACTTTTTTGGCTTGTTGATGTAATAGAAAAGGTTAGTGGTTAGTATGGTGTTTTATCATTTATTTATCAGACAGTGTCAAATCTTTGCTGATGCCTGGTCTTTTATCGTTTTTGAGACACATGAATCTGCCTTTTGTTTATATTCAAAAAACTAAGTAAAAGGTAAAAACACCCAAGAATTGGATAGTGAATGACTGGAAAAAAGTTCTGTAGACAGATATGTTTGACATTTCTGGCTTTAACAGAACAACTTGTGTAAGACAGGGGAGAAGATATTAGCAGACTTCCTCACACCCACAGTCAAACATGGAGGTGGTGTGGGGTTTCTTTTGGAGCAGGGAAGGTTGGCTACCATTCCATAATACATCACAATGCAATTACATCTGGACTACGACTTATTGGAACCGACTTTACCATACAACAAGACAAATGACCTGAATTGTACGTCCAATCTCTGTATGCGTTATTTAGAGAGCAAAACAGTCAGCTGGAGTTTTTTTTTTTATCTATCATGGAATAGCCTGCCCTTGCACCTAAATCTTACTGAACTGCTCTGGGGTGAACTTTGATCGCAAGTTCAGAAATAAATCTCCAAATTGAGAAGAACAACTTTGGCAAGTTTTATTAAAGGCACAGCAAAATATATCACTTAAAAGTTTGGAGAAACGAACTGTCCGGATACAGAGAGTGTATAAAGCTGTTATTCATGCTTAAGGAAGATTTTTTGCTTTTGTTTATTTTGTCAAAGCAAATACAGTTAAATTACCTAATTTTATTTGCATATAAACAAAAGTAACATGAATGTGTTTCTCAAAGATGTAAAAGTCCAGGTATTTCCAAACTTTTACATTTATGTTGCAGCCTGATAGTACAATCGTTCTAATTAATATTTTTACTCATGAATCTTCACTCAGTACCCCATAATGACAAAATGAAAACAGAATTCTGGAAATGTCTGTACATTTTTTAAGACATATTACATGTAAATAAGTATTCAGACCCTTTGCAAAAGAACTTAGCTCAGGTGCTTCCTATTTCTCTTGAATTCTCTCTTTCGTTTCTACAAATTTAATGGAGTCTACCTGCGGAAAAGCTTATTGATTGGACATGATTTTGGAATGCACACACCTCTCAATAGGAGGCCTCACAGCTGACAGTGCAGGTTGGTGGTATCTACTTAACACAAATATACAGTTAACAGTTTAACAGCAAGCAGAACAACATTAGAACACAGATAACCACTATATTCAGACTATTTTCATGTTTTTATTTGAAAGTCTGCATTAGGACTGCAACATAACATGAAAAGGTTTGTCTCAAGTCTCCTTCCATGAAAAAGTGATACTTGATTTTTCTTGATTAAGCAGTTGCTTTTGACCATATAGTACAGTTATAGAAGACAAATGATTTGTAATTGCACGAGTTTGGTTTTTGCTCGTGTCGCCCCTAAAAATGTTAAGGTATAAAATGTGACAGTTTTGCAAAAGTTCAGTTGATTGCTTTTTAATTAAAAATTAGTACAAATAGGTGCTAGTTTTTTTTCTGAAAGTAGAGTGAGGTATTCAATAAAACAACATATAAATCAAATTCCCCATCTCTGCCTGGATGCACTTCAGTATAGTAGTCCACAGCTGCTTTCCTTTCCGAATTCTTCTGATCTCAGTTGGAGTAATGTGAGACCTCAGAGGTGTGCTGAATTGTCCGAGTGGGGAAAAAAAAGAAAAAGTGCAGCTCCACAGTTTGGAGCATGGCCACACACACACACACACACACACACACACACACACACACACACACACACACACACACACACACACACATCAGGCTGAGGAGAAGCACTGAACACTTCATCACTCAAGCAGGACGTCAGACACAATCGCAGCTCAGATGGAAAGCATAGGAATGAAAGAGAAATAGATGGTGGAGAAGTTGAGCACGTGCTGTTTGTGGGTACACTTTTGGACGTAGACATGGTGCGGGGAAAGGAAGAGCTGGCTCTGGTTGTGGCTCTCGGGCTGCTCGGGGTGTTTTTAGCAGCCATGCAGCAAACCACAGCTTTTCCAGTCTGGGCTTTTGAGGTAAGGTGTGAGTTTGGACAGTTTCTCGTGTTAAACGGCTGTGGAACCACCACATGTACGTGAAACTCAGAGACCATGAATTGACTTGTCACAGATTTTTCTTGTGCATTTAACAATTATTTTGCATGTATTTCCAAAGCCTGAATAAAACCAAACCAGGCTCTCTCAGGTTAGACTTTTAAATGAAGTCTAACCTGTTTGAGCTGAATGGACACATTATAACTCTTATCATCAAAGTGAAAATAACAGTTTAAAACCTTCTGGAGGATAATTAAAAATAATTAGTGAAAATTGTAAACTTGCTCAGGTGAAACCAATCAACTTCCAGATCAAACAGCAGTTTGTTCCATCTGACATCAATTGTAGTGGTTTTGATAACTTCAGAATAAAACCAGATGTTTCTTGAAGAATCCATTGTTAGTAGTGCATGGTACTGCAAAGATTTCTCCATGGTTGGAAAAGTGCTTAGTAGAAAGACACAAGTTAGGAGAAGATATTGAAGACATTAGCTACCACTTTAAGTATTGTTCAGAACATAATTGAGAAGTGGAAATCGTATAGTACTACCAACACATTGCCTAGATCAGGCCATCTGTCAAACTGAATGACCAAGCCAGGAGGACATTGATCATAAAAGCTACCAAGAGTCCAGAAGCGACTTTGAAGGCTTTACGGCTTTAACTGTTCAGTCTGAGCAGGTGACAACTATCTCACAACTTTGCACAGAGCTTTTTTAAAATTATTTCATAATTTTCAGAATTGTTGCCTTTTTCTTTAAATAGCTTGATGAGGAAAAGGGTTTGATTTCAGGCTGTATACAAATAAAGTAACTATTTCAAAAGGGTGTGATGATTTTCAAAAGGCACTGTATGTGAACTGATCATGTAAATCTTTTTGCATGTTGATTTGATTTTTTTTATGTAAGTATATCTTATATTTTCTCTTTAATCTGATTTGACCCCATATTTCATATTTTTTAAGTGTAGAATGGTGCACAAGTGTTATAGTATTAATCCAACCATATGAACTAGTAGTAAGGTAAGCAATAAATTAGATAGATAGATAGATAGATAGATAGATAGATAGATAGATAGATAGATAGATAGATAGATAGATAGATAGATAGATAGATAGATAGATAGATAGATTCCCAAATTTGAAAAACACAAAAACTTCACAAAACTCAATGAAAACTTCTGATACAATAACCACAACTAGAGGAACATAATAAAATACTAAGTGACACGAGATAGACAGCATAGCAAAACAAATCCAAAGGACATAACAGTTGTATTCATACACAACAGGGGGAATCCATACACACTAGCATGTAAACTGGAATAGCACTTAATGAAGTGTTTTTTTTTTTTGTTTAGCTTTAACAAGTAAAATATCCCCAAGACTTTCAGGGTGAGGGAGCTATAACTTTAGTATAGGGATAATGAAGGTCAGCAATCTGCTCTTTTGAAGCTGGCAGAGCACTTGGGTATTTAAATAAAATATATAAGCTGTAAAAGTTTAAGATTTATTGAATAGACCTTTTAGGTAAAAAAAAATTGTACAGCATTCTTTTCTTTTAAATAATGTATTACACTCTACTAAATTCAACGTGTGGTTAATTTCCTAAAGCTGAACATGACCTCTTTTCTGCAAGAAAAACTCTTTTATATGGTGGCTCTTGTGCCTCTAAGCACCCAGATTCAGTGTAATATTGTAATTCAATAAGGTCAAAAATACAGATGGATGACAATTCATAACTTACCACCGGTAAGGTGTTGATCACACAACGAAGAACACTTTTAGTGCAATTTTGCATATCATTTACAAGCCTCTGGAGCTGAACACAAATCTTTTACTATTTCTTTTTAAAATCCCGATCCACAGGGCATGAGAAGACACTGAATAGGTTCAGGAAGATAAAAGTGTCCTTAATCACATACTATAACCTTCAAACTCATAGGATCTCAAATTTTCCACCAATGAATTTTTACTTTATAGTATGTGATTAAGGGCACTTTCAGCTTCCTGAACCTATTTAGTGTCTTCTCATGCCCTGTGGATCGGGGGAGTCATCCTAGTAGTGACCACTCTTTTCACATTCCAAAGGCTCAGTACTTAGTGTTAGTGTTAGTGTCCAAAGGCTCAGTGTTAACATACGTAAGGGTTAACATACAATATGCTTTTATGATCTTCAGATCCAACTTGGCTCATATTTTGTGGACTTGCAACGTTGATTCAACACTGAGATGTGGTGTTTTTGATTATTATTTTTCTTCTATTCCAAACCATAATCAGTAAGGGAAGCAAAAATAACACCGGCTAGTAGTTATCCAATTATCCTGCTTAAACAATAATATTCAGTAACAACAACAAAGCAGAACAGGTAAGTCGTTTCTAGAGGGTAGGATGTACGTCTTGTGATTTTTTTAAATTCATTTTAAAGAAGGAAACTAGCAGGAAACTACTAACATGTAAACTAACATATTAATTATTTATATAAAGCGCAACTTTAAGGGCATGAGCACTTTATACCTTACACATTTAGCTGACAGGTTCTGCTCAAGCTCCCAAAAGTGGTTTTTAAGGATTTGTTATTTGAACTCTCAGCCTTTCAGTCAGAAAACACAGATCCATAGCATTATCACTGTTGTATTTACTTATGTGTTGCAAACAATTGCAGATTAATCCACTGAAATAATAGGTACAGTGCATCCGGAAAGTATTCACAGCGATTCACTGATTCCAAAATATATTAAATTCATTATTTTCCTTAAAATTCTACAAACAATACCCCATAATGACATTATGAAAGAAGTTTGTTTGAAATCTTTGAAAATGTATTAAAAATAAGAAGTATATATATAAGTATTCAGAGCCTTTGCTCAATACTTTGTTGAAGCACCTTTTTGTTTTTTGTCTTTTTGAGTATGACGTTAAAAGCTTGGCACACTTGGGCAGTTTCCCCATTCTTCTTTGCAGAACCTCTCAAGCTCTATCAGGTTGGATAGGGAGCCTCGGTTCACAGTTATTTTCAAGTATGGGCTCTGGCTTGGTCACTCAAGTACATTCACAGAGTCGTCCCGTAGACATTCCTTCCAATGTTATCTTGGCTGTGTGCTTATGGCCGTTGTCCTGTTAGAAGATGAACTGTCACCCTTCTTCTGGAAGGTTCTTCTCTCTCATTGGAGCTCTTTCAGAGTGACCATCGGGTTCTTGGTCACCTCCCTGACTAAGGCGCTTCTCCCCTGGTCACTCAGTTTGGCTGGGGGGCCCGCTCTAAGAAGAGTTCTGGTGGTTACAAACTACTTCCATTTACGGATGATGGAGGCTACTGTGCTCACTGGGATCTTCAATGCTGCAAGAATGTTTTCTGTTCCCATCCCCAGATCTGTGCCTCGATACAATCCTGTCTCGGAGGTCTACAGATATTTTCTTGTACTTCATGGCTTGGTTTGTGCTCTGACATGCACTGTTAACTGTGGGACCTTCTATAGACAGATGTAATCCTTTCCAAATCATGTCCAATCGAATGAATTTACCCACAGCTGGACTCCAATCAAGTTGTACAAACAGGATGCACTTAAGCTACATTTTGAGTGTCATGGCAAATGCTGTGAATACCTATGTGTGATTTTTCTTTCTCAATTTTGTTTACATAAATTTGCAAAGATTTGAAAAAAACGTCTTTCACGCTGTTATTATGGGGTATTGTTTGTAGAATTTTGAGGAAAATAATTAATTTAATCCATTTTGTAATAAGGCTGTTACAGAACAAAATGTACATATGTAATAAATGTACAGGTACATATTGTTAAACATAATTACATAACAGCCACACAATTGAAAAGCTGCAAGGCTCGCTTTTTTCCTTCCCTCAGTCCAGCTGGACACCAAGAGAAACAATGTTAACTGAGACTTTTTGATTTTGCAATGAACTTTCCTAAACCCAAACGAAGTATAGTCTGTCATGTCCGTATGGAAAGACTTTTGCGAATGCTGATGCTGAGCAAATATGCTTGAGAACTGTGACGGTAAACATTGCTTGAGTCAAGTGTAATGTCAGGTTCAGGTTTAGTGGTTCCTGGCAGACTTCATGACAGGAGGGTCTGTGAAGTAGCTGCACTGTTCATGTCTTCGTTTGATCAGCGAGTTCCAAGACTCTGTGTGTTATTTTCAAACCGTGCTTTAACTTGCAATTTGGGGTCTTTTCAGCCTTAATCGACTGTTTTGATTTGTGTAATCAACATGTTTTAGGTGACATTTGTTAACACCTTTTCTTAAGTTGACTATTTTGTTTTCTGAAGCTGCAAAACTTGGTGGCATAAGGGGGTTTCTGAATTCTATCATAGTGTGGTTATTCGGGGTTATTTCATTGTATGTAAAGATGACTTCTATTGAAGGACATTCAGAGAATTAAATATGGTCACTTTCCTGTATGAATGCTCCATATATTTAGCAATATGTTTAGAATACACTCATGGACCCCTTCCACGTGTACACTTGGCGTTCTTGTAATTAGGCAATCGCCTGATCATGTGGCAGCAGCACAGTGCAAAAAAAATGAAGCAGATGCAAGCCAACAAGTGGACTATTTCAAAACTGCTGATATCCTAGTATAACACATAATAGTTTCTCAACTTAGAAGTTGTGCATCCATTGACAAGCAGTTCCGTGTTTAGAAATGGCTTTGATACGGAAGATTAGAGGAGATTGAACAGACAGGAAGTCTGCAATAACTCAAATAATCACTATTTACAACCATGGCGAGTAGAATTAGCTCAGAACGCACATGAGGATAAACCTTAGGACTACATCAGCTGATATAGGGACCAATTTGTATTAGTTAAGACCAGGTTGGACACAGGCTCTTATTCTGAAAACTGGATAAAACATTACCTGGTTGTATAATATTATTAGTTTCACATTCAAAGTTTTGCAAATAGTTCCTCTGAACAGTCCATGAATAAACACTACTAGTCATGCGACATTCCGTGGGCTCAAGCTGCAATCCAAGCTGATCCCTCTAAAGCAAACCCGGCGTCGTTTGAGGGTCCGACACTGCCACGCTTGCCTTGGATTTCGGATGTCATTTTCCATTGACTTTCTTTAGGAAAAAAGAGAACACATCTGCCAAGAGTGCAGCTTAGAACAACAAGCCTGAAAAAGCATGTGATATAAAGCCAGGCTAAATGGTCTGTTTTGGGACTGTTTCCACTCAGGAATGTCTCCTCTCCCACACTGGTCCAAAAAAAAAAAAAAAAAAAAAGCCGTCTGTCTTCTGTCTTTCTCTATAAACTGCTGTTATCAGTTTCTACAAGAAATCCAGATGGGTCATATCGACCAGGGGATTCGCATGATGGAAAGTTCATCACTACGCATTGCAACACATATAGACATTGTTTCTGTATGACTGTTCGTCTAAGATATTGAGTTTGAAGGTTTCTTTTGTAAAAACGTGGAAGAGCTTGACATCTCATTCCAAGTCTGTAAACTTATAACCCAGACACTCTCTGTCTTTTGCTTTGAGGTGCAATGTGTGTTTGTGTGTTCCAATGTAGAGAACTTTCAGTATTAGGTTACTCTTGCAGTCGTTTGATTATTAGACACTCTTTTTGCCATGTAATAAAAATACATCAATAAATAAAGATTTCCTGAAGAATCTCTGCAAAAAAATGTCTTTGCTTTCATATTTGCTCAGTAAACTTTCAAAGCCAAATGATTGTTTGCCTTTTATGGAATGTCTTGTGCGCATGCGAGAGGCCGTAGTGGGGACCGTTCCAGTTGAGCACCGTGATCAAAAATTTTTATTTCCCCTTGCTTGTTCCAAAGTTGCGCTTGCCAGCTCGTGAAATGACAAAGCCACCCAAATTTTCGTCTGTCATCCTCGGAGAGTTACATAAGATCCACGTGTAGAGCACTGCTTCAAACATGCAGGCTAACTGCAGTGGATGTTTCAGTTGTACCAATATCCTTTATGAATGTCTTTCATTATAGCACTGTAGCAGGGCTAGTGTTGGCCAGCTCTAAGCTTCTATAATTCATCTTTGTTTAATACAACTGCTGGGTCGGCATGTCTACGGCATAGCTTCAAAGAAGCCCCAGTCTTGCATGTCATATCCATGTATGAACGACATAATAAACAGCACTCAAGAGGATTTCACATTGATTTTTTTTTTTTTAGTTATTAGATCATTAAGAAATAATTTACTCATTTACTGCTGTAACTGAATATGAACACATTCACCGATTAAAGAACAGGTACTAGTGTTACAGACAATATTCTGCATTTTTCACACTATTCTAGAACTCCCAAGAAATTTTACCAGACACTCACTAGAAGTGTACATCAGGACTGGGATATCAAGGTTTGTCCTAGCAGTAGTTTTTTCAACTCGTACATAAGCATACAGAGTTTATTCATTCATCTATGCTAGGTTCATGCAAGACCCAACTAGGCTGCTAGTTTATTACATAAAGATATTTGTTAAATAATATTTGCATAATGAGAAATATTAGATAGCATCTTGAACAAAATAATGGGTATCACTTGCTAAGATTAATGTCTTAACAGGGCTGTTTCTAGGCTTTTTATGGCACCCCAGGCGAGATTCCTATTGTCACCTCCCCCCTTGGCTCTGCCCTCCCACCACAATGCTCCACCCCTACGCCATACAAATCATTCACAACCCTCTATGAAAAAGGTTAAACACATTTAATAATCACTGCAAATGGCCTGTAATGCCTTCAGAAATGCTTTAATGCTAATATTTTGCTGCTGAAATGTTCTGTGCTAATATGCAGTGTCATATTGTGCTTGTGATGATGGAGCGTCAGCCATCAGCTTACAAAACAGGTACTAATTAGTAGCATGCCTCTATATTTTGTCCTACATCTCCATTTCTCTTCCTAACACCAGCGAGCAGTATCGATAGAGAGACTACTCAGATAATCGCAGCAATCATATGTCAAAATAACAAAATAACAATAAATACTACTACTACTACTACTACTACTACTACTACTGAAATAATAATAATAATAACAATAATACTTTTGGTGGGGCAGGGAGCTCTCACTGGTGCCCCCCCAGTTGTTTGCGCCCTAAGCAACCTCAATGCGTTTGACTCCAGACATAAGCTTTTAAGCAACTCGGGGGGGAAAAAAAGGCTGGCATCATGTCATACACATGTTAGAGATAGTGAATAGCATTTTGTGGACATCTGAGGAATTACCTGTGGTTTTCGAACATCCCATTTCATATTTAGTCCCTATTTGCTGTTAAAATAACTGCCACTCTTCTGGGAAGATGTTCCACTAGATTTTAGAGTTTACATGTGGAGATTTGTGCTCATTCAGCCAAAAATGTGTTAATAAAGTCAGGAACTGATGTAGGGTGAAAAGGCCTGGGGTGTAGTCAGTGTCCCAATTGAGCCCAAAGGTGTTCAATAGAGTTGAGGTCAAAGCTCAATATCATGCTACTCAAGATCTTCTACTCCATCTTTCCCTGAAGGGACATTTTATGCTACCCTATTCAAAGACACCAACAACTGTGTGCCTTCAACTTTGTGCTAACATTTTGGGTAATAATCACATATGGCTGCACAATCAAGGTGTCCCAATACTTGTGTCCATACTTCTTTTAAAAATAAATGGTCATTGTAGCAGCTCTTAGATTAAATACCCAAAGGAAAGATTTTTTTTTCTTTCTTTCTGTCCACAATGATTCTCTATACAGCAACAGTGCTAGCAGCTACCTCTGGACACAAAGCAGGTCCCAGGCAGAAAGAAAAGCCACACAACATTAAGGGTTATGTAACTTTTTAAAATAAAGCGTCTGTCTGTTTGCACATTTCAGTTTTCAAATCAGCTTGACTAATTCTTTCAAGATGTGCTTCTGGTTAAGAAGCCATTAAAGCCATTAGAGAAGTGCCACTATTAAAAGTGTATCAGGAGACGAGTCACGCATATCGGAGCAAACGCGTCACAGGCTTTGCCAGTTGGCTAATCTGAGGTTTTTTTGTCCAAGGAAGAAGCTCACATGTCTGGCGTTTTGATTATTGGGATCCGCAAAGACGCCCGGTCCCACATGCTTCACCTTTCCAGGAACAAGCGCTACACCCTGACTCCGGAGAAACTCAAATGGGACAAATTCAAGCTAACCTACAAGTAGGCATGCTTTAAACATTTTTTATTTGCTCGTTTTTAAAAGATCAAGACATTTTTGTGTTGTATAAAGTGAAAAAAAAGTTAAGGTAGATGGAAAATAAGTTACATTTTGGACATTTTGCCAATCTACAGTTTGAGAAGCATTTGCTTCTTCTTCCTCTTCTTCTTTCGGCTGCTCCCATTAGGGCACCTTCCAAAATCTTGTTAAACAATTTTGTTAAAAAATCCACTGCCATCTCTCCTAAACATCTCCATGCTTCTATCGGTATGTCATCTGGTCCAACCCACTTTCCACTCTTCATCATCTTAATCACTGCTCTCACTTCCTCCTTACTAATCCTATCCACTTCCTGCTTCACCATCGCCACACCATCCAACCTTCGCGCTCTCTCTCTCATTTTCCTCGTTCATCAACTGCTCAAAATACACCTTCCATCTTCTTAAAACATTTCCATCTCCATCGTTTATTGCTCTAACCTGCAGCACATCCTTTCCAGCTCGGTCTCTCTGCCTGGCCAATTGGTATAAATCCTTGATGGGCAAATTTATATTGCTGTTTGCCACAGATTGCTGTCATTCCCAAGGAACCTGATGAACGCCAGCGACACACGCCGGGGCATCGCCAAGGCCTTTGCTATGTGGAGCGATGTGTCACCTTTCAGCTTTAGAGAGGTTCCTGATAATGAGGAAGCCGACATCAAAATCGGTATGAGCATGGATGCCCTCATATACAACGAATACTCAAGGCACTTAATGGAGAGAGGCCATAAAACTGGTCTTCTTTTTATTAAAAAGAGTATTTAAAAGAGGAAGAAAATAAGACTATATTCATCTCACAAAATATTTTTCTCCTCAAGACAACACAAATAACAAATGGAAAAAAAGAGAAATTATTCTTTAGAACATGTAAATGTTAATAATAGTACTGGGAGCTGATTTGAAAAGGATCTTTATGTATTATTATTATTATTATTATATATTAATATATTCCTTTGTACTTAGGAATTCAGAATATGATGTAAATGTGATGCAAATTCATTGGGACACCTTATCTGTCCTCTTTTCATATTTGGAACCGAGTTATACATCTACCACTAATTCAATCTCACTTAACAAACCATTATATATAAAAAAAATTCATCAGAATAGCGAACCAGATTCATCCCAGGGAATGTTCACCTAAATTCCTGGCCTTAATTGCAGACATAATTTTTTACCATATTATGTCTGGAAACTATCACAACCAAACACAAGTGAAAAAGGCATAATTTGCTCCATTCATCTGAAATAGTTCGAAATCTCTTTCAGTGACAGAAATGTGGATCAGGTCCAGATTTTGTGCCACATCTTTGCTTTTGAATTGTTCGTCAGAAAGCCAAAATACCTGTGGCTCGGCCCAAAAAACCCCAAACGCAAGTTGGACAATAGAGGCATAATGCCTAAATTACGTGAGGGATACGGGGCTTTGCTCAAGGGCCCACAATCTGACAGTTTCAAACTCTTCAGCCATCATTGGCCTTTATTATGTTTAAACAAATGAACTTGAAATTATTTGCACCAGACCTCGGAGATTGTTCTTCATTAATGATGATTGTAAACGTAAACTAAACACGTTCATGTGTCGCGTTCTGTCGAATTAGTGGGGGTGGAAGGCACACGCACACACACAAAAAAAGTTTTGACTAATATTGATTTTTGTTCTGCCAATAACATACTTTCCGAAATCATAAAATATAGTTTTTGCTGTTTTTTTAACAAAATTTTACCAGAATCTTTTTAAATTTGGTTACTTTGCCTTGTTATTCGGCCAAATCTCACAAAATAATGAGTCAGTACAACACAACACTTTGGTAAATGCGATCAGATGTCTAAATACTAGTTAAGCCGGCTTTTACAAGTGTTAAGAAAAATAAGTGAGATAGAGATAAGTCTAATCAAGTAAGTTTATTATCAGAACCAGCTGTCAGAATGCCCATAATGCTCATGCACTGTCGCATCATTAAAAGGTTTAAATACATTAATTGGGAAAAAACATGTTATTTAGTCAATATATATGAATTGTTAAATCAGGGATTATTTCTCCAGTGATGTAAAAGTGAATACAGATAAATGGAATGACCAACGGATATACAATGACGAGGTGCCGCACCGAAACTGAACTTTATGTGACTTTATACCACAGGGTGTTGAGACAAAGATGATTGTGGAAAATGCTAATAATCAGAAATGCTTTTTCTTCCTCAAATGTAGAATGAGTTTTAGGTTTAGAGTTCGGTGGAGTGTTTTTCAATACGGTTGTGGTTAAGGAGACTTTAAAATGCTAAAACTTTCAAGACTAATATTACAGTAATCCCTGGTTTATCGTGGATTCGCATTTACCTCATAACTAATTTGTTTGGTTTCGATAAACCAAAAAAACTTAGAGACTTGTTTTTATGGAGCTTTATGTTAAAATAATAAAATGTATTATTAAAAATATTATTATTTATTATAAAATGAAGTAAAAGGTTAATACAGTACAGCACTGTATAAATTAATAGCATTTTTGGGGTGGATTTGGGTATACCACCGTGATAAACGGGGGATTATTGTATAGCAAAAACTTCTAAAATGTGACCAGGCGATGGGCTTTGTCATGTTGCCAAACATAATGGTTGAAAGCGACACTATATGAGAAGCTCTGTTTTATGCCCATGTGGAATTCATTAGAATTAGGCAAATCCTAATCCTGCCTTGTAAATTAAGTTTACAACCTGAAAAAAAAAAAAACTATTAAAAACGTAATGCTTTTAATGGATGTTTGAAAACACTTGGGATGATCAGAACCAAATGAAGTAGGGATTTTGAATTTGCATTGCATTGTCTACTGCTTCTGAGAGATGAACGTCAGTCATGGGCCAAATCTGAGGACCTAGTAAGTACCCCAGGGCCTTTGAAGATTGTGTTGAGTTGATCTATCGTCTATATTCGTCAGCCTGTGTATGAATACAAACTCTCCACTTCTTTTTGGCAGGCTTCTACCCAGTAAATCATACAGATTGCCTGCAGTCCTACCTGCATCACTGTTTTGATGGGATCACGGGTGAACTGGCTCACGCTTTCTTCCCTCCAACTGGAGAGATTCACTTTGATGATGATGAGTACTGGGTTTTAGGGAACATGCGCTTCAGCTGGAAGAAAGGCGAGTGAATCAAATACTCCTCCTTTTCCATGTACAGCAATCTCATATTTCATTCTCTGGCCTCTGTTTGGACTGTTCAATTCCAGACTATAATTTTACCAGAATTAATCCCAGATTTTTTTTTTTGTCAGGATTTAGTAAATGCAACATTTACAGCACAAGGCAGTTACCCCCAGTTGGAAAAGATTAGACATTGATAGCTAAATGAGCGTAAGCCCACTGAACGTGTGGCATGGTTGCTGTTTTTTTTATTCCAAATCTTGGCTGTGGAATTAGAAAAGACTCCTAAGAAGTAAGGAGAAAATGATGTAAATGTCCCTGGCAGACATGGGTAACTAAACGTTTAGCAAATGTTTAATCTCAGCTCACAATAAGAAACAACAAAGAAAACATTCCTTAAGAAATTTGAGCAATAGGCATTTGGACACAATGCAGAACAACATTATTAAATTTAATCATGGATCTTGATCATATACGAGGTCACAATATCAAGGTCATTATCCATATTCTTTTAAAAAAAAAAAAAGGAATAGGTATTAAAATACTATAATACACTATATGGACAAAAGTATTGAGACACCTGACTTTTCCAGCCATACAGTAGGAGAATTTGTACCGCAATGCATCTCATCACAGTGCCCTTGTGCATGAAGAAGATATGGTTCACATGGGTTGGAGTAGAAGATCTTGCATGGCCTGCTATAGAGGTCTTACCCTCAAACCTGGATGATTTGTATGCATTTTATGATGCGGTCACATGATTTGCTATTTGGATAATTGCATAAATTAATTTTTACAGAACGAATGAGCAGTAGCACTGCAGAAAGTGATAATTTTGCCCTTTTGTGTGATTGTTTTTTGAGCAGGTGTCTGGCTGACTGACCTGGTGCACGTTGCAGCCCACGAGATCGGTCATGCGCTCGGTCTGATGCATTCGCAGAACCCGAAGGCCATAATGCATCTTAACGCGACGCTGACTGGCCGCAAACTCATAACGCAGGACGATGTCTGGGGACTCCAGCGGCTGTACGGTGCGCAGATAGAACAGCTGGTTTCATTTAATGCAGGAACAGTGTGATGGTTAAGCCAAGACAGAGACTTGTAAAATGCATCCTGATTCAGTGCTTAGTAAAGACTGAGGAAATGCCTTGGCGTGGAATCCTAACGTTATCAGAAATGAGCTCAAACATAATTACGTTTTTCACTGACAGTCAGCAGACTTTCAGCAAGCCTTCGAACTACTTCTTAATTTCTATGACATGTCCATGTTCTCCACTTTCTTCTTGCCCATCTCCCTCCCTCTACTGATTCTTCTGTCTGTCTCTCTCTCTCGTTACAGGATGTTTGGATAGATTATTTATCTGTCCCGCTTGGGCCAGGAAAGGCTACTGCGAAAGCAAAAGAAAGCTCATGCAAAAGCACTGCCCTCACAGCTGTGACTTCTGTTACAGTAAGTTGAGAGTTTTACAGAAATTCATTACAAATGTATAATCTGGGAAATCTGGCACTTCCTTAGCCAATCACATGCCAGTTACATTGTGCCTTGACCTCAGCCACAATCTTATACAAATTTCGAGAAGCAAAGATGGTTTTGTTCCTGCAGAACACAAAAGGAAAACTCAGAAATCCAGATCAGTAAAATGTATAGTTTAGATTTGACTCTGATAGATTTTTTTAGTATAATTTTTTTTTGTTTTGTTTGCTTTTGACCAGTAAGAAAAATATCATGAATGTTAATGGCATAGTTTAAAAAATGCCTTAAGACAACTGAAAAAAAGCAGAGAACCATTTGGCCTCATGAAGAAGTCTTGGCACTATGAACGTACAAATTGTAAACACCTTCATGTCTTCATGCACTTTCTTTTTCTTTGCTAAAGTCTGGTTAGACTATCAAATTATACGAGCGGATTTCATTTGCTAATGTAACTGGCAATAAGTCGGATTTTATCTGGCAAATATTGGTTATGATGCGTTACATTTTATTTAATCGCTAATCAGAATCAGAATACTTTAATAATCCCATAAAGAAATTGTTCGGTTGCAGTAGCTCACAGTAAAAGATAAGCAAAGTTTAAAGTAAAAATAGAAAATAAGAAAATATAAATAAATATACATATTAAGTGAAATGAAATGTGTAGCAGCATGAAATTAACAGATGGCATAAAAGTCAATAATACTACAATAACTACAATACTACAATAATAGTTATAAAAGGTTTTGTACATGCAACTAATTATTACAGCGCTAAAATCATTGCACATAATTGCCGAAGATATTAACAATATATAAGTGTGGCGTGAAAAACGATAAATATACAGGTGCATCTCAATAAATTAGAATATCATTAAAAAGTTGATTTATTTTAGTAATTCAATACAAAAAGTGAAACTCGTATATTATATAGATTTATCACACACAGACTGATATATGATTATATACTTTTTCACAATATAAACATTTTCTGAGATACTGAATTTTGGGTTTTCATTATCTGTAAGCCATAATCATTCAAATAAAAAGAAATAAACACTTGAAATATATCAGTCTGTGTGTGCTGAAGCTATATAATACACAAGTTTCACTTTTTGTATTGAATTGCTCAAATACATTTTTTTTTATGATATTCTAATTTATTGAGATGCACCTATAATTATATCTATATTATTTATATTGTGGAGCAGCTTTTTAACACTCCGAGGGAGGAGTTATGCAGTTTGATGGCCCCAGGCAAAAATTATCTACTGTGGCTCTCTGTGGTGCATCATAAATATGAAGTTTCTTAATTTACCTTAAGTTAACTTTTACACTCACTTTTTTTTCTTACACGTTTACACTGTTTAGTAAATTTTGCACACTTCTGCTTCTTTTCAAACAAGAAAAGCCTCTCACGAAAACCAGGGGATGTAGCTCAGTGGTCTCATGTATGAGGTCCTGGGTTCAATCCCCAGCATCTCCAGGGTACTTTGTACTTTGAAGCAAAAGACAACCCCCCCCCAAAAAAAAGGACGGGAGATGGTATCTCCATGGTTAAGACATTGGCCATTGGCTCCAAAGGTCAGGAGTTCAAATCCAAGCCACACCACTCCCAGACCCCTGAGCAAGACCATTAACCTCCATATCCCCATATTTATAAATGCAATTAATTTTAATCACTCAATAAGGATAAAAGCAAATGTCATAAATAGCAGAAATGGCTCAAAGCTTCCCACCACCACTGTGATTGTCTCTAACATGTTCATCACAGAAAGGGTTGGTCTTTTGATGATCAAGCACTTTTCATGCCAAGACGGACTAAGCTTCCAGAAGAAATTTTATTAGCCAATACATCCTTTTATTTCCCTAATATAAATGACTGTTTGTTTTATATGATCGTGTGTCAATGTTCAATGTCTCAATTTTCAAAATTCAATGATCTAGATTCTTATTGAAATAGTTGGTCAGTTTAAGCCACTTCTGTGTTTATTATATGGAGGAAAAAACTAATAATAGTGAACTGCTACATGTGTTGAGATTTAATTAAGTCCTTGGTATGTTTAAAAGCCTCAAATGATGCTTTCCAATTTTCACGTTTCCAAATAGTCGATGCAACTCTTTATAATAGTTTTCATATGACGCCATGGCATTCAACTGAAGCATCTTCTTTTCATTTGAACAAAGGACAAGAAAAAAAATGGCTGCTGTTGCTGAATCCATGTGCTTTTTTTTTTCTTTTCAGTGACCACTCCTTCTGGTCTCTAACAGATAAATATTTGCTTTTGTGACAAAACATTTTTTTGAGAACCGCAATCCATTCCTTGTAGGACTGGGGGAAAAAAAAACCTAAAGATCCCATTAAGTCATGGTGCTGGCAGGCTAAATTCAGCAGAGTAGATGAACTTGATGAATCCAAAAATATTGAAACACGCCCATATTCTAGAGTGGAGGGAAACAGTTTCTCTTCCAGAAGCCAAGACTGGTACGAAACGCTGAAATTCTGTTTGCTTGGAAGAAAAAGGCAGTTACTAGTCTGGTTCTCATTGCAGTCAGGGTGAAATTTGGTCATTCTGGGAACATGTTTTGCATGATTACAAGCCACTGAAATCCCAGTATGTGGCTGGTGGGCTTCAGATGCATAGTGATCAGCGTTGTCTGGAGTGCCACCAAAACATCTGCGGTAACGATAACTTAGAAGTCGGGAAAAGTTTCCAAATAATTCCAAATCCAACAATACGTGATCGTTCAGGTTCAGAACTCACATCGCAGTGGTTGCTCTTTTTCTCTTGTGGCTTAAAGCTTGGGAAACCTGGTCAGGATCCAGGACGTGAAGATGAATCCGGTTAATAGTTTTAAATACATATGTTGCAGATGTTAGAGTATTTCATATCAGTGCATTGTATTGAGATTACCGTTATGTCCAAACAGCCTTCCCTTTTCCTACCATCGCCCCGACTCCAAAGCCACCTCGGACCAAACAAAAGCTGGTTGCTGAGGGACGGAAACTTACCTTCCGATGTGGAAAGAAAATTGCTGCAAAACAAGGGAAAGTGGAGTGAGTGTGTTTTTTTGTTTGTTTTACTTTCATTCCAAATATTAAACAGTGATGAATAAGTTTTGTACTTTTTACATTACCTGTACTGGTCTCATTCTAGAGGTATGGGGATTTAAAAAAAACAAACAAAGCACTGTATTTTCAAGAGATTTACGTTTACCTCCTAACCCTCACGTCTCTGATCTGTGTAGCTGGTATAAAGACGGCGAGCTGCTGGAGTTCTCTCACCCTGGCTACATCACCCTGAAGGATGATCACATCAGTATCGTAGCTAACGCAATCAACGAGGGTACGTACACCTGCATCGTGAGGAAGAAGAACAAGGTTTTGACGACCTATTCGTGGAAGCTACGGGTGCGCTTCTGAGGATGTCGAGCCACGGCACGAAATGGTACTGACAGAAACCACGGATGTTTGGTTTTGTCCCATACGAGTTTTTTTTAATGAGTCCTCATTAAAAAAAAAAAAAAAAAAAAAAAAAAAATTCAAAGTCTGTGATCAAGTGCTGTAAAAGAGAAGAAACGGGATACAACCAACAGTTTAAAGTTCACCACAGCACCATGGAAACCTCACTTAGTCAGGCACATATTCCTCCAGATTCATACATAAAGCTATCGATAATTATGCTGTCAGGGTTTTTTTTTTTTTTGGTTGTAAATTTGTTTCCTTAGGTGCTAAATAAAAATTTATTCTGGAAGAATTGTGGCTTTTTTCTACTTATTGTTTATTCTGGAAACATTCTGATAGAGAAACACATTGAATATATTGCAGATTCTCAGATGTAAATATAAGCTAGTTTCGCAAGAAGTGCTATATACTAGTGTTATATACTAATTAACTAAACCCTAGAAATATCCAGTGGTAAACAAAGTGCACAAACCATGAAGTTGAGTTCAGTTAGAGATACACTCGGTAAAATATGACTCCAGTAAAAGTGCTCCCTTTAACCCTTCACTTGAGTAAATGTACAAAAGTATTTGCCTTCAAATGTACTTAAGTATCCAAAGTATAATAATTTATGTCTATAATGTCAATTTTTGTCATAAGACTTTTGCTTAATCAACTCAGTTTATGTGAAAAGACTCTGTTACTCTTAGCAAAACAATCTATTAATATAATGATATTAACAAATCAAACACTGATTGATATCTATTACAATTGTCATGAGCCCAAAACCGTCTTTCCAACTCCAGACCACTGGTATTGTGGCAAGTTGGAGTCAGTAGTTATAGTTTATAAGTCTCAAAATGTTTTGCTTGCAGTTGAACCGACGCTGAACTGTATGTTGTTGTTAAGTAGACGCTCCACCCTGATTGGAGGATTGCTGTTTGCTTGACCAGTTATGTTTTTATCCTCATAAATAGAAAGGAGCGACCGATTTCGCAAAATGTAGTCAAGATATTTGACTTTGAAATGTAGTGAAGTTAAAGTCTACAAAAACACGAAAAAGCTACTTAAGTACAGTAACAAATTACATTTACTTTGTTACTGTCCAACACTGGAAATATCAAACTTTCACTGTCGGAATACGTACTTGATTCCATTCTGTTTAGTGTGTGCTTCCTATTGTCTTTAGACTGAGGAAAAAGCAGGAAAACCTTTCACACAGGACATTTCTATAAAATCTAGTCAGCATGTAGAATGGTCATTAGAATAAAAAAAATCTTTACATTTTGTATTTTGCTATAGTAGCTGTCTGAACATGAACCATGAAACCAGGACAACACATTTTATGATGAAACAACACTTGCCTGTAACATGCTCAGTACAAATGCAGTTCAATGGTGAAGTTTAGATGTCTTTCAAAACGTATTCTGAGGTGGTTGAATATTTGAAACGCATCCTGTAAAGTCAGTAGCTGCTGACTGCCTTTTGAAAAAGACCACGTGAAAAGAAATTTACCGCCAATTGCACTTTGAACGTCTACCTGCTCTATCAAATTTCAACCATTTAATTTGCAATTAAATTCGAACTATTGGAAAAATGAACCCCTCAGTCAGACAACAATCATCCAGTGAGTCAGAGCTACTTCAGTGCTTGTTACAAATTCACTATGATGCTACATAATACATGGGAAATGAAAGCACTTTATTTCTCATTCACATTTTTAAACTCCCAAATCACTAAGTACCCGTGACTAAAGTGGAGAATATCGATGGAAAGTCACCGTGGCTTCTTCGCTAATAAAATCGAGGAGGCGGACTTGATTGTGTGTGCAGTGTAGAGAATGACATCATTTTTTTGGCCAGCTGGTGCTGGAGCGGCTTTCATGACTGTTTTCGTCCCCATTTTTAAAAAATATCTGTTTTCATAACTGTCCTCAATTATTGCTTTATCTAAATATTAATAATAATAAAAATACATTTGGGAATGTGTAATTATGAGAAATAAAATATAGACTTGGAAATAGTTTATTTCTTACAAAGCAATATCACCTGTTTCAATGAGCAACAGTTATGGCAAACCACATTATTAAACAACTTCAGGTATGAATCCAGCGTTTGAAGGCTTGAATGTAGTTTTACATTTGAACAGTCTTTTGTTGCTTAAAACAAAACAAACAAACAAACAAAAAACTCAAAGCCAGGAAGGATCATGAAGTGGAAGCTAAAACCTGTAGACGAACACAAACGGGACATACAGAAATGAATGAATGAGGGGGTGGGGACAATTTGTTGATATCCAAAGCCAGAACCCCAATTTGGGATTGTGTGTGACAGAGGAGCAGTTCATTTTCTTAAGTAGATCAACAGAAAGAACTTGGGTGTCTCCATCTTCCTACTATTTTGAACAGTTTTCATCAGGGAGGCTCAGAGGAAAATTTGGTCAGCTTTCAGGGAGTCTGTTTCAAACTAAGTCCTGGCATTGGTGCCACAACGAACAAAAAAATTCCCGTGGCTCTTGGTTTTTACCTCAAAACTTTAGACTAAATCCTGGGCCTGACTTGGATAGTCCTTGATTAGCCGTCGTCAGATGGAATCCAGTGTCTTTCAGATCGTCATCACCCTTCAAAAAATAAAAAAGATTGTGAGCATAAAAATGTGATTCCCCCGCCCCCCTTCAGTCTACACACAAATTCTTCATCCATTAAACCCTATGCAAGCTAAAACATCACAATTTATTTCTTCTTGGCGCTTACTCACTTAAAAACCATTCAAATTGCTTGTTTTGGCTTGAGCAAAGTTTAGATTCATAGAGGACCAATGTGAGACAATACTGTATAAATGATATCTTGAGTTCCACATGTACAGTAAGCCTTCCAGGCACAGCACTGGCGGTTTAGCTGTGGTGTCTCCTACCAGCTGGCTGTATCCCAGGCCTGGCTCCGGGGGTCGCGGGCTTGTTCCTCTTTTCACCCGCTGCTGTTCGCTCTTTGCCGGCCAAGTCGGGAACATGGAGGGCTCGATGGGGAGCGGCGTTTCCCGAAAATACTCGTGCTTCAAAGCGTCGTCAGCGCTGATCCTCTTGGCGGGGCAGTACGTGAGGAATCTTAACAGTGAGAGATTGAAGGCTTGATTTACGCAAAGAGTCAAAATGGCTTGCATGCTAGCCCAAGCTTCTCTTTTATTTCAGCCACCAATCCATCAACGGCATAGTAAAACAGCTGACTTAAAAACACCATGCAAAAACATTTGGGTTTTGTAGATCACTCAGCTTTGTGTAATCTGGCAGCTCGCTTTTCACTTTTTCTTTTTTGTCACTTTTTCTCTACTGCTTTTAACTCTTCTTATGAACCATAATTCTATTGTGAATTTAGACGAATCCAAATCCAGGACTGCCTGGCAGAATTCGCCGTTAAATGCAATAAATGTGCAACGATAGCAAAGAGGGCGAGGCTCACTATAGAGTGGACTGTGTAAAGCATTCATTACCGACTACACACCGATCTTGATTCCACGAATACCTTTTTTGCAACGTGGCTGCAGAATCCAGCATGACCAATCACAATTGTTTATGCGAAGGCTGCTTGTTTAACTAACAAGTACAATTTCCGTCTGCGTGTGCATAAACAGTCCTTGCTTTGCAGCCTGATTCGCTCGATTTGCGTCATCGCTCAAATAAACATCACCACATCTGAATGCTATCACATCAAAATTGAACTAAAAACTAAATTGAAAATAAACAAATAAAAAAGCCAAAAAAATATAAATAAAACATCTTGACTTTTAAGTTTGTTCTTAAGATTTGTATATATATATATAAAAAAAAAAAAATAACCTAAGCTACATGCTAAAGTGAGGTGTAGTTGAGAAATTAGCAATAAGAATGTTTAAAAACTTTAAAACAATGGATTTTAGTAAATCACCAGATCACTAATAAGGTCACACAATAAGGTACATGCTTGTGAATGCCCTTGATTGGGTAAAAGAGCAGATCAGACTTTGTTATAAGGTTGTCGTGTAGATGAAAGCAAGTTTGAACTTTCACTGTCCTTGGTTGGTAGCTGCTATACGGTAGGGAAGAGTTGGCTAGCTTGTGGACCCAAAAAAGAAGTGAAGAGTAAAGCAACCAATCATCAGATATCGTATTGGTGTAAAATGCTAAGATTGGAGCAGCAGTCCAAACACAGTTTGTTTAAAAATGTTGGATAAGAAAAATATTCCATGTATTAATAAACAGTAGTCCACCCCGAATTAAAAACCCTGTCTTGTTTATTTCTGATGTCATTTGTATACTGTTACACCCCAACCGTTTATGCTATCCAAAAATCCGAGTACGCAGCAGGGAAAAAAAGTAAATGGGTCTTTTCCTGACATCATCAGGGCTGCAGACTAGACTGTGTAATTTGGCCGCTGTTTCTGTTTGCCCCGTGTCTACCATGCCAGACAAATTCCTGACAGACAGAAGTCCCTGCTGCTCCAGACAGACCCAACAGAAAGACAGTCATCTGCTCATACCAAACATATAGCACCCATGTGCACCCATGTGTGATATTTACAAATAACCTGCAACGGCCGAATGAAATATTTAAGACACAGCACAAAAAAAAAAGATTGGTTGTTGGCTGAACATGTATATGGAATATAATATTTAGGGATGTGAGGTTATAAAATAAAAATTCAACATGTTGGTGTGAAATTAAATGATTTAAGAAAGAAAAAAAGCGTTCCATCATGGATTACTAATTAGAGAATTTAACAGCAATGTAGTATAAAAGAACTATAATGTTCGTAATATACCATAATATAATAATTAAGGCGGTCACTTGATTTAAATATTTAATCGCACGAAGGCCATTGAGTTAACACGTGATTAATCTGAACATAATCACAAATAAAAGTTTATTATTAGTGAAACCATACGCAACATAGAGCATGAAGACTAAATACTCTTGTAAATGTTTAAAGTAATTATACTTTTGCCATGTTTCCAAGGGACGGTTTTATTTGCCGTAATTAATCTGATTAAAGAATGCGTTGTGAATGTGTGTTGTGCTGAGGGTTTTAATTTCGCCTTATAATTATTATTATTGATAATAAGAAAAAGGTGAAACAGAAATTAGAGCTGCATTAATCGTGCGTTAATTAAATGAGTGCTGTTAAATTCAATTATCGTTAACACGTTATCAACGTGTTCATTTTGACAGCCCAATTAATAATATAACATATACTACAATGGTTTAACTTATGATTTTTCGATCTTAAAATGACGATATCGAAACGACATAATTGGCCTTGTGTGATGCCTTACTCTTGCCAGCAGTCGACAGAGTTCAGTTGTCTCGATGTTAGAAAGCGTTTCAAAGCCCGATTTTAGCTTTTGTCGCTCTCACCAGACACTGAAACTCTTGAACCGGCACTTGAACCGCCACAAATATATAAAGTGTATACACTAAGGTACTGTAAATTGCTCGGTTTTGCTCAATTATGTACTGTAATTTGTTAAATTATTAATTTACAATATACTACTCCATACTATGTACGTTATTTATTTGTTTATTTATAAATTTGCGAAGATTTCAAACAAACTTCTTTCACTTTGCCATTATGGGATATTGTTTTGTGAATTTTGAAGAAAATAATGAATTTAATCTATTTTGGAATAAGGCTGCATGTGTGGAAATGCCCTGGTAAGGAGTGGCAAAAAAAACAGTGTCTTGCCTAGAGTTAAGCATGGTGGTGGTAGCATCATAGTCTGAGGCTGCATTAAATGCTGCTGGTATTTGGGAGCTGTGGTTCATTGAGTGGAAACATGGACTCCAACATGTACTGTGACATTCTGAAGCAAACATGATGCCCTCCTTTCAGAAACTTGGCTGAACAGCAGTTTTCAAACATGACAACCTTAAACACACCGCAAGGATGACAACTGCCTTTCTGAGGAAGCTGATTAATGTAAGGTTAATGGTGATTGAGTGGCCCAGTATGTCTCAGTGTTTGTGTCCGTATATCTCTCTCTCTCTAATAATATATTATTATTAATAATTATATATATATATATATAAATAAATATAATACAGTTTTGATTCTTATTTACACACTATTTTGACCTTACTGGCTTCTAATAAAACATTTGCTGTTTCAAAAAATAAACACGTAATTCACAGAGGAGCAACAGTATGTGATTACTACAAAAACAGAATGTTGTGGGAATAGGGTTGTGTGTGTGTGTGTCTCTCTCAAGGCAAACAGAAAACCCAGATCGTACTTGTTCATGAGGTCGAAGCCTTGGTCTGAGAGTAGAGCTCCGAAGCGCTTGCGCAGGTTGTTATAGGGATATTCTGTAAAAGTCATCTTCTTCACCGCAGGCAGCTCGTTGTAGCCTGGCCAAATCTTCTCGCTGGGAGAGCCGAGGTCCTACAACACAAGAAAATAACCTATTGCAATCACTTTCTCACTTATAACACAGTTTTAAGAGAATATGGGGAATTTCATACAAGTTAAAAAATAATAATAATAATAAACTATTATAATAAATGTATAGTATAATAAAAGTAAAAACATGACTCATTATTAGAGATGAGAATTTCTTATATAAAAGGTCACCTTATATACTTTGTTGATCTGGTCGATCTCGGATTTCCCTGGGAAGAGTGGTTTCTGGGTGAGCAGCTCTCCAAATATGCAGCCCACTGACCACATGTCCACAGCTGTGGAGTATTCCTGCCGTGAAAAATAATAGCAATCCATTTACACATCCCGACTAAAGTTGCATTAGCATATACACCTTTGGGAAGAAAAATATTAAATTTTAAAATAAACAAAACTTCTTGGCACAGCTTTTACACTTTTAAGTATGTAGTACTGACCTTTGCTCCCAAAAGTAGCTCTGGGCCACGGTACCACAGAGTGACCACCACTGGTGTGTAAGGTTTCAGCGGAGAACCGTACTCTCGTGCCAAGCCAAAATCGCCAATCTACACAGATACCATACACATCACCCAAGAACAACATTCCTGACAAAACATATGGTCCAGATCCAAAAATGTATCCACAGCCTTATCAAATTTCAACAGTTTTGAATGATAGGGGATATATAACAACCATTCAAGTTTAAAAAAAAGAGATATATTATTTAAAATGTTAAAAAGCGTGAGAAATTATTTTACCTAGAAAACATGAAATACTTTTATTACATTAGATATAAAAAAAAGAAAACCAGATTTTAATGACTAAGCAGGCTGTACTTTTAAAATGCCCTTGTGGCTCAGCAAGAGGTTGGAGGTCTTAAGGTCACGATGCAGAATCCAGTTGTCATGGAGATGGCGAACTCCTCTTAGAAGCTGAATCATCAGAGTCTTCACTTCACCTTGAGAGGCAAAAAGGAAAAGAAAAGAACGCAAACAAAGCTTAAGCACACGGTTGAAAGGGCAACAATGCAATGAAAACTTATGATTTATTTATTTATAACAAAAGAAGCACAACACCTGGTAGAAAGGGCTGTTTCATGGTTTCCATGAGACTCTTCAGGTCATGTTCTACATAATTCATCACTATGTAGATCTTGTCCATATTACTGCCTACAACTATCTCCTGCAAAAAACATCCAATAAACCTTACAAACATTAGCTTATTAATCAATCACCATACAAATGGCAATTTTATTTAATTATCAAAAAGATTTTATAGCTCACCCTGACTGTGACAATGTTGGGGTGTTGGGCCTTCAAGATGGTGTTGATCTCTCGGAGGGAGGTGATTGGAAATCCCTCTTTCTCTTTCTCCATTTTCAGCCTTTTAAGAGCTACGATTTCATCTGTTTTCTTGTCCTTGGCTCTGTACACCACACCATACGTGCCTTCTTCTATACGGTTCAGACATTGGAATTCCTCCACGCTACGGCAGCCCTTGAAACAATTTAAGACGGGGGTTAGGGGTGTAACGGCACACAAAATTAAGAGTTTCGGAACGTTCTTCAGTTTTTAAGTCATTGTTCGGTTAAATCTTATGTTTATTATTATTAACATTTGTGATTAACATTTGAACAATTAAATAAATTGGAAAATTTAATTCGTTTTATTAGACCTCATTTGCATAATACAGATGTGCATAAAAGTGTTTTACATTTAATATTTCATTTTCTAATGATTTGATCATCTTAACTGTTCCACTTATTTCAGCACACTTTAACAAATGTCTTCATTATGTCCATCCATTATTCATTCACTCCCATGTTGTGTGGAATTCTCAGGATTTTCTCCTTTTAAGGGAAATTCTTGAAGCTGGAAATAAAAGGCTAAATCGGTAACTTCCTTGTTAGCGGCTAACAGGAGCTTGTCTGTTGGATTGAACCACACAAGCCAGCTTCCACTCCCCACTTGCATCAGTGAACCGTGGCCACCCATGACCCTGTTGCCGGTTCACCACTGTTCCTTGCTGGGACCACTTTTGATAGATACTGATACATTTTTCCTGCATCTAATACATCAACTTTGAGAAGAAAATGTTCACTTGCTGCTTAATATATCCACCATGATGAAGAGAAAATCAGGGTTATTCACTCACCGCTCATAACGTTATAATGTCAAAGTTATGTCAGATCTTTGTATATAGTAGATTTCGTAAAAAGACCTAAATACAATAGTAAAAAATTTTTTTGTTTGCCTCATAGCTACTCAAACTTCCCTGGTAGAATCCCTGATTCATACCTGTAATGCAGGCAGATATTTAGGCAGCTCTTTTTTCAGCTCTACAGGCGAGACTGGTGGCGAATCTGGGATGTAATTTTCCTCTGGTGTGGCTGACTGAGAATGAGACTGGGGGGTCACGTCTCCTGCGTCTACTTCCTCACCCTCGTCTTCCTCAACACTCTCTTCCGAGTCGTGATCGAACCGTGACTCTGGGACTGTAAAGAAAAACTCAGGTTAATGACACTAAATCCACAAAAAAAAAACAGTTTGGTCAATTAGCATGTCTGAAAGTGGAAAAAAAAATTGACATTTTTGCCACAAAGTTATTGTAAAAAAAATAATAATACTACAAAAAAATTTAAGAGTATTTAACTTATCTTGTTTAAGATTGTACAAAAAATAAGCATGTAATACAGTGTAAAGTAGTAAGTAAAACCCATGATATGGAGACAAAGATAGGCAAAGGTAATCTAATCATTTTATCCTTTACACAACTGAAAAAATACAAATGCAATTTTCCTATGATGGAAAAAGTAAGCAAACACCCACATACATTATTTCTTCAAGAGAAAATCATGTGCACAAAAGCCAGAGGTTTGTGTGGACCTCTAGAGGTTTTTTTTTTTTTTTTTTTTACTTCACATATATTGTCTTGTTTTTATCTGTTATTAGTTTGGGTGGTATCATCGTTCCTAGACCTAAAAGAGCTCAGTCAGGATTTCAGAAATAAGGCTGTAGAGAGACCTAGTAGTTAAAAAATATAAAGTAGTAGAAATCAACCATTCCTTAACACCACTGCTAAGTTGGCCAGATCTGGCGATCCTAGCAAATGTAATGTGGGAGCAGAAAATTGAGCTCTTGCTTTTGTTTATATCAAATGTGAATGACTTTGGAAAAAGACCAATTTGATAGCCTTGGGTGGTCAAAAGTGAACAGCCTTGAACATCAGTGTAAGACTAACACTTGTAAAATGTATCTAGGTAAACACCAGACATCTAAGCCGCAGTGTTTTTTTTGGGTCACGGGACTAAGAGCACACCAGCATCTGTTTAAAAAAAATCAATATAACAACTAAAAACCATGATGAAAGAAATTATATGTTTGGGGCTGCTGTGCTGAATCTGCACATGCTCAACTTGCAATCACAGAGATTCTGAGGCCATGTGTCAAAAAAATAACTAAAGCTAAAATAGTGGATTTCCCAATAGGATAATGACTCAAAGAATGAAGGGGTTGGGAGTTATAGAATAACCTCCTCAAAGCTTAGATCAAAATCCTAGTGAAATTCTGTGGGAGGATTTTAAACTGACTGTACATGCAAGTAGCTCCCCAAACATTGCACAGTTGAAAGAATTTTGCACGAAGGAGTGGGCAAATATTTCTCCTAGTAGATGTCAGCGACTGGGAGGCAGTTTTAGGTGATGCCTACAAAAAGATACTTCAGTCTAATACTGCAAAATAAGTTACTACTGCTATGGACATATAGGAAAAACTTTTTACTATATTTCTTTCCATACATTTCTTTCCATTCAATTATAAAATGCTTATCTACCGAGGGTGTAACGGTACACATATTCGTACTGAAATGTTTCAGTTCAGGGCTTTTGGTTCGGTGCAAATGTGTACTGAATGCAATCCTTTTTACGTGCGGAACATAGTTACAATCCAAGTTCCCTCACAAACATTAAGTGGCAGACTGCAAGTTTGTTTAGTCTCTCCCTTGCACTTTGAGCGCAGTGTCACCGTCATAATTATTAAACCTGAAAACATACAAAACAATGCCAGGGGTATAAAAAAAACCAAAAAGAAACTAAAATTAGCGCAGTGTCACTGCGGCTACTCACTCCGGAGTCCTAGTGCATCAAAATACGATTTGTAGTGTTTTGTAAAACCCGGACTGTGTTTTGCGCAGGCGTAATAATCGCTGCCACTTCTGTTTTTCCGACAGTTCAGCGATACTTTCGTGTTTTATGCCCAGCTTTAAGAATTTTTCTTAAAAGAAGAAAATCCTGACAATTCCACATACTAAGGGAATGAAAGAATGAAGGATGGCAGAAATAAAGACATTTGTTAAAGTATGTTGGAAAAAGTAGATCATATCTTTCAAAAATTGGTGTGTAAATGTAACACACACATCAAGTACTACCCAAATGGGGTCTAACAAATGTAAACTATTTAATAAAATGTTTCCATTTATTTAATTTTAATCAATTTAAATTGTGCCAATTGATTTGATTAATCAATAAAATCAATATTAACAAACAGTGTATTAAATTAATTTGATTTATTATATAATAAATCAAATTATATATATATATATATATATATATATATATATATATATATATATATATATATATATATATATATATATATATATATTTTTTTTTTTTTTTTTTTTTTTTAATAAAATATTACTTTATATATTATTTATAACCAAGCAGGCATTTTATTTCAAATTGTTTAAAAAATGTAAAAAGTTGATGTTCACAAATGTTAATCACAATAAACAAACAAACAAACAAACAAACAAACAAACAAGCAAGCAATTTCAAGTTTTGCATTTCTTCCCCCTAACTGTACCGATATTGAACCGAACCGTGACTTTAAAACCAAACTATGAATTGTGTGTACCGTAACACCCCTGTTATCTACGAACACATTTTAATGCTTAAGATCAAATCACACTGAGGATCAGTGTCTATGTCACTGAATTTTTTCTTAAGACTGAATGGAACGTGGGTACTCATTTTCAGATTTCCATAACCCTTATACCAGTTAAATCTCAGCCTTGCAATTATTTGTATCTGTATTTGTAATAATTTAATTGTAAATTATTGTAAAGACCAATTAATTTTCTTGGATATTGTAATAGCTGCTTTTACAGAACAGTGCACATAGCAAAACTAGTGGCCTGCATTTATAAATATATAAATAAATAAATAAATAAAAAGAAGACAATAAATTAAAAGACTGAAATGAGTCACATTGTGTCTGGGTTTGCCCTCACCAGCAGGTATGTGACTGCCATTCTCTTGTTCATCTTCCTCCTCTTCTGACTGCTCCTCTTCGCTCACGTCCTCTACAATAAACAAACAAACCAACGGTGTCATTAATATAAACAGGGCAAATTTTTATTATGTATTAACCATTTCCAGCTCTGTAACCTCATTTGTTTTTTCAATCTGTTAGATTATGTGATTTACTACTGGCAGAGGTGAAAACTGGTAAAGACTATAAAAGTGACCTAATCTCTGTTTACCAGCAAAGAACTTCAGTTTGGTTTAAGAGAATGTAGCTGGGAATTTTTAGGGGCCAGGGCTGGATGGACACTAACCTGCACTCTGATCAGATCCTTCAGAATCTGATCCTGACTCTCCCTCTTCATTTTCCTCGCTCTGGCTACTCGACTGCTCTTCTTCATCCTCCTCCTCCTCCTCCTCTGAACCGGACACAGAGCCTTTAATTGCAAACAATCATAATGCACTAGTTATCAAATTCATATACATTTGTAGGGCTTTAGTTTCCTTAGGTGTGTGTGTGCTTGGATGTGTTTACCCATTGAAGACTCTGCTGTACTAGTCTTTCTCTCACTGTCACTGATATCCTGAAGATCAGCCAGTAAATCCTCAGTCTTTTCTTCTTTCACTGAGGACAAAAATAATAATACTCATGCAATCTAGGCTAATATTTAAAAAAAAAAAAAAAAAGGTTTTTCAAATCTCTGTTATATAAAGCCGAGGACAACGCTAGGAATGCTTATCACTTTTACAGTGATCTCGCAAAAACAATAAAGGAAACCGGGTGATCTAATGGCCTCCGAGCAGCAGACCGCACAACATACTCCGCCAGTGAGAGAACTCTAATGGCTAGCACACGCCACTAAAAGTGTCTTATTACTACACAAGCCGAGGCTATAACGGTCTGTTAAGGCTTGAAGCAAAAGCTCTGGCTGAAATTTGTTTCACAGTGTGGAAATAAACTTATATGCACGTATTAATAGCTGCTATAATGGCTGCACAAGTAGCAGACTACTAGTTTTTAAGCCAGAGACTAGACGAATAAAATATTCCTGTGATATCAAGTATGCATGAATATGCTAACTCAAAAATGATATATTAATTACAGAGTGAAAAAAAAACATCTGGAGACGTCATACATTGACCAAAACTTACAGTTTAGCGGGAACTATTGCGTCATAATAATTAGCATTATTAATAGTAGTAGTAATTTCAGAAAAGCAGTGTTAACAGCTATCTGAAGATTCTGTCTGGTTCCCAAATCACTTCATGGAACCCACGGTGTCTGAATGATGCTTCTTTTGGTGATGGAATGTTAGCAGATTTATAAAATCGACATATGGTGAGGTTCAAATCGAGCCATGATAATTGACTGTTAAAGAGTTCAGCCAGATCAGAACTTTAGGATATAATATACATGCACCTGCTCAGTGAGCTTGTGGAAGCCTTGAACTAGAGACCTCGGAACCCAACGAGGGCGGGCGGGACAAGATTTAATTGGTGAATGCGGGTGCGGGCGGTAAAATACTTTGTGTGTCTACAGATATGTCTTTATTATTAAAGAGAGAAACACAAACAAAACCTTGGGCATTTTTATATTATATATCGCTTTAGTTGATGTTCTAGGTTCTGAAAAATTCCATGTTCATGACCATGTTCATTATTTACACAAAAAGTCAAACTCAAATAAAACGAAACGTTAGTTACATTTCCGTTTCTTTTTCATTCATTATCAAAAGGGACCCAAGCGGGGAAAATAAAAAAGCAAAAGTAGCAGGAAGAAGGAGTCAGTGCATTAAAAATAACTACTTACACATTTTACCTGCGGGCTTTTGTGTGCGTGAGCGGGACAAAACTTAAACATTGCAGGCTGGAGAAAATACAATTTTTCCATGAACAGGTACAGGTCTCTAACTTGAACCCTTTGACCCTGTGCTCTTATCAATATTTCTAATCATTTTTGATAACGTGGGGAGAAATAAACATGGATAGAAAATATAATCTAATTAAAAATGATCATAAGGCATTTAATGGGTTGCATAATTAGTGCTATAAGCCAAATAATGGTTTTGATCCAAGGTTTAAAAAATTATAATTAATTAATAAAAAAAAATTATAAAATAAAAGAGAAAAAAAAGCCTATGCTCCTGAAGTGAGGAGAGAAAAATCAATGTAATTTGCGTAACTATTTACGAAGAATTCCAGCAAAATCTTTGTGGTAAAAGTTGCTGTGAAACGTGAATCAGCTCTTAACATACAAATGGCATCATAAACATTAATGATCTATAAAAATAAGCCTGGGAGAAAGTGATGGAAAAAATGACATACAAGTACAATTAAATTCATTCTTAAAAAAGAGGAAAGAATATTGCCTAGTGGAGCCCATCTACCAAAAGTAAGAAAGGAGGGCAATTGACATGGAAAAACAACCAAGAGGCTAAAGGTTAATCTGAAAGAACTCAGATGGTGAAATTTGTTCACACATAGGACAGATATAGAGCAAACATGAACACCTTTATCACAAAGAAAAATGGTCATGGTTAAAGGTAAGATGGTTGGAACCAGGGCAAATACATAGAAACACTAAAAGTAACATTGTTCCAGTCTTCAAGAGACTGAAGAGTGGCGTAAAGCTTAAATGTCTACCCCTAAACATACAGCCAAAGCTTTGCTGAAGTGGTTTAAAACCAAGAATGAAAATGTGCTAAAACATTGAGAATATGTGGCAAGACTTGAAAATTGCTGTTCACCAATATTGTCCAGCCAGTCTGAAAGTTCTTGAGTCCTTTCTGAAAAGAGGAATGGGCAAAAATATCAGAAACCAGATGTGCAAAGCTGATATAGACATACTGTAGAATGCTTGCAGCTATAATTGCAGACAGAAGTGGGTCTATGAAATATCGACCCAGACTGATGAATGCAAGGGTTTTTTTTGTATAATTAAACTTGGTTTCTCAGAAATAACTCTCCAAAAAAAGATGTCTGAATCAAATTGCAAAACCGCAAGTTCAATTTCAACAAGACGACAGTTAAAGTTAAGGGAGTAACCAGGTTGAACAATAAAGACTTACACCAATACTTTCAAAAAGATTGTTTATATATATCTGGGTTTTTTTTTTGTTTTTTTTTTAACAGTGTGATCTGGTACTGCCCCTCAAATAATTAATTGGCTTTTACTGATATTCAGGCAGCATTAAGGAAAATGGAGTTGACAGCCCAGGTCACAATATATTCTCAAAAGCTGTGCTGCTAATGATGACTGACAAAAACTTTATGAAATTACTGTTTAGCTATAATAATAATAATAATAATAGGCTATAGCTTCCAAAGAATTTGATTAATACACTACAGGAAGCCTCCAACAACCATTCTACACATTTGAACATTTTATACTGTAAGATTTTATATAAAAGCCTTATAAGTTATAACTATTATTGACAGTTTAACTGACCTGGTCGTCTCTGTTCACTACTCTCGGGTCTTTGCTCTCTCTGTAGACGAACAGGACTTCGGCTCCGACTGCGGTGCCTAGACTTGAGTTTGTCTCCGTAATCCTCCAGGCTACTGCCTCGATGGTGGGAAGGCGGACCTACATGAACAAGAGCAGTTTAAAGATCAATTAACTATAAGTAGGTAAGCAATTATTCTCTGCAGCCTGAATGACTTAAATTATTATGCGCAGAGCAACTTGATTCTTTGACGTAACACTGAAACCAACCAAAGCGTGCGTGCAAGTTCTGCGCTTGCTTAAGAGACATAACTTAGCCATACCAGCAGGTGGCAGTAGTCTCTATTCTGCATCCAAACAGGGAAACCAAAAAAGCTAGGACTGTGAATATATAAAGCAAGCAGCGTTTACACCTGCCGCGATCGTTATTAACAGATTCCTGTAGCTTTTTGTAATCATGTCTGTTAAGTTGCAAAAACAAGAGCAAGAAAGACTAGTGTTCCTTTTTTTTTTTTTTAAACATTGAGAGAGAGAGAGAAAGAAAAAGAGAGAGAGAGAAAACGAGAATAACATTTGGAGGGAGGGAGAGAGAGAGAGAATAACATTTGGAGGGAGAGAGAGAAAACGAGAATAACATTTGGAGGGAGGGAGAGAGAGAGAGAATAACATTTGGAGGGAGAGAGAGAAAACGAGAATAACATTTGGAGGGAGGGAGAGAGAGAGAGAATAACATTTGGAGGGAGAGAGAGAGAACGACATTTGGAGGGAGAGAGAGAGAGAGAGAGAGAGAGAGAGAGAGAGAGAGAGAGAGAGAGAGAGAGAGAGAGAGAGAGAGAATATAAGTATAGCATTTGAAGAGAGAGAATGAGTAACCGTTCGGAACTGTATTGATGGTGAGCCTTCAACCAGCTGTAGTTTAGACTACAGGTACGCACAGGGACTAGAACCTGGTAGAGGCTTGTGCTGTTTAATAAATGTTTAATTTAAGCAATTTTCTTTATCATGTCTTGTTTATTAACCATTAGATTTTATGAGATGAAGAGAAAAAAAGAAAAATCGACCAAAAAAAAAAAAAATCTGCATCATATATCAGCCATTGGCTGCCCTGATTTCTAAATATCGGGCAGAGAAAACCCCATATCGGTCGACCTCTAATCGAGACTTCACTATAAATGACGAACATGGACATGCCTACCGTCGCGTCGTGCCTCCCGCTCCTTGCGTCTCTCCTCAGCCCTCCTTTCCCTCTCTTTCTGCTCGCGTTGCTCTCTCTGCTCCTTTTGTTGCTGCTCGCGCAGCTTCCTCTCTCTCTCACGCTGGCGCTCCAGCTGCTCCAGACGGTCCCTGTGGATGAAAAGTGGTTAGTGGGTTGCAATTCATTAACTCCAATACGTCCAAAGTGTGTAGCATTAGAAACGACCAAACCTCCCGAAAGCTCTTCAACCAATTAATCACAAACCCAGTATCTCCGGTGTCTGAGTCAATAAATTTAACCTCATCCAGACAAATTTCAATCAGCCATCCGATTAGAAGAAGATACAGCATTATTTTCAATTATATTAGAGTTATTGTCTGGTTTTTGGATTAGATTTTTTTTGCAGCTGGCCTAAGTTCTAACATACAGTACTAAGATAAAATATACTCTGCCAATAAAAAAAAGAAATCATTAGAAGACATAAATAAGGGTAAATAAAAATCTGCAAGTCAAAAATGCAATATTTGAAAATATTTTTTTTCTTCATCACGTGGCTGGGTAATTTAACTTCTGTATATTAGAGACTTATATCTGGTTAATCAGGAGAAACTCTTAAGAACCTACTATCATTTTTTGGACAGTTTAAACATTAGTTAAATTCAAGACACCTGTTACCAAAAACTTAGAGGCACACAAATGTATGGGATGTTTTGAGTGTGTGAGCATCATTTTGTCCTTCACTTGAACTAGGAGACCCACACCTGTTAGAGCATGACGGTGCCCTTGGGCACAAAATGAGCTCCATCAAGATGTGGTTCCATAGGTTGGAGTGGAAGATCTCCTGCTATAGCACTCTGACCTCAACCCTATTAAGCACCTTTCAATAGGATCAATTGGAACACTGACTGCACCCAGTGACTTTACTCTAAATGACTTTAGCAATAAGGTCACTGGAGAAGAGCAACCCTGTGTATGTGTGTGATCACCTCTCCCTGCGCGAATGGGCTCTGGCCTGATCACGGCGTTTCTGTCGATCGTAGTCCCTGCGAACAGTGGTGTCGTCCTGCCACGGTCGTTTCCGCCGATCGATCTCTCGTACCTTCTCTTTGTCCTTTACTCGGATGTGCTTTCCTGCTTGGAAAAGGACACTTTACTTGTCAGAATGAAACGGTCTGAGAACTACTAAAAAATATATCACAGCCAATATGGCTACCTCCTTCTGCAGAGTGGCTCCTGCGTCTCCTCTTATCCTTCCGCTTCTCTTCTTTCCTGTGGTACGACTTGTCTTTTCTGGACATCTGCTGGGGAGGTTTAATAGCTAGCGAATCATCTTCCTCTCCTCTACATCGAATTGGGAACAGCAACCAAAATGAGTAAAGCTACATTTACATTCCATTGGATAAAATCCTAAAATGTGGACTCCTAGTGAATCTTACCACCTATAGATATATGATTATTATAATAATTACTACTTGGTATGTACTATAAATACAGTTATATTTATATAGAATGCCATAGCAGTAAAGACTGCAAGTGGAGCACCTGTCTTCTGTCGAGTCCTCCCTTAAGTATGGAGAGTTGCGTATTTTTATTTCCATCCTGTGGTCCCGTAATTCTCCCTCTTCTGGAGTGTCACGTATGGATTCCCGATCATCCGGCTGTCCAAAGAGGAGACAGTTTGCACATTTTAGAGCCGTATGCTCTCTATACGATGAGCTGCAAGAGATTTCTGAGACTTGTGATAAGAGCGACTTCCGATAACCGAGACTCAAACTAAATTACTTTTTTCCCCCCTCAAGACAAATCACTTGCAATTACTGACAAAAGACCTGAGATAACAGAAACAAATGACTTGATAACTGAAATATGGGATAACAGATATGAGGTACCACACTTTCAATAAATGAGATAAGAGAGACATGAGATAACTGAGACATGAGATAATTAAGACTTGATCTGTGATAACTGATATGAACATAACCGCAACTTCAGATGAATGAAACTTCAAATAATAGATGAATGACAATTGCTGAGCCTTATGCAAAAACAAACACACAAAAAAACACACTCAGATGGAAATAAAAGGTATATGACTGAGCATTGAGATCTCAGATACGAGATAGCTTCATATAGCAGACTTGAACGAGATAACCCAAACTTGATCAATTCCATAACTAAAGACAATTGAAGTGACTGAGACTTGAGATAACTGGGATCTGAGCGAATGACTTGAGCCTTTTAAGCTAGAAGACTTGACATGAACGAATCTGAGAAAAACCAAGAGCTGAGATATCTGCGTACTGACATATTAAAGACAATTATGACTTCACGTGAACATGACAATGCACATGAGCTTCTAGCTTATTCATGCGTAGCAGAATATCTGCTTTAGGTCAATTTCAAGCCAATAAAATAATCTAGACCTAAAGCACAAAAACGTAGCCTACGTTTTTCATGCGCTTAGGTTCTGTCTTCTCCTCAAGCTCTCGTCTGCGTTTTTTCTCTTGTAAAATTTCATCGAGTGTTTTAACCTTCCAGGTGTCTTTTTCGTCCCCCATCAGCTCCAAGTCACGACCAGCTGCAAAACAAACAAACAAACAAAAACAATAAACCAGTGAGATACATTGGAGGTTTTTGTTTTTTCAATCATTTGTAAAGTTTATTATCCGATTAAACTTGTATCTGTGCCTGATATTTTCTGCAGCTTGGGTCTTAACAGATTAGGAGTCCTGAGATGCTCAGAGAGCGCTGCCTATCTTTACACTCGCAGTAATTGCAAACCACTTGACAGTTTATTGCTTAATACTGAATTCAAGAGCATGAAATTCAAGTGGGTTTGATGTGTAACAGGGTCACAGCACAGGCTCTTGGACTCCACACTGAGGTGCCCAATTTATTTATTTATTTTTTGCCTAACAACCTTACCACATACATACATACATACATATATATATATAAAATCAATGAGAGAGCTTTTTTTTATTATTTTATTTTTATAAGAGCTACAGTTTGCAGTTACTCCGGTATCACCTCATTAACCGTCCGTGTGGAAACATAGCAAAAGTTCCGTTTGGTGAGGTTTTTTTACAAGAATATATTGTCTTCATGCTCCATGTTGAGTTTGCTTTCACTGATAATAAACATAAAGCATCCATATTTATCCATGCCCATGTTGATTAAAATATTAAAAACGTGAAAATTATTAACTTATGGAACTTTTTCAACAGATAAACATCGATGTTTATATCTATATCTAAATCTATATATTGACTTATGGAACATTTACAACCGATCAAAATCGATTTTTAGATAAATATTTTAATCGAGTGACAGCCTTAATTATTATACAATTATATTACAATTATTATAAGTGCATGGTTATTATTTAGATCATCTGGTCGCGTCAAATAATACGGATTAATTCAAAACATTCAAAAACTCCTAGTCTTATAAATAATAAAATAAAGAAGGAATGTGTTAAAGGAAAGCGCTCTCTCACACACACACACACACACACACACACACACACACTTCTTTCATATTCTCTCTCATGCACACACTTAAATATACTTAATAATTCAATAATTAACTGAATAAGTACCGAGTGGGCCGGTGAAACTTATTTTACATTTAAAAGGCTGATAATTAAAATGTTCAACAAAATAATGTTATAGTCGCTTTTTAATATAGTATATAGTTGCTTTTAGCTTATTATAGATTACTATTAGATTCCTATATAGCTTATATTTGCGGTTGATTAGCGTAACACGGGAGGACTACATCTCAAATAGCTTCGCACACCCTATGCAAAGTGCACTACATAGTGCCTATTATGAACGCGCAGTGACAGCCTTGTTAGGGCACTACATGTTCACTAGGACGCTATTTAATATGGAACCAGCTTCTACGCTAGGCTAAATCATAAACTAGCGGGCTAATAAGCTAAACTAACTCACAGCACTGTTAACGTGTTGCTCGCTAATCAGTTACACAGACGTCAAATACTTAAAAAATAACGTTTGGCTGTATCAAAAGCAACCTAGAAGTAGTATAAATGTATTCCGAAAACAGCATACAAACCTGAAAGTTATTCGTCGCGTGTTTGAAATACCGGAAAAACAAAATACAGGGGGGAAAAAAAACTTTGAAAATACTTCCGGATGTCAGACAGGAAGCTAGATCATTACCGCCATCTAGTGGACAACGTTACGTCCTCCGACACTGCGTCCTATTCATCCTAATGTTCACAGTGATGTCATGAACTCAGTGGAGGATATCAGGTGCACTTATTTAATCCCATAATGATCCGCGCTGGGTAATAATGATGTACCCCACAGGGTATAAAATACGCTAATGGTTGAGTCACACGCATCCTCAATCTCTCTCTCTGTGGACCACAGCGAGTTACCATGATAACGTCCCTGTAGACCTTTTACCCTCAGACTTTATTCCCTTTATACCACCACAGCGCTATGTCAAACATCACAACTCATGTCATCATAATGAAATCAAGTTTTTTAATTTTTTAAATTTGATTATTTTCAGAATTTTTTTCCGGAAAGTTTATAGGACTGTGGTGAGACCTGCGATGTTGTATGGTTTAGAGACAGTGGCATTGAGTAAAAGACAGGAGGTGGAGCTGGAGGTAGCAGAACTGAAGATGTTGAGGTTTTTGTTGGGAGTGACGACAATGGACAGGATTAGAAATTTGTTTATTAGAGGGACAGCGCATGTAGGACGTTTTGGAGACAAGGTGAGGGAGGCGAGATTGAGATGGTTTGGACATGTGCAGAGGAGGGACATGGGGTATATACTTCTCCATCAACATTCTCAAAGCAAATATTGCATCTGTGGTGCTCTTCCTCTGCATGAAACCATACTGTTGCTCACAGATGGTCACCTCTTCTCTCAGCCTGGCTTCCACTACTCTTTCCCATAACTTCATGGTGTGACTGATCAACTTTATTCTCCTGTAGTTACTGCAGGTCTGCACATTTCCCTTATTCTTAAAGATAATCACACTCCTTCTCCATTCCTCAGGCATCCTCTCACCTTCCAAAATCATGTTGAACAATCTTGATAAAAACTCCACTGCCATCTCTCCTAAACATCTCCACGCTTCTACCGGTATGTTGTCTGGTCCAACCGACTTTCCACACTTCTTCCTCTTAATCGCTGCTCTCACTTTCTCCTTACTAATCCTATCCACTTCCTGCTTCACCATCTACACACCTTTCAACCTTCTCTCTCTCTCTCTTCTCTCTCTCTCTCTCTCTCTCTCTCTCTCTCTCTCTCTCTCTCTCTCTCTCTCTCTCTCATTTTCCTCATTCATTAGCTGCAGAGGATAAATAAGTTTCCACCTCAAAAACTGGCGATTTACACAAATGCTTCCCTGAGTTCAAGTGACAGACATATTTCAACATCCACTCTTAAGAGGAGGGTGCATGAGTCAGGCCTTTATGGTCAAACGAGCCAAAAAACAAAAGAAATGGACATTAGAGCAGTCCTTTGTTCTGAGGAGTCAAAATGTAAGATTTTTGTTTCGAACTGCTGTGTCTTTGTTAGACGTAAAGACAGAGAATGGATAGTTCCTGAATATGTAGTTTCCACTGTAAAGCATGGAGAAGAACATGTGATGGTGTGGGTGTGTTTTGCTGTTTACACTGTTGGTGACTTAGTCAAAAGCACACTTAATCAGCCTGGCTACCACAGCATTTTGCAGCGACATGTCATCCCATTTAATCTGCACTTAGTGGGACCATCATTTGTTTTCCAGCAGGACAATGACTACAAACACACCTCTAGATTATGCAAGAGCTAATTACCCAAGAAGGTAAATCCCATTTAAAAAGTTTCTTTTTTATTATACTATTGAGAGCCAAAAACAACTTATCAGCTTCAATTTTCCTCTTCTTTCTTGCAGTTTAGAAAACAAGAAATGCAGTTTGCTGTCTCACAGAAGATTCCAGAATTCTTTTGTCCTGAAGACTTTCCTGTGGTGGAAAACCTACTGTAAATATCAAACAAAGGTTTCTGTAATAAAATAATCATCATATCAGCAAATATATATATATATATTTTAGTTAATTTAATATTTATTGATTAAGTTTAGATTACGTAGAGCATTTTCCACAAAAGGCCCTGTGAATGTGTTGTATAGAACATCCCACAAATTGATCGTTGTATGTTTTAATGACCGTAGATGGGGGTTTTTTTTGGTCCCACAAGCTTCCTATCTGAATAAAGTCGTCTGAAACTGGTTCCAGGAGCATGACAATGAGTTCAGTGTACCCCATACCTCCCCAGTCCCTTCTGAAACCAACTCAACCTTCTGAACCTTTAGAAACTTTAGGACCACACAAAAAAATCTGTGACCTGTGAATCTGTCTTTATTTGATATAAGATGTTTGATGTTGGCCATGATATCTATTCTAGTATATCACAGACTATATGTTCTGTCTTTTGTCTGCAAAAGCATTATTTTAAAAAGAACAATAATAAAAACCCCATTTTGCATTTTCCCCTTAATGATATATAAGGCAGATGAAAACTCAATCTGTCACTCATGACTTACAGAACACTTTCTTAAGATGACCAGAAAAATGACAAGATGAAAAGCTGTACTTCTTTTATTATAAACTTGAGAAACTAAATTTGACATTTCTCCTGGAAAAAAAATACAAAATAAAATCACACCTGTACACCTCAATGCAAATTGCACATTTATCCACAGGGCAGACCGATGTGTACAGAGGGAAAAAAAACCACCACATAAAACATTTTCAATATTAAAATCCGGATCTCATTAGTCGTTACTGTATAAACAAACATGGTCCTGTCAGTCTTTTTGCTATTTAGACAGCATGTTGATATGTTCACCTATTTATAAAAAAAAAAAAAAATTCCCTCAAAAAAAATCGACAAAAAAAAATGAACGAGAAAGGTTTTTTTTGGGAAAATCAAAATGTCAGCACAGGTTTAGAACCCAAAGCTTCATGTACTACACAGCTCAAGTAAAAGAGAAGATTGTGAGACTTTTATCGAAGTGTAAAATAGATGACTGACTGATTATTAAATAGTTTTTACTCAGTAATCCAGTGGGGCAGTTCACAGGTTCTATGATTAACATTCTGTCAGCAGGTAACATCAGACTTTTGGCCCAATGAGGAAAAATGTATGATTGTAAGCTTGGAGTAGAAATCATAAATTCTCTCTGCAGGTAAGAAAAAACAAAAAAACAGAATCCGAATGATAGTACAATGCAGATGCCTGCAACAAAGGGTCTTGCAGCAGTAGTCATAGAAATAAAAAAAAAATCACTGTTTACACAACAAAGTGGTTGTACCTGATCACTGCTTATTCAAAGAACTAAAACCTGATACATTTTTACGTCTGGTTTGAATCTGAAATGAGGAATAAAAGATGTATAATCATTTTAATCATGTATTTTTTTTTCCCTTTAGGAAAGTATGACATAAATTGCACTATAAGTTATTTATAGTGGAATTGTCTACTAAATTAAGGAATGATAAAGGAATAGATACCACAAACTCAAAGAACAAACTGACCAAAGACATCCATCACTCTGCTAGTCTATTGGTCCACTTTTTGGTGCTGAATAAAACTAAGTTCATTTTAATCAGTGTTCATTTTAAGGGGCCGGGTTTATAACCGGAATAGTCGTCTTTTCCCCCATCTTCAAAAAGCCTTTAACTGAAATCTAGATGATTTACTAAAGCCAGTTATATTTTGTTTGACTGGTAAATGTCTCTGAATCAGCTGGAAAATGTCTTTTTAGCAGCCTTTAGTTAGTGGTCACAAGAACAAACCATTTTCTTATACATCGTAGGTAAAAAAAAAGTACAATATTAGCATGATATAGGCATTTGAGCCAGAAGGTTGATGGTGGTCAAAGCTTGTGCAATCGAGTAGGCCGACAGGATTTCAGGACGTACTGGTGGAATATGTACCACTGGATCAATTTGTTTGTAGGGTTTAAAACTCCTGCACTGTTTCCAGAAGTCATAGTTCGTCCTTCTGATTCTAGTTTTACAAATGTCGCTAATATTCCCTCGCCACCAAAACGGTGATGTGGAAAAGATCATTCCTAGGAGTCTATACAATTGTACGCGGGCAAAGCAAAAATAACGAGCGGGAAGTTTAGCTCATGTAAGGAATCGATGCTCATTTCCACATATTCAAACTCTTTCCTGTCGACGAATTAAGAAGGCAACGTGACTGTGCACGTATACGTGGATTAAAAGGAATCGGACAAAACTGCTTCTGGTCAATTTGACAAGACAAAAATCGGCTTCACTTTAGACCCTTTACTTTAAAAACAATTGAGCACTTGTGTGAGGTATCTAATAAGTCAGAAGAGGAAGTCCGCGAGGACATTGCTGCCCCCCCTCACAAAAGAAAAAGCTGGAATAACACTTTGCTCCACCTCTTGGAAAGCTGAAATAAATATAAAAACTGCTATCCTAGTAGAATTTTAAGTTCCGTCCGAGTCAGTCTGCTGCTTTCATGTTGGACTCTTGAAGTAAAGGCCTGTGGTCTGAATCGGATGACTGGGCGAGAGTCTGCAGTGTACTCCTCTGTACTTGTTTGGCCTTGTTGTACAGCATGACACCCAGAAACACCATGATGGTGCCGGCCGCAGACAACAGCGTGATGGGATTACTGAACACGATGATACTCAGCCAGATGGACAACGCATGCTTCACTGTGCTCGCCACGCTAAAAAAAAAAAAGAGAAAAAACACAAAGAGCTTATTATGCAAAGAGCCAAAGCTTTACTTTAGCTTTATTAATGTGTTCTGTCAATGTGCTTTAAGTAATACGCTGTCATTTATATAGTAACAACTCATTCACAGGGGGTCTTGTGAGCGACACATGAAAACATGGCAAAATGATGAAATGGCAAAAGGAGAAATAAGACAATTTGGAAGATCCAATGAAGTATCTTTTTGATACAGACATAAAGACAATTTGAAAGAAAATCCAACATATGAACTAAAGACAGAGAGTGAGGTGTTAGGTCACCACAATATACACACTGTTTTTACTGTTTAACTGTGCAATAATAACAATAACCACGCTTTTTTAAGCAACACATGTGCAATAACAATAATTAAAAACTGTGCAATATTACCTGTGTGCAATATGTTTAGTACTGTAACTACTTACTCATGGTTTTTTTTTTTCCTTTTTTTTCTATTTATACATTGTGTTGTGTATATACACTATATACTGTATTATGTTTCTACTTTTTATTTTTGACATATTCGCACATTTCTTTTTCTTTGCTGCAGTAACAGAGAAATTTCCACACTGTGGGATGAATACAAATATATCTTATCTTACCACAAATCACTAAAACAACTTAAATAGTCCCAGGCACAAATTCTCTGGAATGAAATTGTGGTGAAAATTGGTGAATATCATTTCTTCACACATTCCCCTTAAAATGACCGTGGGCAAAAATCACACAGATCTATTGATGTAATGTGATTAGGTGTGCTTGCTCAGTGGTTAAAATGTTAGTCTTCTGATCAGAAGGTCATGAGTTCAAATCCCCACTACTAAGCTGCCACTGCTGGGCCCTTGAGCAAGGCCCTTAACCCACACCTGCTCAGTTGTATGAATTAGATAATTGCAAGTCGCTCTGGATAAGGGTGTGTGCCAAATGCCATAAATGTAATGATTATAAGACTTTGCCGACCTTCTTCCATTTCATTAAACCATTCAGTACTCCTGAAAAAACTTAGTCCCATTAGAATAGATACACTATCTGAAACAATTTACTCAGACACCAACAACACAGTTTTTCAGCCATATGTAGTTCTTACTCAAACTGTTATCAGAAAGATGGAGGCCCACAATTGTATAGAATGTCTATGGATGCGATAGAATTAAACTATCCCCTTTAATTGAATTGGGAAAAGCAAAACTGTTAAGGCTGCAACAACTAATCGATAAAATAATATAAGATAATAATCGATCACAAAATTGTCAATGAATGACGCTATCGATTAGTTGGCCTGCTCAAATTAAGGGTTAGCGTGACAGCAAGATAACACTCCCACTTGCGGAACTCGCAGAGAGTACAAGGTTGACCGGCAGCAGGAAAAAGTGTGCGTACCAAGTCGTGGGAGCATTTTCTAATAAACGCAACAAAGAAAACTGTACCTGCAATTTATGCACAGTGAAGCTTATTTGGAATAGAAGTGTAACAGTGATGCACGAGCCCGTGAAAAGAATACACACCAGTGTCATGGATGAAGGCGAAACAACAGCACGTTAAGCAAAACAACAAACTGACTCGTGAGCATCAGGTTGCGCAAGCAGCTCGCCCACGACAAAGCGATGGATTCAGTTAAAATGGCGCAAACAAACACTAAATCTATAAGTAGCAAATAACAGCAGCAGTAAACGATGAAATTTTTAGTCACTGTTGTGGTTTTCAGCATTTGTACACCAATGCATATTATTATAATTTTGTTTTAAATCAAGCCTGTTAGCTTGCTCTGTTTCATTTTTTTTTTCATAGCTTTTTTCTGTTACAACAGTGAATTTATCTTCTTTCAAACGTGATATACTGCGGCTTTACTACGTTCAAATGCTTGTTTTCAATGTTTGTATATTATTTTTTTTTTTTTTACAGAATCACCCCAGCATGATTGAATTTGTTCAAGGAGAAATCCCCCATGCACTCCTCAACAGGCAGCCACTATAAGCTTTAAAATGTTAAAAGATAGTTAAACTCACTATGTGGCCTTTGGATTTTTTAAGTACACTTTAATACATAAATACCCTGAAATAGGGTTTTATATACTTATAATAAGCTATACATATAATAATAACTAAAAGAATGTAATCCGATTTATCGTCCGATTATCGTTCATTGCAGCCCTAATGACGATGCCCCTGTGCACAAAGCCAGCTCCATGAAGATATGCTTTACATGTGTTAGAGTGGAAGATCTTGAGCGGCCTGCTATTGAGGTCTGACCTCAACTCTTTGGAACACCTTCGGGATAAATTGGAATGCACCCCAGGCCTCCTTACCAGTACCTGACTTTCTTAAATCCCTTTTGTCTGAATGAGCACAAATCTTCACAACTACATTCCGAAATCTAGTGGAACATCTACCCAGAACATCTACATCTACGTATATTGATCAGTCTGTCCTCTAGGCACACACATGTCTGGCTTTTAATGCTAAAAACTACATAGATTAAAGACACACATGCTGCTCGTACCTGAAGGTGACAGGTGATATGCGTCCCATAAGGGCGTAGGCCGTGACGCTCTGCAGATGAAAGAGGACTCCGTCAAAAAGCAACAGCAGCACAATGTCCTGGGTCAGGTTTAAGCCACGCCCATTTTTCCCAAACAAATGGATATCCTGAGGGTGCAAAAGAGGGTTACGAGTTACAGGTGCCATTGTGAATCCGCAATTTGCTCAGTGGTGCATATGTCTATATATACACCAGCATACAATGTGTAATAATAATAAAAAAAAAGTCTATGAAGGAACCTGTATTGGATTTATGAATATGATTTTCTTTAAACAGTTAATTACAAATCGCAGTGTTCCGAGATGGATTTACTTATTTACATCCTGTGCAAAGTGTTTTTTTTTTTCTCTTTTTTCTTTAACGTTTGTCCACTGTAGTACTGTTTGAATATAAATAAGCTAAATAATCATATTTAAAAAATTTCTATACATTTTTTTTTTTTTAAAATACTTGAGAGAAACCAGACTCAAAAGGGAAGCCATCCTCATCTGGGATCTAGTTTTTGCTGTACAGCTATATAAAACACGTGAAGCAACCCAAGCTTGAGATGTCTCATCTCTGAGATGCATGCAGCCATTCTTTTCAGAACATATTTTGATACATGAAGTTTGTAAAACATCAAAAAAAAAGAAAAATCATGGTCATTGACTATTTTTAAAAAGCAGGTAGTGAAAATGAAAAGAAATTTCACTTACAGTGGAACCCCGGTGTAGGAGATTAATACGTTCCTGAAAACCGCCCGTGTTCCCATGTGAATTTTTTTTTTACCATAAGAATGAATGTAAAAGCAATTAATCCGTTCCCAGACCTCAGAGCGATCGCTTACTTCAGCCCTTAAAAAATGTTTTATGCCTAATTTAGAGATAAGAGATAAGATAAATAACCTCTAAGGAGAACACAAAGATGGGAGTGTCGCATAAACAATTCCAATTATGCAACATATGAATGCTTTCATTGTATTCACTGTAATGCAATGTTGCACGCCTGTTGCAGGGGCTGGGCATGCTGTGCTTGATTAACTGAGCATTGCTTCAATAACAAATGCTTTTAAATAGTGTTTATATATGTATATACCGTATTTTTTGGACTATAAGCCCTACGCTTTCCTACTCTTTGAACCCCGCGGCTTAAACAACGAAGCGGCTTATTTATGAATTTTTTTTCCTGGGTTTTTCCCGGTTTCACAAACTTCAAGCCAAAAAACTGAACCCCATAACATTAGACCAATGAAATTTCCGAACGGAAACGAAAAACGCACTTCACCTGTGTTCTGAGCTGCACGGTTTCGGGAGAAAAGCTTTCACCGGGTGATTTTTAAACGCGCGACGATGCCAAAAGATAAACTCCCGAGAGAAATAGTTGTGAAAGGAAGGAGGAAGACAGTGAACAATGACTTTCTTTGTAGGCTACTGTTTAGATAAAACCCGTTGTAACGCGTTGAGTCTGGGTCATGGGAGAACTCGCTAACTCCAGTTGCAACAGAAATCATATAAGCACAGACAGGTTTCCAAAACTTGTGCTTTTTTATTTTTCTTGGCAACAGCGTTACGGGTTAGTCAAAGAAACTTAGAAATCAGCATCAGAAAATAATAAGGACATAATCCTCGTCTTGAACACACGCAGCAATACCGGGAAAATGCAGTGGCAGGCTATTCCCAAAATACCGCTATGCTCCTAAAGGAAGCGCAACATATTTCACCCGTTACACCGTGTGTAACGTGTCTTTCTTTAAAGCCTGTGTAAAGTGAATCAGTTTCAGTGTAGACAGGTGCGGCTTATTTATGTTAAAAATAAAAATATTTGTAAAATTCAGTGGGTGCGGCTTATATATGAGTGCGCTTTATAGTTCGGAAATTACGGTATTTTTTTTTTAAAGGCCAATTGTGAATTTCAACAAGAGATGCTCTTTAACAACACACAGTGGCCCCAAAAGGTATGTGGATACTCAAGCAACAATTCGAAATCTAGAAACAACACGTCAAACCGAATGGTAAGTACACAATATAGTGGGACGTTTGACTTTTCCGGATGTATTTGGTTCTCTCCAATTCTTCTGTTACCACACATTTGCAAGCACACGATTGCATAGAATGTCTTTGGATGCTGTGGCATTCAATTTTCCCTTCACTTGAACTAGAAGGCCCAAACATGTTCCAGCGTCAGAAAACACCTGCACACAAAGTGAGCGCCATGAAAATATGCTTTATATGGTTTGGAGTGAAAGATTTGCTGCTATAAAGCGCTGAGCTCAACCCTATTGAACACTTGTGGGATGAATTGGATCCACTCAGATTGGAGGTTATTATAACAGCAAATGGAGAATAAATGTGGAATGGGATGTTTAAAAAGCACATGGAATCTTGTAGTCAGGCGTTCAAAATCCTGTCCATATAGAGTATCTTAAAGAACCATACTTTTTAAGCAAAACACCTCCCAAACATCCGAGTTGAAAATATACATAAATAATAAATATACCAGGGCTTTCAAAATGAACTCCTCAATAACGCGTTAACGCAAATTCATTTGACGGCACCGATTTACTAATGGCGCGCATTTCCGTTTGACTATTTTTTATTAAAAATGTAACAAAATAAATACGAGAGACAGGTGAAATTAAAACCTACAACCCAAATCACATTTATTCACAACGTCCTTTCTTTACGCAGATATACAAAATAAAAAATAAACGCCTAAAAATCTTCAATCATTTCAAAACGCTAAACGTTTGTTTTGCTGAGGCGCCAAGTCTCAAATCAAGCACCAAAATCCGCCATGATGCACACATCCGGCAATTAAAACAGTCCGTGCGGAAAGGAAAGCAAAGGTTCCGTTTAATGTCCTGATGATTTACGCACAGTGTTTTCGATTGCATGCTTTACGAATGCTTTGCAGGACAAGCAAAAACTTTTATTAAAATGTAACCTGCATTACGAGCGATAACTTGCGATGCGAACATCGAGCATCACGCGGGCAACATGCGAGCAACATGAGAACATTTTGCGCTCAACTCTCTTCTCTCTTCGCTGCGTAAAACAACGGGAGCTCAGGTCAACGTCCCGCGTATTCGTCCTAATTCGGCGTGCTTCCCTCGAAAGACCCACAGTCAGCATTCGAGCGAACGAAATTTTAATCGATTGACAGCCCTAAAATATTTAGATACAAGAAGATACTTGGACTATTAACCCATAGTTAATGTGATGGACTACACCATGTAGTTACCAAACTTGGGGCATCTAGGAGAAAATCTATAGTAAATCACTACAAGCTTCCACTATAAGATAAAGAAATACAGTCATCCATAGCTTAGACTGACCATGAGAAAGGCCCAAGCAGGAATAAGCATGACCACTGCAGCTGCGCTAGTGAAGAACTGCAGTTCTGGAGGACTAAACAGGAGAAAAGAAAAAAATATATTAACAAAGTATACAGTCACTTTCACAATATATCAATGTTGGATCACACTTTACTTATCAATAAGCACCAGCAATTTTAAACACACTATATTTGAGAAGACGAGGATTAAGCAAAAGGAAATGGGGGAGGAAAGAATGCATATAGTCATGTGAAAAAGAAAGTACACCCTCTGTGAATTCTATTGTTTACATCTCAGGGCATAATAAAAATCATCTGGTCCTTATCAGGTCTTAAAATTAGGTAACAACACATGACACATTACACTTTCATTATTATTAACAAAAATCGAGCCAAAACGGAGAAACCTTCTGTGAAATCTATGTACATGTACTATGTACTATATTACTTTATCAGTTTCTTACTTCATTGTGGATGAATTTTTGCTCATTTGTCTTTAAACAGTTGCTTCAGTTCATTGAAGTTTGCAGGCATTTGTCTTTGCACAGCTGTCAAGATCCTGCCACAGTATTTCAGTGCATTATAGCTGTTATGAGGTGTTTTTCCTGATTTGCTCTGTTCGGTTTTTGCCAAACGTGGTGTGCATTATAGCCAACTTTGGTCATTAGAAATTGTTGGTAAAAAGACATCATTCTAGAAGTCTTGTGGTTTGTTCAAATGCGACTTTGCAAACCTAAGAAACGTTCTTTTTTAGAGAGAAGAGGATTTTTATTGGTGACTTTTCTCAACTAACTATACTTGTTCAATCCTTTTCTAATTATACTGTCATCAACTTTCATATTTAACATGCAAACCGAGACCTGTAGAGTCTGAGTTGTATTTCTCGGGTTTTTGCAATTTCTCTGAATATTGGGGTAAATTTTTTGGAGAAGTGCACTGCTGGGAAGTTTGGCAACTGTCTTGAAAGTTTTCCACTTGTGAATAGTGTTCCTTACTTTGAAAATTGTTTAGAAATGGCCTTATAACTCTTCCCAAATTGATTGCCAGCAATATTTTTCCACATTTGGCTTTATTTTTGTACAGATGAATAATAGCACGGTGTAATACATCATGTGCTGTTGCTCAATTGAGGTTGTATTTGTTTAATTTTAATGCCTGCTAACGACCAAATGATTTTTATTATCCTGATACATAAACCATAAAATTAAAAAAGGGTGTTATCAATTTTATATAACTATCTGCAAATAGATTATGTACAGACTCATAACTGTGAGTATATTTGTTTAAATATCTTCATCGCTTTATTTATACTTCTGTAAACTAGGTTTAACTTAAAAAACGAAGGGCAAATAGAAGGAAACAATACAACAGGGTGTGGTGTTCTTAAAAAGTCATCAACAAAAGTGTGAGGTGTATTTTTACCCAACATGAAGCAATTAGTGGTAACACAAAATTGTTATCTGTTTTCCTGTAACCTTTTTCTGTTCTGTCAAATCTAATTGGCAATAATTAGTGAAGTGGTAGTTCAGCAGATAAGATGTTGACTGATCGAAAGGTCTTAGATTGAGCTTTTGAGCAAGGTCCTTAACCGTCAATTACTCAGTTGTAAGTTGGATATGAGCGTCTGCTATAACTACCATTATTGTAAAGGTAACTGGAAATTTTTTTTATAGATAAATTGAATGGGTTGTGGAATGACCATTACTACACATGCAAAATGCAGCTTGTAAACAAAAAAAGATCAAATACATTAGGGTGTTCAATGACAGTATTTTAACTGTTGAAAAACATTATAACATCCTGATGTAATGGTCATTGTTGAAATCTTAATAATGCATGCAATTTGGGTAAAATCAAATACAAAAATGTGCCATTGAAAGCACAAAAACTCTCACCTGAATCTATATTTGTCCCCACTTAGCAGCTTCTTAGAAAATACATTCTGTAAGCTACAATGCAAAAAAAAAAAAAAAAATCAACAGTTTTTACTTAAATCAGTGGGGTTTCTTTATATAATATCTTTAATATTAATGAGCATTAGAGGTGTAACGTAACACGTATTTATACTGATCCTTTTCGCCACAGGACTTTCAGTACAGTGCACGTGTACCGAATGCAATTCTCGTTTAGTCTCCACCTGGCACTCACAAAAATAAAATGTCTGTCTGTCTCTATCTCTGTCTCTCTGTCTCTCTCTCTCTCTCTCTCTCTCTCTCTCTCTCTCTATCTATCTATCTATCTATCTATCTATCTATCTATCTATCTATCTATCTGGCATTTTATTTAAAACTTTTAAAAGACAGATAAACTGTCAATGATCACAAATGTTAAAAATGATAAACTACATTAATAAAAAAACAGCAAGCAATTAGATTTTTTGCATTTCTTCCCCCTAAACGTAGCGAAATTGAACTGAACCGTGGCTTAAAAACCAAGAAATGTACCGAACCGTTAATTTTGTGGACCGTTACACCCCCCAATATGCATTACAAGATTCTAGAAGCAAGTGCTCTAACAAACATAAATGATGCGCACCAGTCCATGATGTTAGTGGAGAGAGCAGCAGAGAAGCCCAACATGTTGAAACTGATTTCAGTGGCTGTACAGAGAGCCAGACCAGCCATTACTGGGAACAGGGACAAGTTCACCCAAAGGCCTGTTGATCAAAACACACAATGTGCTGTTAACAGATGAATTCATGGCAGGAGTATTATTTGCTGTAGGAAGTTCATTGTGTTCGTCGCCTATTGCCATTGTGCTCGGAGATCTATCGAGACATTGTTGTCTCTAGCTTCCTCACTAAGCAAATTTAAGCATGTGAAGAAACCCATCTTTTCAGAAAAAAATTTAAAGGATGATAATACACACAGGGTGTGCTGTTATGTGCTGCTAAAGGAAGATCATACTAGCCAGGAGTGGTGTAATGCAACCTGAAATGAATGGGATCTACTCTACACTACGGTTACTTTTTGTTTTTGTAAGCACAACTGTTAAAATTCGTCTAATAAAACTATTAACTTTTTATTCATCCATTAATGCCATGCTTCTTAACTGTTTATAATTACATTCCAATCATGTAATGTCCTCAAGACATTACATTGGTTCCCTAAAACTTTAGGGGGCCAAGCACCAGCACCAACACGAACAGCACCCTATATAAATATATTACCGGGTCTTATTCTTCTGGCTCAGATGTCTATAGCACCCCATAAAACCATCTGGTACAAAGTTGTAAAAAGGTTTTTGGCACACTAATTGAGGAAGGCCTAAGAAACTTACAGACCAAATTTGAAGCCAAATGCTCCAAAAACTACATTCCTCTGGAAAGATGTTCCACTAAAAATCATTTTCTAATTTAAAAGCATTAAATGCTAATATATTTAATGCTACCAAAATGCAGCTAAAGACATCCTATATAATTGTGTGCCTTCATCTTTGTAGTAACAGTTTGGGGAAGAACCACATATGTTTGGAAATGTCAGGTGCCAATTAATTTTGTCCATATAATGAATCTAATGCAATCATTGATAGAATTTTGGCCTAGTTTTGAAGTATGTTTATATCTTTTGAACCAAGTCTCTATATAAGGTGGTATGAAAAAGTTTTGAGACTAGATCTGTTTACAAGAAAAAGTAAAATGTATGTTTTTGTGACAGATTTGCAGACCTGGTAACGCACATGGTCAGCATAGATAGAACCAGTTAGCACCATTCGTCTCAAAACCTTTTAATCCCACCTCTTATGTCACTCAGAAATCCCTAAAATGAACCGCTTTGCTTTCCAGCGATTGCTTAGGCAACAATTGTGGCATGTCTGTAAGCTGAGTCTGTGTGCTTGGCCCCCAAAATTGTTTTATTTTGATTATAACGCTTCTCTTATAATTCACTTCTCTCCAAATTAACATTCTCAAGAGCTTCTATTGATATTAGACATTTCTCCGTGGCTCTATAGAAGTTAATCAGTGACTAGCCTTGAAACAAAAATTCACACTATTCATCGCACTTAACATTTTAATTGCACATCAAATGCAATTAAGAGGTACAGACCGAGAGTGCAGTTTTGGTTTTCAGTGCCTGACTTTATAGTCATATTTATATACAAACTTCAGATGAATAAAGTGTTTGTGCAACGCTGCAGCGCTTCACAATGTCTCGTTTATCATTAACGCAGATCTTATCAGCAACGCAGTATTAAATGAATAAACAATCGGCAAATGTACTGTTTTTTATTTTGGCTACAAACGTCTGTATGTTACCTGTGTATTCCCCCAGTATCAGTCTGGACATGATGACTGTGAAGATGGGCGCTGAGCTTTTTACTGTCTCGGCAAATGACACAGCTACGCTTTTCAAGCTAACCAGCCCCAACACTACAGTGGTGAACCTGCCAGAAAAGCAAAGATGAAATCAAATTGATTAAATTAAATTAAATTAAATATATATATATATATTTATAGAAATCTCTCTCTCTCTCTCTCTCTCTCTCTCACACACACACACACACACACACACACACACATACACACACATATACACATACACATACACATACATACATATATATATATATATATATATATATACACACACATCTCTTTAATGGGAGGCTCATACCTATTTGACATTTTTTGGTCGAGCAGTGTGTGTGTGTGTATGTGTATATGTATATATATATATATCCCATTGGATAATTACTGCATGGATGATTTTGTTTCAGCTGGTTACAAGTAATTTAACACAAACTCATACAGTGAGTAGCTTCTTCCTTTCTAAGAACCATGACGGAAGACACGTCCTGTGGTCGTGGAAAAGATGTTAATCTGTTTCAGAAGTCTTCAATGATCGTGATAGGACATGTAGGCTTTGCATGGTTATACAACCTACAGGATGCACTCACTTTTGTTGCCAGTTTTATATATATCTATATATATATAGACTGTATATAAAACTATATATAAAACTGCCAACAAAAGTGAGTGCATCCTGTAGGTTGTATAACCATGCAAAGCCGCATGTCCTATTCATGATGTTCATGTTTTTGTCTGCTTGACAGGACCATACAAATTTGTGTATCTTGTATTAGAGCAGTTAAATTTTGGTTCTTTGAGTGCAATTCTCTCATACTGACCACTGGATGTTCAACATGGCACCTCATGGAAAAGGACTCTCTGAGGATTTAATAATTAGAATGGTTGCTCTCCACAAAGATGGCCTAGGTTTTGTCATTATGGAAGAGTGGAAGAGGATCCCAGCAACAACCTGTGCAGCTCTGGGAAATTTCATGCCCAGGTGGATTAAAGCAGTGCTACATAACAATGGTGCTCACACAGTTTTGACATGTTCCCTTAGGGGCTACTCACTTTTGTTGCCAGCTATTTAGACACTAATGGGTGTGTGTTGAGTTATTTTTAGAAGACAAAAAACCAAAATGTTTTGTATATGTTACATATTAATATTGGACTCATTGGATTATATTCCCCATAAAAGATTTAATCTGTAACGTGTCATGACACTTGCAAAATCAAACACCTTTTTTTCGCCATGGAAGTATCCAAACTTGAATTCATTAGGCACATGACTCATTTCAAAATGCAATCTAGGATGGGTTTATAGTACGATTTCATTTTGTATCTATGCACAGAAACTCATGTGCAAAGCAAATAAATGCTGACCCTACTAATAGCACATACAGTGGTGTGAAAAAATGTTTGCCCCTTCCTGATTTCTTCTTTTTGTTGCATGTTTGTCACACTTTACAGGGAGTGCAGAATTATTAGGCAAGTTGTATTTTTGAGGATTAATTTCATTTGAGGATTTAATTTGAACAACAACCATGTTCTCAATGAACACAAAAAACTCATTAATATCAAAGCTGAATATTTCTGGAAGTAGTTTTTAGTTTTAGCTATTTTAGGGGGATATCTGTGTGTGCAGGTGACTATTACTGTGCATAATTATTAGGCAACTTGACAAAAAACAAATTTATACCCATTTCAATTATTTATTTTTACCAGTGAAACCAATATAACATCTCAACATTCACAAATATACATTTCTGACATTCAAAAACCAAACAAAAACAAATCAGTGACCAATATAGCCACCTTTCTTTGCAAGGACACTCAAAAGCCTGCCATCCATGGATTCTGTCAGTGTTTTGATCTGTTCACCATCAACATTGCGTGCAGCAGCAACCACAGCCTCCCAGACACTGTTCAGAGAGGTGTACTGTTTTCCCTCCTTGTAAATCGCACATTTGATGATGGACCACAGGTTCTCAATGGGGTTCAGATCAGGTGAACAAGGAGGCCATATCATTCGATTTTCTTCTTTTATACCCTTTCTTGCCAGCCACGCTGTGGAGTACTTGGACGTGTGTGATGGAGCATTGTCCTGCATGAAAATCATGTTTTTCTTGAAGGATGCAGACTTCTTCCTGTACCACTGCTTGAAGAAGGTGTCTTCCAGAAACTGGCAGTAGGACTGGGAGTTCAGCTTGACTCCATCCTCAACCCGAAAAGGCCCCACAAGCTCATCTTTGATGATACCAGCCCAAACCAGTACTCCACCTCCACCTTGCTGGCGTCTGAGTCGGACTGGAGCTCTCTGCCCTTTACCAATCCAGCCACGGGCCCATCCATCTGGCCCATCAAGACTCACTCTCATTTCATCAGTCCATAAAACCTTAGACAAATCAGTCTTGAGATATTTCTTGGCCCAGTCTTGACGTTTCAGCTTGTGTGTCTTGTTCAGTGGTGGTCGACTTTCTGCCTTTCTTACCTTGGCCATGTCTCTGAGTATTGCACACCTTGTGCTTTTGGGCACTCCAGTGATGTTGCAGCTCTGAAATATGGCCAAACTGGTGGCAAGTGGCATCTTGGCAGCTGCACGCTTGACTTTTCTCAGTTCACGGGCAGTTATTTTGCGCCTTGGTTTTTCCACACGCTTCTTGCGACCCTGTTGACTATTTTGAATGAAACGCTTGATTGTTCGATGATCACGCTTCAGAAGCTTGGCTATTTTAAGACTGCTGCATCCCTCTGCAATATATCTCACTATTTTTGACTTTTCTGAGCCTGTCAAGTCCTTCTTTTGACCCATTTTGCCAAAGGAAAGGAAGTTGCCTAATAATTATGCACACCTGATATAGGGTGTTGATGTCATTAGACCACACCCCTTCTCATTACAGAGATGCACATCACCTAATATGCTTAATTGGTAGTAGGCTTTCCAGCCTATACAGCTTGGAGTAAGACAACATGCATAACGAGGATGATGTGGTCAAAATACTCATTTGCCTAATAATTCTGCACTCCCTGTAATGTTTCAGATCATCAAACTAATTTAAATATTAGTAAAAGAGAACACAAGTGAACACAACATGCAGTTTTTAAAATGAAGGTTTTTATTATGGAGGGAAAACAAAATCCAAAGCTACATGGCCCTGTGTGGCCGAATTACAACAATTCTGCATAGATGAATGGACCATAACACCTCCACAGCGCTGTAACAGACTCACTGCAAGTTATCGCAAATATATTGTTGCTGCTAAGGGTGGCCCAACCAGTTATTAGGTTTAGGGGCAAACACTTTTTCACACAGGGCCATGTAGTTTTGGATTTTGTTTTCCCTCAATAATAAAAACCTTCATTTAAAAAAAGCATGTGTTCACTTGTGTTCTCTTTCACTTATATTTAAATTAGTTTGATGATCTGAAACAAAGTGTGATAAACATGCAAAAAAAAAAAAAAAAAAAAAAAAAAAGAGGAAATCAGGACACTGATCAGCAAACACCACTGTATGTGCACTCATCACACGAGTTTGAAGGTCGGTTGCTGGGTGATAAAACTGCTAACAAAACTGATAAAGAGGAAAAACAAACTGCAACCGGGAGAGAGATAGAGAGAGAGAGAGAGAGAGAGAGAGAGAGAGAGAGAGAGAGAGAGAGAGAGCGAGAGACAGGCACACCTCATTAATCCCACGAAGAGCATGATCATGAGAAAGTTGGGCGGGTATTCAGTACGGGATTTGTGCTGGTACAGGCAGCAAGGCACAAACATCTTGAAGAAGCCAATCGCTGTGGTGGAGAGCATCTGCACAGCACCTGAAAAAGAAGATGAGTTCGGGATGTCACGCACCAGAGAAATCTGACACGTGGACTTGAACCTAAAACAGAGAGAGCAGAACGAAGAAACTGACAGGTGCTTCAGTTGTGAACGTTCCAGGGTGTAAATGATCCATTCACGAACCTGTAGTGTCCATTTCATCGGAATAATAATAACAATAAGCAGCACTGGCTACAGTTCACTCTTTTGTGAAAATCGCTTTGACAATATTCAAAGCTTGACAATATTCACAAGGTGCTGTGATAGCAGATTAGCTGCAGTGCGTACAGCCACACAGTGCAACCCACAAGTTTACCGGGTGGGAAACTGGTAATAAAGATCACGCTCAAACTTAAAGGTTCTGCTTTCTTTAATTTACATTCAGATATCCTTGAAGGAAACGTCTTTATCGTTATATACTACTTATATTACTCTTGTTCCCTTTAATATAAGCCTGTGATATCAACTAGAGCCGGCACTACTTTCATTACTGCTGCTATACAGTAATAGACAACCGCTCATGAATTCTCTAATCCGATTGGTTAGAAGAAGGTGATTCATCTTCTGTTACAGCATCAGTAGTAAATCGGGCTGCAGTTCAAATAAGAGGGTATATTATAATGCGGTCTTTCTGTTATGTTATTATTTAAAACTCGTACACGTGGACTTGCCTGGCAGGGGCTCTAGATCATCTCAGACTCGAGATGATAAAACGTGTTTTTGATATGGTGTTGCTTTTGAGATTGTTGTTGTTTTCTTTTCCTCCTCAAGGTTTCGTCAGGGCGTTTTCTGTCTGTCGTTTTTTTCTTCTATTTAATGGGAAAATATGTGTGCGCTTTTTCCGATTTCTCAATCAGGTAACGTGTTAGAGATGCTAAAAGCTAAGAGGGTTGTTAATACAGACACTGTCATGTGTTTTTCAGCTCCTATTCCTTTTGTACACAAACATCAGACACTTTATTTACATCATGCATTAGTGACACTCAATACTCAATAAGACTTTACTCACCCAGGACGCTCGGCTCTCCCTCCAGCAGGGACAGGATATACTTGTTGAGAAAGAGTGTACAAAAGCTGAAGAAGTACCACAATGCGAGGTACACCAGTGCTCGGGAATTCCACACGCCCGCGTCGGCCTCGATCACCGTCGTCTCCGTAATGGTGACTTTTAAGACATGCTCATTGGGAATGCTCTCGCTGCGTGCCAAGATCACTCGCTCCTGGCGCTGCCTCCTGAACGGCAAGAGAAGCTTGGAGAACATGGATCTCCCCGCGTGGCCATTGCTCGGCATGGCGCATATAGTGAGCGTGGCGCCCACTCTTAAGGATGCAGGGGGAGGAAAGTAAAGAGGCAGTTCTACTCCATTGTAAAGAGTGTAATGTCAATCAGAGGATGAAGAGGAAGAGCTGAAGAAGAGTCTAGTAGTGGAAGTTGGATGTTCTCTGTAATAAAGAGCAGAAGTTGGTGTATTTAGTAGAACATTCTTCTTATTATGAGCAGTCGTCATATTCTATCTCTGAGGACATAGGAGGAGTTGTTTGAAGTGTTTGTGTATCACCTATGTACATAAGGTTTGTGCTCATGACTGGTTTTACAGTGTTTCAATAAGCTTCGTCAGCATTTTATCATGCAGTCAGTCACCTTATCATGACTAATAAAAAGAGCAAAAACAAAGTAAAAGATTTCTCCAGATTTCTGGAAGCCATGCAGTTATGAAACGCATTAGTCTGGGAGTCTGTGCTTTGCTTCAGCTTCAGCTTCAAACACTACAAAAAGGCAGTATAAGGCAAAGAACTAATAATATCCACTGACCTTTTTTAATAAACAATCAATCTTTTTTTATTTTTTTTTTAATGTGTAGAGGAATATATTATACATTTATTCGAGTTTTTTTATACCTTAAATTTCAACCAAAAGAATACATTTTGACATGGCAATGCATCATTATAATGGTTCACATATTTGTTTCATAATTATTGAGGTTTTTCTTTGTGGTTTAGTGAACCACTCAAACCAACCAATAACCATAAGAACGCAATCATGAACAGAAAACCAAAAGTAAGCAAATAATAATAATAATTTAATCATTAATCAATTTAATTAATTGAATAATACAAGGATATGTCCCCTGGTGGTATAGTGGTTAGGATGCGTCGCTCTCACCGCTGCGGCCCGGGTTCGATCCCCGATCAGGGAACCAACCCCAGCCACTCTTAGTGCCGGTCCCAAGCCCGGATAAATTGGGGAGGGTTGCGTTAGGAAGGGCATCCAGCGTAAAAACATGTGCCAAATCAAACATGCGGAGGATCCGCTGTGGCGACCCCTAATGGGAGAAGCCGAAAGAAAGTTTTTAATTGAAAAATACAAGGACCTAGCCTTGAGAAGCAAAAAGAAAAAAGGCATAAAACTTTCACAATGGCAAATATTTGAACGTCTGAAGTGTGTGTACACACACACACACACACACACTCACACACACACACACACTCACACACACACAAACACTGTTCTGTTTTGAATGCACTCGAGATATGTTGATTTGAAACAAAATTCTAAAATTTACTTTATCTAAAGGATGCACATGATAGCTTTTACAATCCCTGGCTGTTAAATGAGCAGGAAGACTTAAGTGATCTCTGGAAATTACCCAAGAGTAAATAAAGGGTAAAATCTGAGGATTTTTTGAGTTAAAGATCAACAGTAAAGATTCATATCTAACCCTACTTTAACAAGTTTTTTTTTTAACTTCTTGTGCCAGATTCCTGCAATGACACGTGCATGGTGGCTATGAGGAACTATTTCTTTTCGTTTACGAGTTTTTTGCTGTGCTTTATAATGCTTCATGTTAGCCTGAAATCTTGCCACAAACCTTTCATGTAAATATGTACAAACATTTTACACTTGATAGCTAAACATGTCCCGCCTTGACACAATAAATAGCCTGAATTACCACCAATTTTTTTTGTCTCATCAGTGAGATACATACAAAACCCATGGATCGGCCAAATCGGCTATACTCGCTCCAGTCCTTATGAACACATGTACAGGTTAATGGAAAGAATAACTCGTCTCGCAGATGTTTCTACAGCATGAAATATAACTATTAGGGATGCACCGAAATGAAAATTCCTGGCCGAAACCGAAAAAGAAGGAAAGCAAGGGCGAAAACCGAAAAACCGAAAGAAATTATGGCAATTATTATTACCATTGCATTAATGGCTATGACTGTGTACTAAACTTACTAAAATCAAGGCATTTCTATTGCATGAATTAAATATTAAAGTCTCAAAGAATGAATCAATTACAAATTATGAAAATATTTATTTATAGCACATTGCAACAATGCACAGGATAAAATAAATTAAAATTTAGTCTTAAATGTTTAACTTAAATGCACTCATGTGTACATTAAATAATAATGTACAGGCCCTCTGGCCTGCTGAAAGGTTGTACAATTAAATATGTTCTTTCATAAAAACAAAGTGCATTCAGAACAAGTGCAACTGCTTAAAGATACAACAATACAACACTATCACTGGGAAACTTCCTGCCTTTCCAAAAACGGCCACCACAGACGGAGTGCGCATGCTCGGAGGGGTTTTGCTTTTCTGTGCGTTTGCGTTCCTCTGATATTCAGCATAGCGATCGGATGTTTGGATTTCAAATTAAACCCGACGTGGAGAAAGTTTTTGCAGACGAAATTTCAGCATTACATGTTTTGCAAATCGCTATCCGTGGGTCGTTCTCAGATATACTGAAATACGTCCACACCGCAGACATGTTGCAAAAACAGTTTGCTGCGTCATCACAACAAACTGTTTCGGCCGTGTTGTTTCGGCCGTGTTGTTTGTGGCCGAATATTCGGTGCATCCCTAATAACTATAATTGGTTAGGGTCATCTATTTATACATGGAAATATTGCTTAGTACATAAAACAGTGATACAAGAGGACAGAAACTTGTTCTGTTACAGGAAGACAATCGACTAAGTTGTCATGTTATGTCTGGTTTTGTTATACCCAACACAAAGTATTGTTTGGCTCTGTTTTGCTTCATCCAGCCTTGAACACCACACTCACCCTGACAGCTTAACATGTCAAAAGATAGTACATAGTACAAGGTTCCTAAAAAAAGAAAAAAATAATAATAAACCCTTCTTCTGTACTGCTCATGCACAAAATAATGCGTCTTGCTAAACATGCTAGCCCCAAATTAACAATGCTAGATTTTGCATTCTCCAAAAATGCAAAATCTACACACATACAGCAATTCTCGATGATGAAGACAGATTCAAGCTGCAAGACCTCTTCAGGTAAAGCTGAGAACGTAAGCCTATACAGCAGCTGTGTAATTAGCACAATTACAGTGATTAGCATAGGTCTTGGACGTGTTCTTTTCATTTAAAGAAAGAAGCTACGGATTCACCTGGCAGTAAAATGAATGTTTCTTTAATAAAGGATAATGAGTGCAATTACTAGATAATCTCCAGTACAAATGAAAGCATAAGAACCATGTTTAGTGGTTATTACTATTTAAGGTTCTCTGATCTTTCTGTTCTTTGTGTATGTACCAGTGCTGACAGCCTGTTCCGTTTACATTGTTCTAAATCCAAGACATTTGGAGATCACCCTGTCTCCTGTTCTCAAAACATAACCATGTGCGTATTCACTTCTTAACTAGATATTAACATACAGTCGACAAAAATATTAGCACCCTTCAACATAACTGCACTGTATAGAAAAAAGTATCAAGACTGAATTTTCCAGTTGTATGCACTTTTTCCCACAACTTTTACCACAAAGTCAGAGTCACACAATTATAAAGCATGTCCTTTGGTGCAGTGTAAAAAAGAAAAATTTCCCCTCACCTAAACTAGGAGACCCAAACCTGCTCCTGCATCGCAATGCCCCGTATACAAAGCCAGTTCCATGAAGATTTGGTTTACACGAGTCGGAGTGGAAGATCTTGAGTGGCCTGCTAGAGTTCTGATCTCAACCCTACTGAACACCTTTGGGATGAATTGGAAAGCTGACTGCGCCCCAGACCTCCTCACCTACTTCAGTACCTGACTTTACTAAAACCCTTGTGGATGAATGAATACAGATCTTCACGAACACTCTAAAATCTCGTTAAACATCTTCCCCAAGGAGTGGAGATTATTATAACATTAAATAGGGAATAAATGTGGAATGGGATGTTCAAACAGCTCATACGAAGCTTATGCTCAGAGGTCCATTCTACTTTTAAAAAATTATATTTTTAACCTCAAGAATATGTGTGGCAAAATTATTGGCACCCACAGAATACGCTTGAAGACAATTATTACAATTGGGTGTTGGGCCATAAATATAGAATTCTCAATCACAAACATCGCTTGTGTGAGTGTGTGGAAAACCAGAGGCATTTTAACAACGAGATGGGTGAACAAAAAAAAAAGTTCACCCAGTCTAAAGGTATGCACTTGCATACAGGTTATGAGAAATTGCATGTAATTTCATAAAATAACTCAAATAGGAATAATGCAACACTATCACAAAAGTCTAATACTGTACACAAACATGACAGAAAACAAACTTGTTGCTTTCCTGTAAGTGTTATCAAGCGGTAATAAGGCTGCAGGCTAGTAATAAGTAAATCAAGGGCACAGTGGAGTCAAGGCAAACGACAAGAAAGTGTTCCTATTTTTACCTGCGTTGCTTTTTTCTTCGTCGTAAAATACTACTACTCACCATGAAATGACCTAAGAGCCAGCAGCTGCCTACAGAATAGACCCCATCGTCCAGTTGATTTTCAATAATCTCATGATTCCTCATGTAATAATTGTCACTGAAGACTAGTGCAATTTAACACCTGGCTGATATGTAAATCTCATACAACCGTGGCCATTTTGCATTTAATAATCTGTTTTATTCTTAGCAAAAACCGCAGCTGAATTCTCCGATCTGATTGGTCAGAAGTTGTGGAACCAATTTCCATCTTGGGTGTGTATTAATGCGCACATTTTAATTTGTTATGGTTTCTGCTTTGTGACGGGTAAAGGAGTAATGGCGTTCTCCACCTGGGCATGTTCAATGCAGGAAAAACATAGCCGTCTTTGTGTTAATCTCTTAGCAATACACTAGAACTTGTTTAAAAGGAAAAATGGGTTTACTGCTAATGATGTAAGCAGCCATATCGATCTGATGTTACAGAGAAGGAACTCGCATTTTTAGATGTGTGAATTCGTAATCGTAACTTCACACTGAACGCAGTCTAAGCCTAATAATAAACCAAAGATCACAAATGTGGTTCTTTTTTTTTTTTTTTAAACAAATAAAGCCACAGACATGATGATGTGGTTTGTTTAACCGTCTCCGGCGGTAACGCTTTTTAACGATTAACAGGTTTTTTCTGCCACAGAAAGTCTTAAGGCCAGAAACGTTTGCACAATTAATAGGATAAGTGAAAGAAAACACTTCAGGGTGCTAACAAGTGTCAGGCCACACCACCCAGTAGTTCAGATCATTTTTATAATCAGATCATTTCTAACAAGTAGCTCCCGTGACTCTCTCTTTAATAGACACTGATCAGCCATAACATTAAAACCATAAAAAAAAATTTCAATAATCTCTAAAGGTGTGCTGTGACATTTTACACCGAAACACCATCAATCAAACTTGTCTGTACAGCAAACAAGCTTGATCAGATTAAGAGCTGGGAAATCTGGAGGCCAAGTCAACACCTTGGTAATGTTCCTCAAACCACTCCTGAACAGGTCATATATTGATGCATTATCCGGTTTAAAGAGGCCACTGGCAATAAGGAATAACCCTTAGGATATTAGGTAATACTGTTGACAAGAAAGTGTGTACAAGGTCAGCAAACAATGTTTAAGTAGGTGGTACATATCAAAGTAATATCAACATGTGTATGCCAGGACCCAGTGCATCACACTGCCTCCGCCAGCTTGCCTTCTTTTCCCAAGGTAACCGACACACCCTGCCATCCACATGATGTACAAAACTCTTACATCTTCCTATCTCAACCAACATGAACTTGCTTACCTTCTTCATCCTGGTGCCTTCTTTTTCTCAGATAATGTGCCCCTGCAGATCCACAAAACATGCAAGAAAACTTGATCCATCAGACCAGACCTAGACCTGATTCTCAGGTGCCCACTGTAGCTGCCTCTGGAGGTGGACAGGAATCAGCATGAGGACTTTGACATCCCTGCAGCTACTCAGACCCACACACAGCAAGCCGTGATGACATCTTTCTATCGCTACCAGCATTAACTCAGCTTCCCTAGTTAGATCGGACCAAGCATGCGAACCTTCTCTTCCCATCTCATCAGCAAGCATTGGGCGGATATGATTTATGGATTAGGTTTGGCTCTGACTCGGTCATTTTACCATCACAAGTTGGCCACTGAGATTGCCCATTTTTCTCACTTCCAACACATCAATTTTGAGAAAAGACAGTTAGCATGCTGTCAAATAAGGAACCCGTCACTGGTTTCAATGCAATGACTGATGTGTTATTACAGTAGATCCCAGCTAATCAAGTTGCCATAGTAACTGGGCGGGGCTTGAAATAAAAATTACGGAAATGAGAATTATTGGGTGAAATGCAGGATTGTGGCACTTCATTTGGTGTGTACAAGTCAACCTGAACTAAGTCAATCTAAAGAAACGTGGAGTTTATAATGGAGTGAAACTATAGAACACTTCATGGGTGAGCAGTTATACTCAGCAGTCCAATAGTTCAACAGGAGAGTCGTGTTGGATTATATGGAGCAAAGTACATTACCTTGTGCGCGACATTACAATCCCAGAGAACAATCCGACCAGCAAACCAAAAAGCGCCCAATGCAAAACCATTTAAAAAGTGCGTGAAGAAAAGCGAGTTACCTGCCACATTTTCCTTGTCTGCTTTGACCGAAAGGGAAATCAGCTCTCCAAGCCCAACCTGCACCACTTCACCGTCGCTTGGACGCTCGAATTAGTCCTCGAAAAGTTGAACCTGTGCTCCAAGATCGAGCCCGTGAGCTGCTCCTGCAAACCCCGCATTCAAATAACCTCTCACGGTTTGTTGTTATTCAACACAGCCGATCCAACCCTACTCCGCCACACTTCCCTCTGATCCACCACAACGTGTCGGCGTTTATTCCCTTCACATACCAAGTCCCTTCCGGCTCCCTACACAAGCGCACTCCAAACGGGCCCGAAACAATAGCCTTCGAGTGCACTATATGTGCTGTGGGAACTCATTTGGGAGTTCAACAACCTATTCTCGTTCGTTAGTAAGATCTTAGCTGCGCACAATTGCGCAGTACAACTAAAAACACCTTCTAATGTATTATTTGTAGTAAATACGATCATCGAAGACGTTTATTATGAATAATAATAATTATTTTTAATTACTTGTGGTATTTGCGGAACAAATGGGAAACATAAATAATAATAAAAAATTACTATGAGATATATTGCAATTTTAATACGCATTACTGATTGGTAAAAAGGCGTGAATGTAAAGGAGGAAGTAGGCGTGTTGTCATCGCTCAGCCCCTCCCGTTATATGTAATGTTACTTAAAATGTAAGCGACATCTAACAACAACCGCATGTACATAATTAACCTACAAGGGAAAGTAGCCGTGTCCTGGATTGATGTTTTGCAATGGACGAGAGTCGGTAAGCGTTCAGCCAAAGACACTTGTTGCATTGGTCGAGGTTAGCGGTAAGCTAAAAACAGGTAAGGGGCTGGTTACAAATACCCCTCCTCCCTTTTTAGACGTAGTACACTACGTAGGGTCCATATGTTGTCATTTGACACTTGTTTGTTTTTGTTTTTTTGCAAAAAACTTTTTGGGTGGTATTCAGAGTTTTTGGGGTAGCGAAGAAAGACGAAGACTGGGTCGATCATCTTTGCATGAAAGTAATAATAATAAAAAATATATATAGTTATAGTAATAATAGTTGTGTATATCAGGCAAGATGAGTGATGAACCATGTGGAATAATCAGGATGCACAGCGTGAGGTGGTGAAAACTTTACATGCATGTTGTATTGTTCTAGGCAGACACACTCTCATGCATTGTGTTTCATCAACTCTTGTGATCAGTGCATGTGCTTTGAATAACTTACAAATAATTAAATAAGTAATGCAATATCCTCTCTGATTCTTGCCATTGCAGTCCATTGCTGCCTCAGCGCCAAGAGAGCATGGAAGGTCCTTCTCCAAACCTGAAGCCGAGGCATGGCGAGCTGATACCTACACCATGTGGACCAGTAGGTCATCTTTCTCTGGGGCATGATTCCCTTAAACTCAGTCTCTCACATCTCATTCAGTCTTCTTTCTTTTTTCCAGATAAAGAAGTTATCCGAGCTCCAGGGCCCTGTGAAGATCTACTTCTGCTTCACACTCCTCTCCATGGTGGTGCTCTTCATCCTGACTATATTCAACATCTCCAAAGAGAGCCAGAATGAGAAGAAAAAGGGTGACAATGACGATCTCACCGTCTCCATCGTCCAGCTTGTGGGCATCGGTAAGAAGTCGTATATAATTTATAGAACTGACCCTATATTATAAATGGTAATGATCAGGGCTTTTTTTTTGTATCATTATTTTGAATATAATTAAACCATAAACCAGGATGCATTCCAGTGCTGTTGTTGATGATTCAGACTCTAAATTGGTAGTCATTATCTTTATATAACAAACATAAAAGTTTACATTCGTTTTTTTTATTTTATTTGCATTACTTTCTTCATTGTTCGACTTGTTATTCTGGTACTTGTTAACACAAGTTTGTGTCTCTAACTGAACACAGCAGCGATTTTCAGATAAAAAAAAGGTTAAAATCATGCCAGAGTTCTCCAACAACGATCTTTGTTCATCAGTATGATTTTATTAAGTCAAGCATTTTTTTGTTGTTGTACTTAACAAAAGTTTCCATTCGAATCTGACGTATAGCAAAAGGAGGACATGAGCAGACGGTGCACTCGAATATACATGACAGTTTGGCACAAATTTCAAAACCACATCACTGGAGCGAACGTGTTTACAATTTGTGAGGTTTCTTTGCAGGTACCCAGGTTTTTTTTTTTTTTTCTTTTGTTTTTTTTCTTCTTCCTCTAAACATAGGTCATCGGAGCGTTTGAGAAAACCATATTGAATGAAAAATAATACTGATAAATCAAAATGATAATTGTGACGAATGGAATGCAAATCAGCCAGTGTGTCACTATGAAATATTATAAATATCTGTGATGTTTCCCCAGCGTTCTGTTTCTACTACATCGTTCGAGGCGTGCTGCAGGAAAACAAGCAGGAGCTGATTGTCTTTGGGCTGTGCGTATTCGTGCTCATGGTGCGCTCTATCATCAACTACGTCGTACCTGAAGAGAAAGAGACCCTGCTAACGGTACACCGGCCGCCATTTCAACATCAACACTTCTACACAAAACTTCTTACTTTGGTGTAGCTGTTTGGCCTGGTATAGCTGTAAACTTGCAAAACATCACAGGAATCTAAGATTCATGCACCACAGAATGAGCAAAACACACAGAAATGTTGAAATTACGCAAAAAAGGAAGTCTATTGCTTAAGACCAAACCACATGACATGGTTACACCAGTATAAGTTTACAAGACCCTATTCATTCTTAAATGTCACTGTATAATGGTGTAAGCATGAAGCATGGATTGGTGTTATATACCATTAATATAGTGCCAAGAGCAAACCCATTTAAAAGGTTTATTTGTGTGAGTCAGTTCACCAATAATTTGTTGGTTGATGCACCAGCAGGATCATGTCAACAAATGTTCAATATATTTTGAACTAGAATCCAGTCAGGTAACAATGAATTGTTTTGCAGGTGCGGTTTGCGTGCATCATATGTTTGGGTGTTGCGCACCTGATCTGTGTTATTCTGCTCATCACAAGGCCCAACATGATGGCCTTCAGGGTGGGTGGAGCTTTGGAAAGCCTGCAGGAGCAGTACTGCCTGCTCAATCTCTGTTTCTCTATGGTGACTTTTGATCTCCAGGCACAGGTAAGTTGTTTTAATTGCGCACCGCAATCGAGCGCAACACAAATGTCGAAGCACTGTCGTTTACCTGCACTTGTAAAGGGACATGTAGACATTTCAGTCTCTGCAACTTTTTGCACAAAAAAACCCAGAAATCCCCCAAAATCCGGGTTCAACAGATGCTTCCATGTCTGTAATGAGTTTAAATCTGCTTGTGAGTACTGTGGGAAATAAAAAGCCTCTGGTCCACTGGCTCAACTGTTGTTTGTTGCTGTTCGCAATAAGAAAGACAAAGGCTTCTAGCAAAGAAGAGAATGTTATTAGGTGAAAAAATAAAGCAAGGTGGTGGTAGTATGAAGCTTTTGGGACCGTTTTGCAACACATAGTGTGTACAGATGTTCAAATGTAAAGCAATCCCGCTTTGTTCCAATGGACACACAGCCACAAATGGTGGTTGGGGGTCCTGCAACACGTTTTGAAAAGACATGAATATATGGATATAAGTTTTTCCATGAAATTGCCATCCACATCATCTTATTTCTAAAACATGGCTTATCATGTTTTTGAGAATTTTTTTTTTCCTTCTTCATTTATGGAACCGAAACAGCAATTATCAAAGTATATAAGAACAGAAACTTTTAACATAAATAGCAACATAAATGGGATGGAATTGCATTTCATCCAGCTCCTCTGAACTTTTTGTCAAGACAAAAAGTGAACGCTGTGTCAAGCTGGGTAAGTGTTTTAAGTGTTATTTTTGTGTTGTACAATATGATGTGGATCAGTGGTGGACAATATTGAAGTAAATTTAATTCATTACTGTACTTAAGTATCTTTTTTGCGTATCTGTGCTTTCCTTTTGGGGAGACCTTTACTTTAACTTCACTGCTTTTCAAAATCATATCAGTCGTTGCTTTTAATTTATGCGTGGATTAATTTTATAATTGTATTAATAATGTAGCGAGTGAAGTTTTTATTCATCTACTGTGGCTTTAAATAAATAACACAAATTCAAATACTTTTGTACTTTTTCCTCAAGTGACAGTTTATAGGGAGCACTCTACTTTTTATCTCTACTTTAATTCAAGTACATGCTTTGTGTACTTCATCCACCACTGGTGTTTATAGGTTTATAGGTTTATAGGAGGAGTTGCATCAGGTCCAGACTCCACCCCCTGCAGCAATAACGGCATTCTGTTGAACGCTGATTTACTGCTACTCCACATTTAGACATTATTGTATAATGCGCTTGGTGAAACACCCTATAAATGAAATTTAAACCAGGGCTATTTTATTGAATTTATTAAATAAATGCCTATAGGTGTAAATATTTTAAGTGAAAATAACAGAAAGGCATAGTTCTCACATTAAGACTTAACTAAGAGGTTGTATCATTGTAACACAGAGTTACTCAATAGTTACCCTTTCGCTCGATTTTATGGCCCAGGGTAGCTGGATAACATCATTACTACTCAGAATGCTTTAGTGCTTATCTCTAGCATTCTTGAATAGAATATGGGAAGTGGTTTCAATGTATGAAAAATCTTAAAAATCTCTTCCCGACTTGGCATGTTTGGTTAATGAGAACAGTGGACAACTATGTTCGACACGTATCTATAAGATCTGTATGTACTTTTTGAACCATGTTTAGTCCCCTTTTGCTGTTCTAACAAGCTCCACTTTTCTGGGAAGATGTCTCACTAGAATTTGGAGTGTGCTTCAGTAGATTTGTGTTCATTCAGACACAAATAAAGTGAGGATATTAAGTAAACACTTTTTGAGCATGGGTGATTATAAGAAAATGTGATTTCAGTTTTCAGTAGTGTGCATTTATGGGTTTCTTAATCTGACTTTTATTTACTTTTACTGAGTGTTTGACTTCAGATGCATGTTCCTTCCTTTCAAAAATGAAGGGTGTGTGGAGGTCTAAGTTGCTACAGGGGAAATGCATGTCTGTACAAAAGATATCTTTTCACCTTTAATGGGAATAAACCAACAAACACAATTCAACTAGTTGCATACCATTTTATAATGGGGCATGTGACTGTGCTCAGAATGAAGCAATTACATTTACTCAAGTGATTATCATACCCCTGCCATCAATTATGTGAATCTGCTTAACCTCCAAATAAAGACCAGCTCCTTCAGTAGGATTTTATAGACATGTTCTTGGTTTTAATCTGACTGCTTAAACCATGATCCACATCATACCATGGAACAAAACCTGCATCTCTGTTAAATAGGTAAAGATGAAGTAATTGATCACCTTCAAGAAGAACAACAAGCAAAAGCACAAAGGCAAAAATAATAAAAAGAAGCTAAATATTGTAGCATAGCCCAGTTAGAACCCAGATCTCTATCTTATTAAACACGTGTGGAATGACCTAAAGAGATCTCCTCACAATCTGGGAAAAAAAAAAATTGGAACAAACGGGAAAATTACGATGTGCTAAGTAAGTAGACTCACCAAAAATGTGACTAATTATAACCAGGTTCTTGTAACTTTTTTTTTTCTTGGTGGTTATATTATATTAAGATCTCACACCATGGAGCTTTTATTCATTTATCTTTTCATTACAAAAACCTGCACTGTTACTTAGTTACAAGCCAAGCCTATAAGGAACCTTGCATCTAATAAGAAGTAACAAATGTCTGTTTAAATGTTTTTTGCCCTGCTCACCAGGTGTGCCTGTGCATCCTGATCCTGACCTCGGGCCCCTCTGTGTCCACCGCTCACAAAATCATTCTGGGAATTGGTGTTTTTTGGGCAGTAATCACTGCTGCCATCGGAGGCATTTCTGTAAGTCACTATATATCAAAGCTTCGAAAGTTTCAAAGGATTTGTGATTTTCTCGGTTCCAGTGCACTTCCTGAACGTAACTGATAACTGAGAAGTGAACTCTGCATTCTATAATAAGGATTAATTTTCTATAATGCACCTCTGTTATTATTATTATTTTTAGAGAGTGGATAAATACAGTATTTTCTCCACATAGTCTGAACAAGCATGAATCTGATTCATGCAAATGTCTATAGAATTCTGTTCATTATTTGTGTAAAAATGTTTATCGTCCAAAACTGCTTTCCATTCTTAACTGCAGGTAGTTATCCTGAACTAGACTCAATTCAAATATAGAGGAGCCAATCATCTGTGCAGAAAAAAATCCTAAAAACACTAAGGGAAATGAAACACCTTAAATAAATACAATCACGTCTCTTATTTATAAGTATTTATAAAAATGAATTAAAATCAATATAACTCTCTCTGTGCATGGTTTAGTGAGGACAGAATTCTATACCGACCTGTATAAAATTAATCAATAAAGTTCAATAATAGCTTTAAATGGTCAAATCCGACAAGTCAAGTCAAGTTTATTTCTATAGCTGTTTTTTTTTTTTTTTTTTTACAACTGACCTTGTCTCAAAGCAGCTTTGAGTTAAAAACAGTTAAAATGAATAGTGGGCATTTATCCCTGATGAGCAGCCTGGGGCCACTGTGGCAAGGAAAAACTTCCTTAGATGTTATGAGGAAGAAACCTTTAGAGGAACCAGACTCAAAAGGGGAACCCATCCTCATTTGGGTGACATCAAGACTGTGATTATGACACCATAGTATAAGCAGGAACCTCCACAAATATGTGTGGCAGAAGCAACAACTCTCTGTTTTGGGTCAGGTCGGAGCAGTGTATTATCCCTTAGCAATGATCTCCCAAATGATCACCCAAACCAGACGTTGGTTTGATTGTATAGATATTTCAGCAAGGAAATAAATATATAAGGTAATGGTGGAATCGTTGTTCGTTTTATGATCTGATCTGGCCATACACAACTTTATGCATAAGTGCCATTATCACTATCTGATTATCAGTGGTACATCTAAACTCGGTTACTATTTGCTTTTCATCTGTTTCTTTCAGGTTTTGAAAGAAGTGAAACCACTGGTATGGATTTTTGCCCTCCAGAACTTACCTCAGCTGGCTTATTTCATTTACCTCCTATACTCAGTAAGTCTGGAAACACACTTTTATTTACAGACTTGTTTACATTGTGTCCATGATTCTGATCAACACTGTATATCGTTGAAAATTGTCCAGCTTCTGCTACATATTTCTTGTTAGAAGTCTGGATGCAGGTAAAAAAAATCAGAACAAAGCATTGAAACTTATTTTGCTTTCTCTTCATAGACCATTACTAACTGGGGCGAGAGTAAAACATACATACTGGAGGCTGCTACCATAACGGGCTGTCTGATATCGGTGGCCATCAAATGTGTGCTGTTCTGGGGCTTGTATCGTCTGTACCGCAGATTCGGCCAGGGTCTGCGAGAGAGAAGTAAGTGCTGCAAAGAAAGATAATAGTTGATGAATGAAATACAGAATGAAAAGCACTCACTGGCTACTTTATTAGGTACAGCGGTGCATTAGATCTGTTCTCACAATGTTGAAAAGCATTGCAAAAACATCACTTGGTTCAGCCTTTAGCCGTGCCGTTTTCATGAGCCTGTTTCCACTTTGAGATGCTTTTCACCTCAACATGGTTGTAAAGAGTGGCTGACCAAAGCTTACATTTGTGTCAGCTGGAAACACTCTATCCTTAAACCATTCTCTTCTGACTTCTTTCATCAGCAAAGCATTTCTGCCATTTGTTAATATCTGTAGAGACTAGAGTTGTCTGTGAAAATCCAAGGAGATCAGCAGTTTCTGAAATCCTCACACCAGCCTTTTTTTTTCCCTTTTTTGGCATGCATCTGCATGATTTTATGCATTGCGCATACGGAAAATTCACAAATAAGCAGACGAACTTGTACTCCTAATAAAGCAGAAAGTAAGTGTATTTGACTCCACAATATTATAACACTGTAGTGAAAACTGTAAAAAAACAAAACATTACTATAAAGGAAAAAGAAAAAAAGAAATATGTAAGTGTTAACACACTTATATATATATTTTGTTTTAAATAACCGAATATTCTTTTTAGATAAATATTTAATAAAATGTACACTATCAGACACAGCAACATTGTATGGAGTTTATAAAGTCTACATTTTTATAACCACCTTTATGACTCTTTATAAACACAGCAGGGAATCAGAAAGAGCTAAACAGAGCATTGAAGCATTGCTGGGATGTTTACATTTGCTGGCTACTTTACTAGGCAGGCCTACTTTATTTATCAGTTAGTAGGTATATGGTAAAGAAAGTAACCACTAATTGTACTATACACAGTGTATACTCATCCGTTTCTAGCTTTTAATCAGTGTCTAGTTATGTTATTGTTAGCTATATATTCTTGGTTGCCAGGCCTTTCTCTATCCAGTGATAAGGCATATAAGGGCAATTTTACATATTGGGAAGATTTTGTAACAGATATCTTTGGAATACTTGTAGTTAGGATTAAATGAGTTTGGGTAAATAAACCAAGAAACTAAAAAAAAAAGTAGGCCCTGTATAAACATTTATGGCTAAACTGACCAGCAAGAGGTAAAAACAATCCAATAGAAAGAGCTGTAGTGCTGTAGAAATGCATCACCAGAGGTCTACTGAGTTCTGAAGGTGTGCTGTGCGATCTAGCACCAAGATAGGTGATTAGAAGGTCCTTAAAGTCCTTTAAGTGGTGCATTGGGGCCTCTGTGTTTGTTCAGCACATCTTACAGATGCTCAATCAGATTGGAGGCCAAGTCAACACCTTGAACCACTTTGCCAGTCCCTCAAACTATTTCTGAACCCTTTGTTCAGCGATTCATTGTGGTGCTCAAAGGGGCTATTAGTGAATACCTTTGACATGAAAGGTGAACATGTTTAGGTAGGTGCAGTAACATCTACATAAATACCACGACCCAAGGTTTCCCAGTATAACATTCCCCAGAGTGCCACACTGTCTCTGCTGGTTTACATTTTTCCCATGATGCATCATGGTGCATTCTTTTTCCAGATAAGCAATGCTTGCACATGATGCAAAAGAAAACCTAATTCATCAGCTCAGGCCACCTTCCTTAAACAACTTTTGATAGTTACTAATCACTGCATACCAGGAAATGCTCTGACCCAATTGTCTAGCGATCATAGTTGCCAAATTCACTCAGAACCTTACACTTTTTCCTACTTCCAAAACATTGAGAACTGACTGGTCTAAAACTAATCTGGTGCCCCATTTCTTGACACGTCTGATTGTAATGACATAATCAATTACCTCATCTGTAAGTGGTTTTAATGTTCTAGCTAGTCAGTGGCACATCCTTCAGACAACCTTTTTCTCTGTTTCTGATTTCATTATGTACAATGTAAATCAAGCTCAAACAGACTGGTGTGAAAGCATATTACCATGGCAATAACAGGGAGAGTTTTCCCAGAGAGTTAGAATCAAACCTTGCTTCTTCCCTGTATAATTGTTTACACTTCTAGTTTGAGTATTTGCCCATATGTCCCTTTTGTTCTATTGCTGCATATGAATGCCTGCTTACAGTTGTCTCTCTCTCTCTCCCTCTGTTCTCTTTAAAGTGTTCTCTTCAGATAATCAGCAAGTCTCCCCATCAAGAATTGGACCAGCATGAAAAAGTTCTGCATTGTGGCATTTTGTCCGGGAGTACAATAATGCAACTGTTGCACATTTGCATACAATGATGCAAATCTAGACTTACAGCTATCCAAACTTTCAGTTAAATAGGTTCATTAACCTGGAATAGATGTCTGGAAATTGAAAGTGATGAACCCATGCTGCCATTTTGCTTCTTTCAAGTCTTCAGAAATTCAGCTTTCGTTCTAAATTCCTTTAAAATGAATCAAGTGCTCAGAGGGTTTCAGTTTTACCTGTAGTGGGTAATATGAATTATTAGACCATGGCTGTACATGAGCTGATTGGATGTTCTTTGGTTCCATCTTTATCTGTTACTGCTTTCTTTTTTATACGCTTTGAATTGTTTTACCTCTTCTTTTATTATTTTATTATTTCTATCATTCTCTGTATTTCTTGTTACATTATGCTTGGATGCATATCAGTAACCAGTGACATAATTCCTAAAAAATTACAGTTCAGACACTCCGTTTTTAAAATGTATAATCTAAACAAATATAGTGTTTGATGATGATAAAACATCATGCCAAAATCCTACATGCAACCAACAAGGCTGGGTACTGTTTGGGTAAAGGAAGCACTTCAAAATCATCCTTTTTGTCAAGTAACAATGTTCTCACAAATCAGAGACGTGTGTTTAGTTTAGTGTTACTTGTAAGAACGATGCAGATTCGTAATTTCGATTCCGGAATGAAAGAGTTTCAGTTCCAGTCATTTGACTGGAGGTTTGAACTCAGAAGAAAGAGTAATAAACTGGGATTGGGATGGTAGAATTATCTTTCATGCTCTTAGAATGTATCTTTCACCAGAAACCATGGCCATATAAAGATTACACAATTCCCTGTTATTGTGTAAATATCTTTAGGGCAAAGGAAATAAAGATGATAAATAAAGGTACAATTTACCCTAATAAAGGTATAAAGATACATCTGGTGTGACAAAAGTGTTGAAGCCTTTATAATTTTATAGTCAGGATTGTTCAGTCAGGCAAATGGTTGACTGAGCTGCCACATATGGAATGAATTGCATTCAATAAAAAAACAACAATGGATCTTTTTTTCCTTCGGGTCAAAAAGAAACCTCATTAATGTTTAATATAGAAGTTGTTAGACGATTTCTAGGCAGGTTCTAAGCAAATTAAAGCGATATTATCATTTGTACAAAAGGTCTTATCCCCTCTACTGAAGCATGTGTTTAGACAGAGGGATCTGATAGAAAATTGATCGTGTGTTTGCACAAAACGTGAGGAGGCCATTTCAGTGAAGAAAGAAAGAGGATGTATCAAATCCTATCAAAAGTTCTGAAATTCACGTATATCCTGTAAACGATATGGTTTTTGTTTTACACTTTGATACACGAGCTAAGTGTCAAGAAGTGTTGCACATAAACAGGAACGAAAGTTTATTGTTCTCTACTTTTAATACGACACAGCATGTAATTTTTTCTTTTTTTTTTTTTTTTTTTGGATAACCGAAACTTTGTGAATTACTGCACTATTTCTACTTTAAATGTTGTGATTATGAGAATGTTTATAAACAAGTTTAACCATAATGCATTAAACATGTATTGCTTTTGATATATTTTCCTGGGTTTTGATAGCACAGGTTTATTACTTTATACATGTATTTGTTATACAAAACGCAATAAATTTATTTTATTGTATGTATCGTGTCTATGTATTTATATATTTGTATATAAATTTCCCTGTCTATAAAAAATGGGAACTTCTCTTCAGTTTTTACAAGCCATTTGTTGAATTGTTCCTTTTATTTGAGTTTGGAAACTCTCAAACTGCGCAACATCCTCGTTTAAAATGTTACTAATTATTAGGAGAAGGGATACTATTTAGTGTTCAATTGAAAGAAAGGAAAATACTTTCAGTCACGTACTAAAAAATAATAATCCATATGTTTAAAAGAAATATAAGTGGAGCCAAAAGCAGTGTTTCTGAAACACATTTCCCCACTGTCCTCTACAGCACATTATTCAACTCCTCAGCTAATCTACAAACTAGAAAATAGGTTGAGGAGAAAAGGAAAAAAACATGAATATGTAAAGGGGGGCATTTTTGTCTTTTCCAGAGCAACTTTCTCATTCATACAAGTGAGCAGTGGTGGACAGTCAGGAAGTAAATGTAATTCGTTACTGTGTTTTAATAGCTTTTGTGTGTATCTGTACTTTACTGAAGTATTTCCATTTGGGGAGAATTTTACTTCACTACATTTCAAAGTCAAATATCGTACTTTGCTCAACTATATATTGTGAAATCAGTTGTTCCTTTTTATGGTGGATGTCCTGCATCATTAATAAACAAGCTTCAGTTAGTGCAGAATGCGGCAGCCAGAGTTCTTACAAGGTCAAGAAAATATGATCATATAACCCCAATCTTATCATCCCTGCACAAGCTTTCTGTTAAGTGTAAAATAGACTACAAACTACTACTTCTTACTTATAAAGCCTAAAATGGTTTGGCTCCCATGTATCTCTCCAGTCTTTTAACATGCTACAATCCGCCACGCTTCCTGAGATCTCAAAACTCTGGACTTCTAGTAGTTCCTAGAATAGCAAAGTCGACTAAAGGCGGTAGATCATTCTCACATTTAGCTCCTAAACTCTGGAACAGTTTTCCTGACAGTGTTCGGGGCTCAGACACACTCTCCCAGTTTAAGTGCAAATTAAAAACGTATCTTTTTAGCAAAGCCTACACATAACATACATCTCACATCATAACCTTGTGCTCCAGAACATCTGATCACATGCACTTTATCAACTTGTGCTGTTAATATCATGAACAGCAGCTACGCTAATTTTTCTCCACTGCTTCTCTTTCTCTCCCCATCCCGAAGCATCCTGAGGTTTGGCCAGCTCCAGTCACCTCCCACCTCATGAGGATTATGAAGAAGTATATGCTGACCTCGCAAAAATCCTTTTGTGATGATCACAAATGTTGAGTTCAGTAGCTCCTAGTTTTATAACCATAAAGACTGTATAAGACTGTAGAAATAACATTACTTATAATCTTATACTCCAGTACTCATGTTAGTTCTCACTCTCCAGTGTTCTGTATTGTTGAAAGATTTATGATCAAACTCTTTGTCACCCAAATGAGGATGGGTTCACCTTTTGAGTCTGGTTCCACCCAAGGATTCTTCCTCATAACATCTAAGAGAGTTTTTCCTTGACACAGTCTGCTCATCAGGGATAAATATACACCATTCTCCTTGACTGTTGATTTCTGTAAAGCTGCTTTGAGACGATGTCTGTTGTAAAAAGCGCTATAGAAATAAACTTGACTTGACTTGACTTGATTTACGGGGATAGAAATTTAACTGGTCAAGCAGACAGAAATCCACCAATCAGGGTGGAGCGTGCGCTCTGTTTTGAACTTGTTTTGATTGGTGCTTGCTGGCATCTACTTAACACCAACATAGAGTTCAGCGTCAGTTTAACAGCAAGCAGAACATTTAGAGACTTATAAATAATGAAAGAAACTACTGACTCGAACTTGCCACAGCACTCATGGCCTTATTTGTGTTTTTATTTTTTTGTAAATAGTCGAAAATATGGTTTTGGGGTTATGATCATTTTAATTATTAAAAGATATCAGTGTTTGAATAATTAATATCATTCTATTAATAGATTGTTGTGCAACATTAGTAGAGTAACATTAGAGTCTTTTCACATTAACTGAGTTGATTCAGTTATTATAGCCATAATAAATCATAGTACTTTGGATACTTTGGCATTTTTGCTTTTACTGGAGTTTTTACTGGGGTAATATTATACCTAGTGTATCTCTACCCAAGTACATGGTTTGTGTATTTTGTACAGCAATGCACGTGAGCAGTTAAGTTAAGGGCATTGCTCAAGGGCCCAACAGCGGTAGCTTTGTAGGGCTGAATTTTGAACTTATGACCATCCAAGCAGAAGTCTAACATCTTAACCACTGAGCTGAGACTTCCCAAATAATGCAAAAAATGCACATGACTTGCTAAAGACTTGTGTAGTCTTCCAGGATATGTCATAGGGCTGAGTGTGTTTAAGTAACAGCTAAAGGTTATGTAACACGTCTACAGTGTACGTTAAAATATAAGTAGGATAGCTTATAAAAAGGTATATTTTAGGTATGGGATGTTAAATGGATTAAGACATTACCACAAGTATTGAGTACATATACAGTAAATGAACAGATTTTCCAGAAGGCCAACAATTCACTAAAAATAGTGTATTTTTTTTATTTGTCTTATGAAGTATTCTAATTTTTGGAGATGGTGGGTTTTTGATAAATTTGAGCCAAAATCATCAACATTAAAATAAATAAACACTTGAAGTACATCAGTCTGTGTGTGATGAATCTATATAATATATGAGTTTCACTTTTTTAATGATATTATAATTTATTGAGATGCACTTGTATACGTTATTTGAGTGTTGTACACACTAGATAAATACACACACATTGAGTACAATGAGATTGTTATGCACCTTAGACACAAAAAGAGACACATTGCAAAAGTGCCAAATGCCAAAGTCCGTAAGATACCATAAGGAAGTAAATAAGACCTTGTTTCGGATGGTTCACAATGAGACTGTGTTCAAAAATAGGACTGTGTGCCAAATGCATAAAAAAGATGTTTTCCACCACCATTATGTTTGCAGTGAGGGCTGGTGTTACATAAGAAGGAATATAATGACCAGACACAGAATGTGTCTTTGGGTACTTCCTGGAAAGACCTGGCTTTTGTTTGCTTGAAAAAAGGCACATTTTTGGCAACACAACCCTGAATTCTGAAAACAACCTCTTGCTTTTGTTTGCCATTTTAACTTATTTATTTAATTTGTTACTTTTGTTGGTAATCATATGAGTAACATATATGAGTAACATATAGATTTCTGCATTTGAAGGACCACATATAATACTTTTGTTTTTATTAATACTTTTTATTTTTCAGCCTATTGATGACAGCAAGTGATCGCTGATGCACTTTCAAATGCCACACATGAAACCAACTCCACTGTGTTATGAAAGTTTTCCCACTTTGTATACAGGTCTAAAAACAATGCATCAGTCTCACCTTCTCACCTTCAAAATAGACCATTAGGGAAGTACATGTGCCTATCAACAATCTGGTGCTCTCTGAAAAAGCCTCTTCTCCACAACAGGCTAAACAGAAGTATGTCCAGACCCCAGATAGTGGCAGGTTCTATCTCATATACTTCATACCTGTAGGTGGAGACTCTAAGTGCCTAAGTGAGTTTCACCAGCAAGACCACAAAAATAACGATTTCTTTTAATTCCTGCAATGACCTGCATATTCCCTGTAGGGGACGTCCTTACAGAGAAAATTAGTCATAATGTATATATATATATATATATATATAAGTCATAATGACCAATTTGAAGGATTAATGTGGCAGATAAATGACAAGTGCAAGAAGGGAAGTGCTGGTGAAACACCTCACTCTGTTATCAAAGAACCCGGGATTACGTTAAGTAACCCATCGTTCTTTTTCTAACTTCGCTCGGTGTTTCACTATGGGAGATATAGACTGCTCCCGGATTGCACAAGCCAATCACATGGGCTCAGAGCATCTGGCACTCAGCACCGCATGTGCCGAGGATGACTCAGACACATCTAGTCTATAAAACTGCACAAAGGTGTGTGGCATAGCCCAGCCAGCCGCCGCACAAATTTCCTGAACAGAAACTCCCTTAAGTAGGGCCCATGATGTCGCCATCCCTCTAGTAGAGTGGGCCCTCAGACCCGCAGGTGCCTGAGAACCACAGCATACATACGATATAGATATAGCCTCCACAATCCAGCGGGACAGCTGTTGTCTCGACAACGGCTTCCCTTTGTGAGGGGTAGCCCAAGACACAAACAGCTGGTCAGATTTTCTGAAACCCGCTGTTCTCTTGACATACGTATGGAGGGCCCGCACTGGGCACAAGGAAACCCAATCCCTCCTCCTCCTGAGGTGGGTGGAAAGCCGAAAGTTCCGTAATGGGACATCTATAAGAAGAATCCACCACTTTAGGTACAAACGCCGGGTTAGGGCGAAAGGAAACTTTCGTGAGCCCAGGGGCAAACTGTAAACAGGACGCACTGACAGACAGGGCTTGCAGCTCGCTCACACGCTTAACAGTCACTAGAGCCACAAGCTGCGCCGTTTTAAGAGAAAGAAATGTCAGCCCTATGCCATCCACTGGCTCGAAGGGGTGATGAGAAAGGGCTTCCAAAACCAAAGATAGGTCCCACTGAGGCACTAACCGCCGAGACACCGGCCTCTTACGGCGTGCACCTTTCATAAACCGGCTAATCAAAGGGTGCCGACCCGCAGGTTCGTTATTAAACCCGACATGACACGCAGAAATAGCCGCCAGATACACCTTCAAAGTAGAAAAAGCTTTCCCTTTATCCAGCAAATCCTGGAGAAAGCACAAAATGTCCTTCACAGAACACTGGAAGGAGACAATGTGACCACGGCCACACCACTCCTCAAAAACTCGCCATTTATTGTCATAAAGTGTGCGAATAGACGAGGCTCTGGCACTCTGGATAGTGTGTATAACCGATTGGGGTAAACCTGCCACACTCAAGTTCCACCTCTCACGGGCCAGGCCCAGAGAGCAATCCTGTCCGGGTGTGGATGATAAATCTCTCCGCCCGCCTGGGACAGAAGGTCCCTCCGTGGAGGGAGCGGCCACGGTTGATCTGACAGTAGCTGAACTATTTCTGCGATCCAGTGTCTGGACGCCCAACGTGGAGCTATCAGAATCAGCGACAAGCTGAGTTCTCTGACCCTGGCCAGGGTGGGGGAAATCAAGCTCAGTGGAGGGAAAGCGTAGAGAAGAACATTTGGCCACGGGTGGGCTAACGCATCCACACCCAACGGTGCATCCTCGTCTCTTAGAGAAAAGAACAGAGGACACTGAGCGTTTTCTCGCGAGCTCTGCCCATAAGGGTCGCACCCCAGCCCGCCAAAGACGCGTCCATCGTCATAGTAACCCTCGACGACACCGCCCCCAAGGGAATCCCCGACCTAAGTGTCGCGGGGCATCCCCATTGGCGGAGCGCTGAAACGCAAGCATGCGTTATTTTGACCGGCCGATTGAGATGACGTCGGGGACATAAGCGCAACCGCGCGACCCATCTCTGAAAATCTCTCATCATGAGAAGTCCCAGACGCACCACAGAAATCACTGAGGCCATCAAACCCAGCATTCGTAGGCACACTCGGAACGGGACCATAGTCCCCGCCCGAAAACGGGAGCGACACTGAATGAGAGATGCGATTCTCCTCTCTGTCAGCGTGACTCGATAGGAGAGGGAATCTATACTGAGCCCTAGATGTCCCGTGCACTGCGCGGGACACAAGCGGCTCTTTTCCCTGTTTATCCTGAAACCCAGGTCGCAGAGATGTGTGATTACGCTTTCCGCATCTCTGATTGCTTGCTCTCTTGACGAGGAGCATATCAGATAATCGTCTATATAAGACAAAATCCGAATCCCGCTGTTTCTCAACGGCAAAAGTGCCGCCTCCACACACTTGCTGAAAGTCCTCGGAGCAAGAGACAGTCTGAACGGAATGGTTTGAAACTCGTAGGCAGTGCTTCTGTGCGCAAACCTCAAATATTTTCTGTGTGACGGGTAAACGTCTATGTGAAAATACGCGTCTGATAGATCGATCATCACAAACCAATCGTTTGGACGGATTGACAGACAGAGTGCTTTGTGTGTCAACAGTCTGAATGAATATTTTCTCAGGTGCTTGTTTAACACACGCAAATCCAAGATCGGACGAAGAGATGCGCTTCCTCTCTTCGGGATCACAAAGTACCGGGAGTAAAAACCCTGACGGCTTTCTGCCTCCGGGACAACACTGATTGCCCTTTTGCTTAAAAGAGAGTCGATCTCGGTCGCTAGGACGCGAGCCGACTCCCCTTCGGCCACCGAGACCAACACACCATTGAATCTGGGTGGTTTCATTGCGAATTGAAGCCTGTATCCCCGTGAAATGGTGCTCAAGACCCACGAAGGAACAGCGCATGCGCGCCAATTGACGAGGCACGCAGAAAGAGAACCCCCGCGTACACAACTCCGGTCGCGCGTTGATGACGTCACAACCGTCTCCGCGCTGGGCTCCGCTGGCAGAGCAAGCGCGCCCTCCAGTGGCAAAACTGGGGAGGTGCAAGCTGAATTCTCGGAATTTTCGCACACTATCTCCCTCGGCTGAACGCCTGGATGCGAAAGTGCCACATTTATTGTGTTTTTTTTATTTTTGAACACATCGCCCTCAGCCTGTGGCTTGGATGCGATGATGCATTCTTTATTGCGCAATCGTCTGAACTGACGTGCGAGTGAACAAATGTCGGGAGTGCTTGGTGACACTGAACATTTTCCCTTATTCCTCGAAACCGAGGATAAACTATAGAGGAAGCCCTTACGGAACTTAGAACCGGGCTGTGTTCTCTTCTCCTTTTCTTCGCCAGCGGAGAAAGGAGGATAGGAGAACATTCGCGTGTCAGGTCGCACGCTTCTTCTTCCGCTTCTCGGGGTGGGGCGGACGGTTTTTAGCCGCCACGGCCGCAAATGAATGCTTTCCCCACGGTCCCGAGCCATCCGATCTCGGACGTTGACCAGCTTGCTGTCCGCCGAGAGCCGATCTCGTGTTCCTCACGTTCATCGGTCTCCCTCTCGCAGCCGCGGCTGCGGCAAAACCCCGTCGCACTGGCTGAGGGGGCGTGTTCTGAGGCAGCTTGAATGTTCAGAGGTTGAATGCTTCGTCCTCCTGTTTCCTGAGAGTGCTGGTTTCTCTCATCTTCTCTAGAGCTGGACTGAACAGACCTTTAGCGGGGTTGTAGGCAGCATCCATGACTTCCGCTTTCTGTGTGTCACCCAAGTCTGACAGGTTAAGCCACAACGCTCTCTCACCTGACACAGCCAAGCCCATCACGCGGCCGCAGCCCTGAACTGCGCCTTGTGAAGAGCGGAGAACTAGGTCGTTCACCACACAGATCTCGTCCCAAAATACCGGGTTAGGTACTCCCGTGTCGAGCTGTCGTCCCATTTCCTCTAAAATCTCCACCTGGTACGCAGACAGCAAAGTCACCACGTTTAGCGAGCACACTGACTGCGCTGCATATTTATACATCCTCTGATGGATGGACGCCGTCAATCTCTCGATTTTCCCAGGCAGCGCAATTTGAGAGGAGGCAGATATGGAACACCGATTCGGATGGAGGTGATAAGCCACCGAAGGCTCCACAGCTGGGGGTCCGGCCAACCCCAGCTCCTCCATCCCTTGAATCTCCAGCTTGGAGCACTCTTTTGTGGGAAGCTTGCTCTTGAAGGGGCTAGACCAGTAACGAGACATCTCCTTCATGCAAGCTGGCACGGCGGGCAGAAGCTGTCTAGCGGCGGGTTGAGCAGGCGGCAGCCTTTTCCCGTCGTAAAGGTCTCTCACCGCTCCCTCCGCGTCCTGGGCAGCGGGCCAAGCTAGTCCTAGCTTCGCCGTGGCTCGTTTGCATACCTCGTGCAGGTTACCTTCAGCCTGTGAGGTTGCATCGCCCGCGCTCTGGGGTCTCGACTGTTGGGCCGGGAAGGGACTGTTGGTTAGCCATCGCTACTCTCAGCCGTCTCTCCAAATGTTTCACCGGCATCGACGCGCAGTGAGCGCATGCTTGCGGGTCCGGGAGCGACGTTTGAGCGTGCTTCGGGCCCATGCACGTGATGCACATCGGGTGAGGGTCCCTGCCCAAGATGGTTGCTCCACATGATGATGGACACGGGCGGGATGCAACCTCCCTGATCTTCGACTCATTCCCTTTGGTGGGGGGGATGATCGTCGACATGGCTGAGTACTGGGTTAATATTAGACTCATCACAACACATTAGTCTGCCGATGTTCGCAGGGTAGTTAGCCCTCTGAAGGCTTCGCCTTGACGCGCTAAGCCTGTAATAGCCTGACGCTACTACGTCCCTACCGTGTAACTTAATACCCAGCAGGTCGGAATAGGAATAGCTCGTCTCGACGCGGACGCTATTCAGTGATGTTGCTCAGCACGATTCCGTACGACTGACCTCACGTTCGGTGGCGGAATCCAATGATGAGCCCGCACGATGAACAGTTAAACGAAACCAGCCGAGAACTGGAAGTGCTGAGAGAGCTTAGTGTAGTCCCTCACGGGAAGAAAGCGCGAATGATGTTAGGAGGGGTCAACCTGAGGGATAAAGGTGGGGCGGAGCCTGATCTCAGGTCGACCTGTCTGTCAAGACAGACGTGGTGTCATAAGAGCTTCCGTAGTTGGTCACGCCCAAAGCGATTCCCATAGTGAAACACCGAGCGAAGTTAGAAAAAGAACCCAGGTTTCGTTGACAGTGGCCTTCAAATCATTTGCATTTTCCTCTTGACAATACCACATAGATTCTCTATGGGGTTCAGGTCTGGTGAGACTCTATGACCTTGGTTTCCAAATGAAATACAAATCTTGCTCTTGCTCTACAAATTATAAGAGCAAATTGGGACTAAAGTGGAATGCAATACTCAAAAATCACATACAATACTTATGACTAGTAGACCCAATACTTTTGAATATTTTCTACTTCTTCTTTCGGCTTCTTCGATTAGGGGTCGCCACAGCCGATCATCCGTCTCCATACCACTTTGTCCTCTACATCAAGGGTTCCTAAATTTTTCAGACCGCGACCCCTAATATTAGACTGCTGAAGACCCGCGACCCCCTCCCCTCCTCCCCCTCCTTTCTCCTCTCTGTGTTTTCCTCCAGCAGCTTGTGAGGATTTGCGATTTGGTTACAGACTGACAGAGCTCAAACAAAAAGGAACACAATCTCTAAGCCAGGCTATTTTATTAACAAATTAAAAACAAATACATCCCATAACTGTGAAATGCTTACAGACAGAATACGAACAAGCTGTCTGTAACACGCATACAGCTTGGCTGGCACCTTGGAACAATTATAATTATAACTTTGTATTCAAAAACGCCTAATGTGATGGATGGGCACTGTGCGCGGAGCAAAGCAGGTCCATTCTAGGTTCAGTTTTGGAGATCGCCACCCGCAGATCATCTTCCACGTTAAGCCGTGACCTGTGTTTATTCTTAATGTAAGTCAGCGCGGAGAATGTCTTTTCGCATAAATACGTTGAGCCAAATTGCATGAGTACATCCAACGCGGCTTTCGACAACTGTGGATATTCCAGCGCGACAGAAACCCAGAACTCATCGAGCGTCTTGCCATCAAATGCCGTCCTTAGGGTTCGATCGGTTGAAAGTTCTATCGTACGTCTACCGTCGTAATTAATCGGAGCAAACAAAGTTTTGTTTCCAGTTTATTTTAATTATCCCAAATTTATACTCGCATCATTACAACCTTTTTTAACATATAAATACAAAAATAAAAAAATAAAATTAAGTTTCTGGAAATCATCTTGCGACCCCCCGCCCTTCACTCCGCGACCCCCCGGGGGGTTGCGACCCCCACTTTGGGAACTGCTGCTCTACATCTGCCTCTCAACCCAACTACCTGCATATCTACCCTCAACACATTCATAAACTTTTTCCTTGGTCTTCCTCTTTTCCTCCTTCCTGGTGGCTCCATCCTCAGTATTCTTCTACCGATACACCACATTTCCCTGCGTTGCACAAACCGTCTCAATCGGACTTCTCTCACTTGACTTCAAAAGTCCTACATGTGCTGTCCCTCTAATAAACAAATTTCTAATCCTGTCCATCATCGTCACTTCCAACAAAAACCTCAGAATCTTCAGCTCTGCTACCTCCAGCTCCACCTCCTGTCTTTTACTCAATGCCACTGTCTCTAAACCATACAACATCGCAGGTCTCACCACAGTCCTATAAACTTTCTCTTTCACTCTTGCAGATACTCTTCTATCACAAATCACTCCTGCCACTCTTCTCTTCTCTCACACACTTGTCATTACAAGGTGCACCTCCTCCACCTTCTCCACCTCTTCTCTCTACACCCCTCCACTGCCCTCCCTCTCATTCACACACATGTACTCTGTCTTACTCCTACTAACTTTCATGTAATGCAACTCCTTCTGTCCTTCTCTATACTTCTCCATCAACATTCTCAAAACAAATAATGTGTCTGTGGTGCTCTTCCATACTGTTGCTTACAGATGGTCACCTCTTCTCTCAGCCTGGCTTCCACTACTCTTTCTCATAACTTCTTGGTGTGACTAATTAACTTTATTCCCCTGTAGTTACTGCAGACTGCAGTTACATCTCCCTTATTCTTAAAGATCGGTACCAGCACACTTCTCCATTCCTCAGGCATCCTCTCTCACACACACACACACACACACACACACACACACACACACACACTATATATATATATATATATTTGTGGCCAAACCTAAAACTATTGAATCCTGTGAACTAGAATATTCTTTTGGCCAAGAGGTGGCAGTATCACCTTTTTTTTTTTTTTTTACTTTTATACCTGTGGCAGTTTTCTTTTGTCATTGCACCACAGTCCTGTTGATTCCCCCAGTTTAATTGGTCCCAGTTTGTTGATTCATTTTCCATAACAGCAATTTGGACTTCAGTTTCAGCTGGCACTTTTTAATCAGTGCATTTTGTTCCAATATGTTACTGTTAATGTAGTAAGAACTTACATAGGTACACTTACTTTAGGGTTTAAAAAAAAAGTATTTTGGACACAAAATAGTTCCATGAAAGAGATGAAAGATGAACTCCACAGATCATTTGTGATTCATTTAAACTCCCACTACAGAGTGCCATGATTGGATCAGAATCACTTCAGTACTTCACACCATACTGTGACTGATTATATAAAGAATAACACGGCAGCAGTCAAGGAAATGGACTGAACTCTGCTTTATGCCATGCTGCATCACACCACCCAAACATGCTTTATTTTTATGACAACACAATTTGTAGTGTTACACCATAAACTGTATATTAGAGCAATTTGAGAATGATGACAAAGTTTCAAGTATTAATGAATAGCATATCACATTTTAAAGTTATGTAGTAAGTGTTTGTCTTGTAGAAGAATTGACAGACAAATTAATCACTTGTGCTGTAGCTGTTATAGTCATCTCTCTCTTCTCGAATAAATAAATAAATGTATTATCCTTTATTTTACCCACTGTCTCATGTTTTTCAACGCCTCTATCTCTAACTTATCCCAGGAACAACGGGTACAAGGTGGGATACACAAAATGCATCATGCGTACACATCCTAGCCGGGCAATGTATCCATACCCATTCACCTTCTGCCATATTTAATAAACCTCCAGAACCAAGAGGAAACCCATGATAACAGTCACCCAGACTCATGGTCGGACTATTGACCATGGAGTTGTGAAGATGCACTACTCACTTGAACTTCTACAAGTCTGTCACAGACATATAAATTGGGAGACAAATATAAAAATATTAATTAGAATTTTCTTCTGTGTATCTCCAACAAATCACGTCATCTCAGATACCTTTATTAAACAGATCAATCTGTGGAATATTAAATATATTTTTCTACTTTAGGATACTATCTCAGAAAAAAAAACCCTGTAATCATAAATAAAGTCTAAAGAGTAAATGGAGTTCAGTGGAAGGCTGTGAACAAACTTTTTACTATCTGGCAGCTGTATACAGTATATACAGAAAATTGTCTCTCTTGGATATTCTTTTGGTTGCATGTGGTTTTTATTATTTCTTTCTTTCTTTGAATGAGGGTGGATATGTGTATATGCAAAATGACATTATAAAGACTTTGATCGAAGCGTAACTGCTGCGTGCTAGCAATAAATGTAGAGATTATAAAACAACAGTACACCCTTTTTACCGAACAGACAGTTTGATCAGCTGTGGATCATTTATTAAAGTGCTAGGTCAAAAATACAAGACCCATGTAGAATATGTTATGAAAAGTTAAGTCATGTCGCAGACAGATTTGACAGAACAAGACACCTCGTAACTTTGCAAGCTTGGTTTTGTCCCGAAGAAGTCTTGCACACAAATGTATTTACTCCTGAGCATCTTACCTACTCACTCACAAAATGTACAACTATCTAATTGTGTCAGTGTGAGTAAGTAAGACTGGTCATTTTGGTTTCAGAAAGTAGTAGCTACTTTTCATGGCTGTACATAAGGTCGAAAAAAAAAAAAAAAAAGAATCCATGAAATATACTATTGACATTTTTGATAAGGAGGGTGGCTCCTAAATAACAGAAACCAGGACGAGAGAATTGAACTATTTAACACGTACATAAATGACATGATTAATGACAATACAAATAGAAGAAACAGATCAGTTTTGAGAGGGTGAATGAATGTAAACAGATTTCCCCCCCTTTATTTTCTTCTGGGCACAAGCGGCTGACGACCATCGGTAGTAGTAAACTCGACCCGAATGTAGTTACTGAAAAATAAGTCCATTTGATAAGAAGCCTTGAGACGTAAAGCTAGAGTTCAGAGAGAAGGACACTTGAAAAGTGCACGCTGCCTCCACGTACTTAACACTCAATATACACAATTAGAATCTCAAAAATCGTGAGGGAATATAACAAATAATCAGAATTGCAATCATAAAATATTGCTCAAACCCCTAAATGTGAAAAACAAAACAGAAACACACACAGTGGTCCCAACAGACCTGGAATGAAGTGTGTGATGACAGGAATTAAATACTTTGTGGTTATTTACCTGTAAGACTTTTAAAATGAAAAAATTGTTTCCTAAACTATATATATATATATATATATATATATATATATATATATATATATATATATATATATATATATATATATATATAAAGAAAGAGAGAAAGAGATAAAGAGAGAGATATGAAATCTGTGCATGTGTGGGTGTGTGTACATGTACTAGCTTTTAGCGTGCACAAAGGAGTTCCTCCTGCCTGCCATTTATCTATCTATTTATCTACACAGGTGTAAAACATCGATACACAACATTCTATGTAAATTAAGGCACGATTCAATTGAGATCCAGTTATTGCTGTGGCGTTTAAACTCTAACGATGATCTAACAATACCTGATGTTTCATTCAAACTCCTCGGAATTCTCATCAAAAGACTTTGTTATATTTCCTGGCAGCTTGTCAAACACCATCGACAAATAGGAATTTTCTTTTCTATTAAAAAATTGTTACACACACCACACACACACACACACACAATAGTGACCAAGAAGCATTTGCTTCATGAAAGTCTCTGGTCGAAAGTAACCATAAAAAAAAAAAAAAAAAACATACAATGGAGGGAAAAAACCCAAAAACAACAATAACAAAGTGCTTCTGAGTAAATATTCAAAACTCCTCTTCCTCTGAGCTCAGGTGGCTCTGCTTCTTGCGCACATTCCAGTGCAAACACTGAGCCAGACTTTCGAACCAGTCGTTCACCGGGTCCCGGAAACAGATGGATGGGACGGGGAAGCATGAAGTGGTGATGGTGATGCTGGAGAAAGAAAAGAATAGTAAATCACTCGTTCTATAATAGTGAAACCCAACATCAGGACAAAACTGGGAACATTTAGGTGGTGATGGACCAGTTGGTCTGAGCCAAGTAGTGCAATATATTAGAATTTTTCTATTGGTAGTATATCAATCTTTTCCAGAAAGGGCTGTTGTGGATGCAGGTTTATATTCCAACCAATCCAGAGCCACATCTGATGGTCGTTGAAAGGGAAAAATCGTCAGATTTAAACAGGTAGAATTTGGTGTGGCTGTTGCTTGGCTGGAATGAAAACCTACACCTCCCTTTGTGGAAAAGATTGGACACGCCTGTAATAAATGTTTCATCGGTATAAAAGCTTTGTTTTAGCTTAAGGCACTGTATGATGACTGTATGAATTCATAAACATGGAATTGATTTACAAATGCTCTCTTCTCTACATATTCCTATATTTAATTCAGTCATTACAAATGATGAAAACCATCACTCAGAGCTTGTTTGTGCAACAATTGTTACTGATAAACTCCAAAGCTAGTTCAGCTGATAGGCAGCACTAGTGTAGGAGTCCTGCGATGAAAACTGACACTTTTCTTCCATTCATCTACTATGTCAAATGACCCTGACTTGGTAAAAAAACAAAAACAACAACAAAAAAAGTAGTTTAAACTGTTAAAGCTAGGGGTCGGGGAAAATACAAAATGTCCATTTGCCAAGACAGATGACAGAAACATTTACCACTCAGGAAGACAGGAGAATGTGGAAAAAACATCGAAACCATACGTTGGCTAATGACTTGCTTTGTCACTTGCTAACTGATCATATACTTGTTTGTTTTTTTCCACCTGGTTAATTAGGTGTCCAAGCAACCAAAACACGAGACACGAGAGACTAGCCGACACACCAGAGCTTTTATTTGCCCAGCTTGAATACTGAGGTTAGCATTCGTCCAGCCTTGTTTACAAAGCATTCTTTCGACTTTTTAGGGTGGAACAGTACACAGTGCACAGATAAGGAAAGCTTAAGTTATTATACATAAATGCTTTCGAGCTGAACACATTAAGGAACAATAATAAATCAAAACAACTTCTAAAACCAGTATTTCAGGGGCAGCGTGTGTCGAGATTTGCTGCAAATATCGCATTGAACTTTTAATTCAATTATACTGAATCCTAGGAGGGATCGTATTCAAGAAATATTCGGTAAACAACATGATTTACCGACATGTTCACTGTGAACTTTGCTTCTTTAGGAGCTACAAAGGAGGTAATGTACTAATAAGGAAGTGAAGTAACCGTATACCATGTGCCAGCTGCGTGCTTGAATTATTCACACCCTTTATGACTACAGGATCAGATTCACCTCACAAACAATTATGTTCTAGGGTTTAATGCAGCACCTGAGAAACTGGTCTGACTCAGTCTCTAACTTAACGTTCGGTCTCCATCTGATCCCAAATCTGACACTGATAGTCCTAGTGGCTGCAACAGTCAGGGTTATGAGTTTTATCAGTATAGAATATTTAGTTGGTTATAGGAAGCAGGAAGAACGTGATTGGTAGCACGGTCTTACAATTACACTCCACTTACAATTGTTATACATGTCTTTAATGAGATGGAGATTATCATACCAACGTCTACCGTTCATTTGATCAATACATTTTAGTCAGTAACGGAGTACACACTCACCTGTCTCCGTGTCCAATCTCCTGCCGTTTCCTCCCATCAAAAGAAACCCATGCGTTGTTTCTGGCTTCGCGTGATAGCATAATCTAAAGGCAGGGAGTTATGGGATGATGTTGATCAGTATATATTGTCTCAAGATATATTACAGTTAAAAGTACAATCATGGCTGATAGTAAACATGGTTTCATTTCAATTCAACTTTATATATAGTGTAAAGCAGCTTTAAAGAGATAAAGAGGGACAAAGTTGGAATGTATAAGTTTAGTGCCTATAAGGTTGTTTCTTATACGTTTATCTCTAATCTCTAATGAAGTAGCACTGAAGTAGCGGCGTCACTGTCGGATTTTCCTCTTTTCACAAGTCCAGGATTTCCTCAGGTTCGTGACTGAGAAACCAAAGTACAAAACCGGGGTGGTACAGTACATAGTTATGATGCAGTGACACCCAGAGACTCCGTCCATCAATGTTAAATGATGTGTCTCCCCCCAGAAAATGTCACTATATCAAAATGTTCTATTTTAAATAACACTCTACATGTGTCTTCGAATGAGCTGTTACTATGGAAATAATCATAGGAGAATGTGAATGTGTATTGTCTAATCATATCTGTCCATTTACTTCTTTTATACACTACTCTTTCATGTTGCTTTTCTTTCCAGGAAATGGTTTTTCTTTTGCCACTGCTTGTGCATTAAATAGGCCCTGCTGTAAAGAGGTGTTTATATTACAGGGGCTTCTGCGTACTGGTAGATCGTTACTCATGCATTATTAGTGTAACTCTGGTACAGGAACACTGCTCTGAATTAGTCTTGGGTGTCTTGTGTTACCTTGAGTTCGACGCCAGCAGGGACGACTATGGGTCTGAACGAGAGCGAGTGAGGGCAGATTGGGGTGATCATGATGGCTGGGACGTTGGGGTGGATCATGGAAGCTCCGGCTGCCACGGCGTACGCGGTACTGCCTGTCGGCGTGGACACAATCACTCCTGACAAAGTAGAAGAATAGGATTTGGGAAATTGTTTTGAAACATGCAGGTTTTGTAGCAGTCGATTAGTTAACATGAGGACTGACCATCGCCTTGTACGGTGGTGATCAGGTGACCATCGAGGAAAAGATCTACGTTAGAGAGGTAAGAGGAGGGACCTCGGTCTACAACAACCTCATTCAGCACCTAAAAGAGAATGTGAGAGAGAGAGAGAGAGAGAGAGAGAGAAAGAGAGAGAGAGAGAGAGAGAGAGAGAGAGAGACTGTAGGTTTGTATTGTTACACAAGACTTTACTAAATATAAGTCTCTTCCGAATGACTGCACACTATAATAAACCCAGTGACGACGCCACAGAGAATTTGTGGTTAATGCTACATACATCAATTTGTGGATATTTTTGGTGAACCAGATGAACAGATCTCCTGTGTGTGGGGCCACTGGCCTCAACACACACCATGTTTAGTAATACAGGTATTAACTAACCAGAGCACAGTGGTGACTGGGTATTAGCACACATACTTACACACAGAAACACAGAGAGTGAGACACACACACACTGGCAGACAGACGGGGACATTCTCGCACACACACACACACACACACACACACACACACACACACACACACACACACACACACACACACACACACACACACACACACACACACACACACACACACACACACACACACACACACACACACACACACAATAGTAGGCTTCTCTACACACATCTCTAACCCACCTCACAGTAATCAGGCACTGCAACATTTATTCCTCAAAACCCAACCAACAGGAAATTTTACCCAAGCAAATGGTCTTCTGCAAACACACACACTTACACACACACAAACACACACTTACACACACACACAAACACACACACAAACACACACTTACACACACACACACACACACACACACTTCTCCATCACTCACTTGATATTGCATAGTTTTGCGGCCAGACTCGCTGTCCCCATTTGCAATGATCGCATTTTTCTCCTTTGGTCTGGTTTTCTCACAGTTTTCCTTCACCACCTTTACCTTCAGTCGACTCCGCAGGATGATGGCCGCATTGCCTGAGGAAACAGTTACTGACCAATGAGAACCTTAAATATTGGATTCACAGGCAAATAAAAAATAAAACCACTAGTAAACAATAAAAAAAAAAGATGGTTATCAAACACAACATTACGAACCAGCTTTGTACCAGCTACAATTTTTATATGGACAAAGGTTTGTGGACACCTGACCATAAGATCAGTATGTGCTTTTTGAAAATCCTGTTCCACATTTAGTCCTCATTTTTAATAACCTACTCTCCTCTGAGAAGATGTTTCACTAGATTTCGGAGTGTGCTTATGGAGATTTGTGATCGTTCAGCCACAAAGGTGTTGGTAATGTCAGGTGCAGCAGTAGGTGAGGAGGCCTGGGGTACAGTCAGTGTTCACATTTATCCCAATCTTGTTTAGTAGAGTTGAGGTCTGAGCTCTATAGCAGGCCAAATCTTCATGGAGCTGTCTTTGTGCACAGGGCCATTGTCATTATGGAACGGTTTTGGGTCTCCTAGTTCACCTGAACGGAAAATTTTATGCAACATCATCCAAAGGCATCTAATACAATTGTGTGCCTCCAACTGTGGTAACAGTTTGGGAGAAGAGCCACACAAGGCCGGAAAGGTCAGGTGTCTCGAAACGTTTGTCCATATACTGTATATACAGGTCAAGCACAGTCCCTGAAACGATGACACACGATAGTAGCTTTATCTACCCTTCATAATAACACATGATGTCACTTCAGTTTTTACTGCAACGTCTGATTTAGCAGCCAGGTGATGACTGCTTGAGTTCCCCCACCCCTGCTGACTTTAAACATGAGTAAGATAACGACACTGTAATATAAATGAGTATATACTTAAACATTTTGGCTGATGGGAAAGGAAAAAAAAAAAAAGAAGCAAAGACTTCCTGGTGTAAAAACAAACAAGGAAGCATTGAAGGAAGTGTTGAAAAAGGGGAAGATACAGCAATTTCCAATAAATACTCCAAAAAACAAAAAAAAATACAAAAAACTGTGAGTAGAAAGCCATTTACACACACACCTTCAATAACCTGTGTAACCTGAGATTGGTAGGTTTCGAAGTTGAAAGGTGTCAGGAAGCCCAGAGAGCCCAAATGGAAAGGCATAACTGGAGGTACACTCTCCTAGAACACGAAGAAACACATCTTTGGTGAAGATGAAAGTGGTCTGATTTAACATTTCTTTACATTAATGAAGAACAGTAACAATCAACAACAACAACTAAAGCACAAGATCAGAATATGGCTACTCTCATTCGGATATGGACAGACGCGTCTTTCCGATCATTTTATTTTATATTATTATTTGCTATCTTTACCCTTTTCGGTGCAAGCTAGTGTTTGTCTTCTGCCAACAGCTAATTAATACATAATCATACATTTCATATAGCAATCTAATGCTTTCAAGTGTATATATACACATACATACACATACCGATCAGGCATAACATTATAAGTGGTGAAGTAAATAACACTGATTATCTCTTTATCAAGGTGCCAGTTATTGGGTGGGATTTATTCGACAGCAAGTGAACATTTTGTCCTCAAACTTGATGTGTTAGAAGCAGGGAAAATTAGTGAGCGTAAGGATTTGATTGAGTTTGACAAGAGACAAATTGGGACGTCTAGACGACTGGGTCAGAGCGTCTCCAAAACTGCAGCTCATGTGGGATGTTCCCGGACGGCAATGGTCAGTATCTATCAAAAGTGCTCCAAGGAAGGAACAGTGGAGACGGCTGGTCCGTGTGTTCTGATCCAACAGGCGAGCTCCTGTAGCTCACATTGTTGAAGAAGGTATTGCTGTTAATGCTCGACAGGTCAGGACTGTTTTGGCGATCAAACAATTTTAGGCAGGTGATCATAATGTTATGTCTAATCAGTGACTATTAGGTTATTCCTGATCGGGGTGTGTGTGTGTGTGTGTGTGTGTGTGTGTGTGTGTGTGTGTGTGTGTGTGTGCGCGCGCGCATTAAATATGCTTAATTTGAATAACTCAAATAAGAATCCTCCTGCTTATACAACCTGGCCGTTAAACCTGTAAAACCAAAAAATAAAAAAAATAAAAATACATATTGCAAAACAGCTTAACTGAAGCTCGTGGTGTTGTGCCAAGCATTCCGAACACTTGGAAGACAGGTTATGTTTGGAGTTTTATCATGTTTGGAAACATAATGGAAGAAGTTTAGATTTAAGTTGTCAAAGTAATTAGGGCCCGAGCACTGAGGAGCAGGCCAGAATGGCCTGCACCAGAGGTGCGAAGCCCTATTGTTTTCCTTAGAATTTATTATTTATTTATTTATTTTTTACACACATTGGCCATTTGGGGTCCCTTAACATGCTCGAAAACTCTTGAAATTTGGCACACACGTCAGAGTCCTTTGTCACTAGGGCCGGACAAAGGGTGGAATACAGGCGTGGCAGGGGGGCTCTGTAGCGCCCCCTGTAATTCAAAAACAAACATTTGTGCACAGATCGGGCAATTATGTACGCACATGTACGAGAGTTAGTACGCATAAAGAGCTCATCGACCCGAACAACTTTCGCCCTCTAAACTATTAGCTCCACCCAACAGGAAGTCGGCCATTTTGGTTTGTTTTATAAGTGCATGCGGTGAACTTTTAAATACTCCTCCTAGGGAGTTCATGCGATTGACATCAAACGTGGTGAAAATGATGCCGAGACATTGGACTTGCTAAATTGCCGAGGGATTTTTGATATCTCGAACGGTGCAGCCATGTCGAGGCGACGAATTTATGGCAAATTCGGAGAAAAGGAAATGTTTAATATCTAAAGCAAAAAATGTCTTATTCAGATAACACGCGGTGTGTATGTTCGGCCAAGGATTCCGATCGCATCGATGTGCCAATTGTGAATCTAGGACATAGCGCCACCAACAGGCGCCAGGAAGTGTGTCAGTCACAAAAGGTGGATTTTTTTTACAGTTGCATGTGGTGAACTTTTAAATACTCCTCCCAGGATATTTATGAGATTGACACCAAACGTGGTCAACATGATGCCGAGACATTGTAGATAATAAATTGTGAGGGAATTTTTGATATCTCGAACGCCGTTCCCATGGCAACGCGTCAAACTTTACTTTTATTTCAGGCATATTTAAGGCTTTTGGCGTGCTTAGATTAACTTGAAATTTGACACATACATCACATTTGACAAGTCACATACATCACAAGTGTGGACAAAAAGGTCAGACAATGGTGTGTCTCTTAAGTGGCTCACTAGCGTCCCCGTTTGTCTAAAATGTGGGGTTTCGTTTACCTACAGTCCTCAAATGGGTCAGTAACAACATAAAATAGTCCACTGATATTTACCCACTTGATGCACTTGCCCACCTTGCATTGTTTTCTGGGATGCACCGTATAGCGATACACAAACGTGCGAGGGCCCGCCATCGCTGCTTGCAGCTATATTTCAGTAGTATGTTTGTAACGTTTTGAAAAAAGATGTCGGTGTTACAGGATCTATGTAGCTAATAGGAATAATTCCACTTATTACAGAAATTTCTTACAGGTGTTCTGGTCTAATTTGGAGAGCAGTTTGTTTTTTTTTGTTTTTTTTGCATAAAGGTTTTGGCTAAATTTTGCATAAAATTTTAACATTTTGGTCACAAAGCAAAAAAGACTACAATTTCCCTGAATAAAAGATTAGCTCTTAGCAAGGAAATGTATGAATCGAAGAACTATTTTTATATTTCTTTTATACAGTGTAGTAAGTAATCCAGGCCTGTACATACATCCTTTACAGCCATAATCTGAAATCTAAATCTCCAAAAGGTTTGACTAAGCGCTTTGTCTTTCACAACACTTGAACACGAACTTGTTCCCTGTAATTTTATAATCAGGTCTTTCATCTGACCTGAAAGAGAGAGGAAGCATACAGCAAAGTTCCATCGCCTCCCAAACAAATGATGAAATCGACCCGGTTGGAGATATCATCATAATCTGTGAGAAGTACAGCAGCAGAAGTGCAGGTTAGGCATTAAATAAAACACTGTCACTTTTGAAACATCTACGCATGCATGGTAAGTTGGTGTACCGTCTCGAAAAGTGCAAAAGCTCCTTTTCACCGCCACGAAGCTCTCGTCGTTCGAAATGGCGGGATCCTCCAGGACTTTCCTCTCCACGTAAACAATCATTTTTTTCTGCTAAGGAGGGGTGATGATACAGGACAGGAAAAACGAGTGAGCTTATGTTGCATACAAAAGCATGAAGAGACAACAAGCCAGTTCAACAGCAACAGCTAATGATGTCAATTATTATTATTTTTTTTTATGTTATGCAATTTATGCTGCTCTACAGCTATGAAGTAAGAAACTGCTTATAGGACTTGGAGAATTTCACATGCTGCATATTCTGAATCAGAAATAGTGGTATGAGGATATATTCAGACCTCTGTGAGGAAGATGCAAAGCTCTTTGAAAGGCTGCAGAAGACTGGCATCCTGAATCTTTTTAATTACAAGGACACTTTTGGGTGGCTTGTTCCAGGTCAACCTCTGACTCGCTGGGTCCTGAATATGCCTGTAAAACACACACACACGCAATCACACACTTGTGTGGGGAGGTGGTAGATTAATGGCTAAGACAATTGGTCTTTGGATCAGAAAGTCATGAGTTCAAATCCCATCCTTACGAAGCTCCTATTCCTGAGCCCTTGAGAAGAACCTCTAATCACACCACTGCACAGGTATATAAATGAAGAAAATGTAAGTCGCTCCGGATAAGGGTTTATGAAAATTGCTGTAAATGTGTGTGAGGCAGTTCATGGTGGTTACAGGATGTAATCAAATGTAATCATGTGTGTCTCTCACAGAAAATAGTACAATAGCCCTAAGCCCTGCACACTAGATTTTATGCTTATTATTTATTTTTATTATTCAAATGAATCATTTTGCATCATATTTCCTGATAGGAGACACAGTGGCTTAGCACACAAGCAGCTCAGCAGCAACTGAGCAACAGAAAAAAGCCGGCTTTACCATTACATAACCCTAATCAGTATTAGGCTCCCTTATACTTACCCACACAAAAAGCTCTGCCCTTTTTGAATCATGCATTACCAAGTCCTGTCTATTATACATGTGCATTGATCGTCTACAATATTATTCCCACAGCCTTGCTATGTTTATGAAACTGAAACCACAGCTGTCGCATTTGTAAATAAGGAACATCTCACCAAAGTGTTTTAAAAGTCTCTGGTAAAGGTGGAAGTACTGACTACACTTTATCACTCAAGTTAAAGTAAAGAAGTTTGGGTTTTGACATGTACTTTAGTAAAAAGTAGACATTACTACTACCTGTTTTAGTGTCATGCTGGTAACTGAAACTCACATCATATTATATTAATACAAAATAATTTCTAATTTTGTTATCTAATGAATGTATCCAGGCTGAACATTCACCATATGGAACACAAGCAGAGAAAAGATGTTGATCAGGTGATCAGTAATGTCTCTGTTCTCAGTCATGTTTACATCATTGACTCCCTCTGTCTCATCCACGTAAACCCCCAGACTACTTGTTAGCTTCATAGACTAGTCTAAATCTGTCGTGTGTGAGAGCCAGCAAATGCTACACCAGTGGTAGATTGAAAAAGCAGCGATCATGTCAACAAAAGGATTCAAATTGAAGTAACGAGTCTGAATTGAAAATGTAAGAAGAAGAAATTACATATATTAGTTTAAAAAAATTTATAAGTGAAAGTAAAACGTTTTCTGAAAAATAAATAATGAAATAAAAAGTACTGATACCCGATATATTATTTGTACTTCCCATTACTTCCCACCTCTGTCTTACCAATTCCACATGCACGTGTTGAACTTCATGGTTTCCAGCATGTGACGTAGCCCTCAGTCGTGGTCAAAAAGCTTTGTTTCCTAACAAAAAGCACCTCCACGCCTCATGGTGTGTGTGCACGCATCGTTCTTGTTTGTGTATAACTCCACAAAAAAAACAAAAAGAAAACAGGTCGAGCGTCTCAGTCCTCATCCCTGATTAGAGGAAGCCTCCGAGTTTAAAAACAAACCTCTCTCCTGACCACGCCACTCAAGACCTGCCCACATGACATGTGGTCCAACCTCTCACAAAGACAGCCTGGCAGGGATTGGCCAGATTACACAGGCTTTTCTTAGCATGAAGTCCCACCCACAATTGCATAATTTAATCTCCCTGGTATTTCAAAATGAATCTGCAACTGTAAAAAAATAAAAAATAAAAAAAACAACAACTGTTAAATAATATATGTATATATAATTTTTAATATTAGGGAAAAAAATATATAAAAAAAAAAAAAGAATGATTTCTAAGTACTGTACCTGAGCATTGACAGAGGAGAGTACAAAGTACACAGGAGATACACTATCTATAAACAAGAGCATCTACTTCAAATTAAATACTGACCTTGACCCTAAGCTGGATAAATAAGCCTATTTGTTGGGGGTGGTGGGGTCTATTTGTGTATGGGCAATGAAAGCATAATGACAATAAGCACTCTTTTGATGAAACTGGGAGGAACCGCATTCAATAAAAACCAAACCCGTATGAACGCAGAACCCCTATTTCCATTCATTAACATGATAAAGAGGCTTGGAAATTCAGTTTCATCATAAGTTAACACCTTCCAAGGCATCTGCAAGCGAGTATCTCATGAAGTATCACGAATGAATATGTCTGAATGTGTCAGAATGAACTTGCGAAACTCTCCTCGCCATTAAACCGCTGTCCCCTGGTGGTCTAGTGGTTAAGTTGCAGCGCTCCCACCGCTGCGACCCGGGTTCGATTCCCGGTCAGGGAACCATCCCCAGCCACTCTCAGTGCCACTCTCAAGCCCGGATGTATTGGGGAGGGTTGCGTTAGGAAGGGCATCCAGCGTAAAACATGTGCCAAATCAAACGTGCGGAGGATCCGCTGTGGCGACCCCTAACGGGAGAAGCCGAAATAAAGTTTAACCTTCATTACATCAAGCTCATATTACCTGTGAAGGTAGAGTGTGTGTTTTAGGGGCATGTTTGATCGCTGTGCTGAAACAGCTTGTAAAAAAAACACATCAAAAAAACATTTAACAAACTCTTTCACCACAAGTCTCTACAATACAGCACCTGCTCTGCATTCATCATCTTCAACCCCAAAGAAAACATGCTTATGCATCTTGGGCAACAGGAGTGCTGGGACTAAGCTTATCTTGAGGCAAAAATCAAAATAGATCCAAGTAAAGCTTTTATTGTCATTTCAACCATATATAGCTGACCCAGTGAAATGAGACAACATTTCTCCAGAACCCTGGTGCTACATTTACAACATAAAGCTACATAACAGAAAACACAGAGCTGAGGACTAGTAAGTGTCCTCGCCACATAAAGTGCATCGATATCTCTGATAACTAAGAATCACTATTTAATGAAGAGCCGACTGTTTGTTGAAAATGAACGCGCGTGAGGCTGCGCGGTCAGATCAAATCCTAAAATCTGATCGGACATTTAGCATGAATCAGTTGAACGAGTGCTTGCCGTGATTTGGTACTGCAGAGTCATGCTGAATTTCACTGTTAAACACGATGCAAGCCATGGCGATTAAAACCAACAGAATTGCATCATGAAGAATGATACAATACAATGAAAACAATACAATCTGACCACATAACACTAAGTGCTAATCGATTTACACAGGAGCGCACGGCCGTATTTGTTTATAATTTATCTTATTTCTTCACATATCCCAGCTATGTTAAGAAGCTGGCGTCAGCTATGTTACAGAACCCCCAGTAGCAGAGAGGGTTAAGGGCCTTCCTCAAGGGCCCAAAATTGGCAGCTATTAATCCATTAATCCAGAGCCTTAACCACTGAGGTACCACTTCATAGATTCATAGAATTATACCACAGTGTTGTGAATCTCTATTCTGATTGGTCAAAAGATTTATTTTCTGTCCCAGCAGCCCTGACAGCAATACTCTTGTTTTTTTTGTTTGTTTGTTTTATACATTATCATGCTTGCATAGGCATATGGAAAATGCTACACAAACAGATTCAAAACATGTGTAATTGTTGATAGGATGGGACAGGATAGGATCTTTCTTAACAGATTCAATCAAAAGTAAAAACAGAAGGTTTATTGCTGTTATAATGCAGGTTTAAACAAAAAACTTGTTGGTTCATCTTTAAATACAAGCTTGCGTTTGTTGTCAATTTGCTGTATTAAAAATAAAAAAACGAGCAAAAAAAGCATGGCAGGGTGTGCTGTTTTTTGGAAAGAATCAACCTCAGGGTTAAAATAAAATGATAATGCAGTGTTAATTCTGTTTTTCGTTTTCTGATTCAACAAAAAAAAAACCTCAAATTCGGGCTGGAAAGAACGTCAGTGTCCAAACTTGTGACTATTATGAATACTATGACAAGCTATTGACAAGCTTATCATTTGTGTATGTAATGTCTGGCTCCCCCCCCCCCCGAAATGTTCATGAAGAAATGCCAAAAGTGGAAATGTTAATGTTTAATAACTGTACAAATATCATGTTTTTGCAGTTGACAAATTTATTTCAAGTTCATTTCCTTGCTTTAATTATTAATAGGGAGTGTGCAGTTTCCTGGTGATCCCATTATGTGAGGGTTGTGTTAATTTATTGCTCTACCGAATGGCACACAGCAGTGTATGTGCACTCTACATTCTGAAATCCTCTGCTTGTGACTAATGACTAATACACTGATGTTTAATTTGCAATAGGTCTTAGATTGCTGCAATCCCCTGGACATCAATAATACATGTCCTGAGAGTTCAAGGAGTGGTATGCTATATTAACGTCAATATTATTATCATCATTATTACTGATTATGCACTATTATCATCATTTCCTCACAATCGGTGCGCTGTTGCCAAAAAAAAAAAAAAAAAAAAAAAAGGGCCTCCCTCTTTCCTGTGTCCAATTTTATCTAAAGACCTTCGCTTTTAGTAACAAAATAATAGAAGATTTTATGAATCCAACACTTCTTTAAATTTTTTATTAACAATTCTTCTTATGTTCCCTGGTGATGCACCACGCTGTCATTTGAGGTAATTTTTGCTCTTGAGAAACTGTGGTTTCCCCTCAAAATAATTTGATTTTTAGCTTCCTCTTCCTTTTCTTTCTAGTTGAATCGGATTCCCCACCAGATCGGTCCACCCACAAGCCGGACACAATATTTACCTTCCAAAAAAGGAATCTTAACCATCTTACAACCTTGGTTGCAGCACTTGCATACATAAGTTCAGTATTTTTAGGTTTTCTTTTAGTATATTTATATAGTCATTTACAACATGAAACTTTGTAAAATGTGTATATATATAAAAAAACTTTTTTAATAATAAAATTGAAAACATCAGGCAAGAAATCCAGACGGTTAATATAAATCTAAATTATTTTACAAGCAGCATAATTATAGCAGACAATCAACTACAAAGCTTCACTCCTAATTCATGAGAATGACTTAATTTCATTAATTTCCTCATCAAAATCATCAACCTGCATTCTCGATCCCTTGCCTACAAAGTTTCTTTAAACAGATAACTCCAGAGGTAATTGAACCTGTTTTAAAAATAATAAACTCTTCCATTAGCACTGGTTATGTACCAAAATCCTTCAAACTGGCAGTTATTCACCCCCTAATTAAGAAACCTGACCTTGTAATAATCCATATCCTTCTCTTCCTGTTACCCTCTTCTCTCTCTCTCGGTCGAGTTAAACATGCTCCTGAGGCTCCAGTGACCATTGTTCCTGCCCCTCTCCCCTCCGTGGATCTTCCTACTTCGTCCAGGCCTGCCTCTAGATAGTGTTCTCTTCGACTGGATGCCACTTTGTGCAGCTTGGAACGTTTTTTCATCAACGCCTTGGGTGGTTCCATGAAATTCCGGAGTAAGAATGGGTGCTTTGAGGATGGATTGGACTGTAGTTAATGTCAACAGTCTGCTACACAGACTCAGAAATACAGTTCGCTTCTGATCATCATCACTGTACCCCGCAACATTGTCTATCTGCTTCAAATGGCCATTCGGTGCAACCCAGATGAGGATGGGTTCCCTCTTGAGTGTGGTTTCTCTCAAGGTTTCTTCCTTATGCCATCTCGGGGAGTTTTTCCTTGCCACAGTTGCTCATCAGGGACAAACTTACTTACAAAGGACATATTTACTTTTAATCACCACATTATCTGTGTAAAGCTGCTTTGAGACAATGTTCATTGTTAAAAGCGCTATACAAATAAAAATGAATTGAATTGAATAACAACCTTTACACTTCTGGGAAGATGTTCCGAGAGTGTGGTTGAGGAGATTTGTGCTTAATCAGCTGCAAGGGTGTTCGTAAAATCAGGTGCTGACTTTACATTCTGCAATTTGTGGTTGAGGTTAGAGCTCATAATCTTCCACTCCAACCCAAGTCAACCACATCTTCATTTAACTGTCATGCTACTGCATTTCAAGCCGTCCTATACAATTTTGTGCCTTTGTGGTAACACTTTAGGAGAAAAAGGACATATGGCTGGAAAAGTCATATACTTTTTTACTCATACACCCAATACTTTTGCAACACAGTGTATATACTCTTGCCTGAGGGCTACTCCAGGACATTTACCTTTGCTCAAGTGAGTGATCACCACAGCAGCAGTATTTTCACTTAGTCAGTGTGTTTCATACTCTTTTACCAAACTGCTTAACGTTGTGAACAAGACTATTCCAAATAACGGATTTTCACTTACATCACTGCTTTTGGGTTCTTCATCATACAAGCTTTGGGCCCAAATGTGGTCACTGGACTTGGTCCATGTAGTGACTGTGTGCGCCTAAAAAAAAAAAACAAAGAAAAAAGTAGGAGAAAATATTAACTTAATGGCTCAACACATCTGTTAATACACAAAAAATATTTATAAATAAAAGACCATTTCAAAATTGTAATTTCTGTCATTCTGATACTGCATATTACAGTTTGTGAAAATCCCTGCAAGACATAATGTACCATAAATTAGCCTAGAGAATCTTGTTAAAGCCATTTTTAAGCATAATACAAATTTCTTTTTTTTTTTTTTTTGTACGATGTCTGGAAGATCACCCACGCAATTATATGGAAGCCTGTTTATGGGCACAGAAGTCAGATGACATCTCAGAATCATGTCATGACAAGTCAAATCCCATATGACCCACTCATTTTCCTTAATATATAATTACAGACATTGTCAGTATAACAGACAAGATCGTACAGCTTTATTTTCCTCTGAAACTAAACATTCACACAAATATTCTGCTAATTTGAACAAAGATTGAAATTTGCCCGATGCTATTATTTTCCTCTTCCATATGGTAAAGATTGATTGATATATTTCACATTTAACATGACAAAAAAAGTTATAAAAAAATGTCCTTTCACCCTGAAACCGAAAGAATAAATAGTTATATAAATACAAACAGCTGATAAAAAAACTTTAATATAAGCAGAAATGAATGTGTGCTAATCTGGGTGTATGAAAAGGTCTCGTTTTTCCCCTCAGCACAAGGACTGTTTCATGATTGTGAGTAAAATGCAGCAAAACAATTGCACAGCTGTGAGTCATGAATAGCCTCAGTTCAATCACAAATGGCATCAAAGATGGTGAATTTCAAATGATCTATCCGGCACGACTGGATAGAACTGAAAGGACAAATTCAGAATTAAAAAGATTCATCACGGACATTTCAAAGCGCCGGAAAGCAAGAGTTGCTTTCAGCCATGTGGGGACCATGTTCCAATGCAAACACAGCAAGTCCTCAAACAGAGGTTTTGTTATGCCCCCTACTGGCACAAAGCAAAAGTTATCCTTTTGGAGAAGTTCATATCATCTTCTTTCGGCTGCTCCCATTAGGGGTCGCCACAGCAACTACCTGCATGTCTTCCTTCACCACATCCATAAACCTCCTCGTTGTCCTTCCTCTTTTCCTTCTTCTTGGCGGCTCCATCCTCAGCATTCTCCTACTGATGTCCAAATGATCTCAATCGGGCTTCTCTCTCTCAGTCACCAAAACGTCCTACATGCGCTGTCCCTCTAATAAACTCATTTCTAATCCCGTCCATCGTCGTCACTCGCAACGAACATCTCAGCATCTTCAGCTCTGCTACCTCCAGCTCCACCTCCTGTCTTTTACTCAATGCCACTGTCTCTAAACCATACAACATCACAGGTCTCACCACAGTCCTATAAACTTTCCCTTTCACTCTTGCAGATACTCTTCTATCACAAATCAAGAAAAGTTCACAGTAGTAAAGAGCAATTATTTCGATTACTTTCATTTAAAACCTTTTTTTATTTACTTAATACAGAGTTTGCATTAAAAATGTGTTTTTGCATGGGCAGAAAAGTTATTTATATATACTTTTAGTTTTTCATTCCATTTTCTGTAAATGCCTACTGTATCCTGACAATCTTAATTTGGCTCCCAAGAGTGCCATGGCACAGCTTTTAATGTTTTCACCATTTTGATTGTTGATACTAAAGCACTTGACTTGCAACTGTATGAAGCTATAAACTACATGATGTCATATACATTTACAGCATTTAACACACACCCTTATCCAGGGTGACATATAAAAGTGCTTCAAGTCTGGTTCACTACACTACAGTTACTCTTCTGGAGAAGTTGCATTCGCATACACACTAAACATCACCTGCACACTGTACATAATATATCAAATCTTCATAACTATGCAGTCTCGAAAAAAAAACTTAGTCCTTAGTCTGAATCACGGTGCATGCTGACATGCTTTTCTGCATAGCAGTAAAAAGTGATTATTTACTACAAAGTTTGTATTTAAAAAAATTGTTTCTGCACTAACATCAATTTTATTATTATTATTATTAATTTATTTTTTATTATTATTATTTTATTACCCTAAGCCTAGTTTATCACCACATCCTGTTTAATCGCCAGAGACTGCCGAACTAGAGAACTTTAATCTGGCGCCTACGTAGGCCATGTCACAGTTTTTAACGTTTCGAAAGTTGATAGCACTTGACCTGCGAATGTATGAAGTTATGAACGACAATGAAGTCATATATTTGGTTGTTCTGCATTAATTTAACAACATTTTTACTCTGTATATATTGCATTATTTAACTGTCTGGTTTACAATCTAATTGGTAATAAAGCTATTTCTGATTCTGATTAATAAGGAGTTGTTCCTGTTTAAGTGGCTGCCAGATGTTTATAATAAAAAGCCTGGTTTGTTCCCTATAAGGCAGCAAGACCACATTAAAACACTATTTAGTCCCCTTAGCTCTTTTTAGTTCAAAAAATATGCCGTTTTACACACGTAAAAAAGGGAACAGTGGCTAACTGGGGCAGAGAAATGATGCCAGTACACTGCAAATATCTGTGCTTCTGATAACAGAGCTGGTTGTGCAATCAAAATTCATCAATCATCAATATAATAATTTGCCAGAATCGCTTTTATGATGAAAGCAGAATCTTAACGTATCTTTAATAAATCTTTAAGAATAAAGAAGTGATCTCCGAGGTGTGACCGAGAGTCTTCAAATCTTCAAGTAAAGTCAATTCACCAGACTGTTTTCAAAAGTTTTCAATACTGCGACTACTTGCATTCATATATGGAAACTTCTTTAGCCCATATACAAAACACACATACACTGTATTCTTTATTTCGTAATGTAAGCACTCTTGCAAGCCAAAGATTAGTAAAGCCATGTTTAAAAAGCTATTATTATTGTAGTTATTAGTAAAATTATTCAGTTTTTTTTTTTCTTTTGGAGTGACAAGAATACACAACAATGTAGAACCTGCATGGAGGCCTTATGCTGAGTTTGCTCAAAAACACAACTATTTGCTGCAGTGTAAAGAAAAAGACTGAATTACTTGACTATTGTAGCAGTTACAGCACGCAAACGCGATGCGCTGTGCACATTTTGCGAAACTTGTTGTGTTAACCGTGTCGCAAGGTGTGCTGTTAGGAAACGCAAAGCCCACGAGATGCAGCAACGAGAAAATATCAGCGGTTTCAATAGAAACGGAAGGAGGGTCTTAGTATTTAGCAAGCAGCAAAACTTTATTAAGTTTAAGATCCTATTTATTTATTTATTTGTTTGTCTATTTCTAAAAGTTAAAACAGCTTACCCTGTGTAAACTTTTAAGGCAGGCAATTTTTTTTTTTTCTCTGGAATATTTAATAAAAAAACTAATTACGTCCTTTAAGTATTTCATTACAAATACAGTATTTTGCACTCTTTTTTTTGTTTCAAACTAATTCGGTTTTAAATCCATTGCTTGGATAGGAGAAAGTCAGTAAAATAACAAGGTGTTTATATAAGTAAACATTGTTTATTAAGTTGTTCGTTACCAGTTTTGCACGACACATTCATTTACTAAACAATACAAAAATAAATGTAGCCCACCCACTCATTTACAACCCACATTTAATTCATTCTTTTGTATGAATCTGCTTGTGTCAGGAAAACTGTGCGTTTGTTTCTTACCTGAACTCTGCACAGCTGGGCACAGCCGAGGTGGACATGCTCCTGGCTTTTGGTTTATTACGGAAAGCTTTTCCAGAAACGGGAGGCTCCTTTCCCCCACAGGACTTGCAGGCCGTTTCCGGCTTCAGCATCCAGCTTGGGTCCCCGGAACTCTCCATCTGAGACGAGGACACGGATGGAAGAGCGAACAGATGAATGTCTTAAAGTTGTCAAAACTCGAACGTGCACGGAGGCTTGCCGTCTTGCTGGTTGCCTTTGTCATGAGAAGTGTCTTTGTGAACTAGTTCAAGACAACGTATTCGCTGATGCAACTTGGAAGTAAAAAGGAAGGGCATTTTATACTCTGTTCACCAAACAAAACTCTAAAACAAACCTCTTAGGGACACATTGTAAAATTCAAGACGATACATTGCAAAACACTTTTTTCTCGCTTATTACCAACACAACTACGTTGAAGTTAATTTAAAATCTATTTTCTAATTAATCCTATCTAATGTAATTATTTGATGTTGATTATAAATCAACTGCATTTGGTACTATTTAGAGTTTGCTACCTAGATCTAAAATATAGGTCACAAATGAATGGTTACTTTATATATAATAAAAGTATAGCGAAAAGACTAATAATTATCTGAGTATTTTTTTTTTTACCTATATAAATATGCTAAAAATGTGTATCCAACTTGTTTCCGATACACAGCTTTTTTTTTTTTTTTTTTTTTTACATTGATGCATCACATCGTTAACTTCTAATACATTTTAATGACGTTAATAACGCAAATTAATTTTTACGCCACTGATTTTTATTACTATTAATGCAGTGCGCATTTCTGTTTGACTACAAATTTTCACCGCCAATTAACATTTGTTTTACTGATACTGAAGTCTCAAATCAAGCACTAAAATCCTCCATGATGCACACATCCGGCAAATAAAACCGTCCGTGTGGAAACAAGGCGAAAGTTCCGTTTGGTGTCCTGATGTTTTACGCAATTTAAAACACTAGAATTACTTTAAAAACATTTACAAGAGTATTTTGTCCATGCTCTATGTTGAGTATGGTTTCACTAATAATAAACATACTTTTGCATAAAGCATCCATATTTGTCCAGGGCCATGTTGATTAGGAGTATAAAAAACTTGAAAAGTATTAATTGAACATACATGAGTTGCAAATAAGCACATGTTAACTCATGACAATCATGCAATTTAAATAAGTTAAATAAAGGTAACACACCATGGTCCTGGGAAAAGTCAGCGTCCAGTCTAGACATGAGCACGGGTTAATGAAATGTCTGACATGCCAGTACTCAGTGTTGGGTATTTGGTATGCTTTGAATCCACATAAGGTCAAAGAAAATATATATATATTTTTATGGAAATTCCAGCAATATTTTTTGTAGAAAGCTAGACTACAAGTTAGATTGGGAGTTTTAGGAGTGAGCGATTTGTTTTACTTTCATGCAGGAAGGAAGCGTGCAATCAGATTTCTGCACTTACAGGACAGAAGAGAAAGGATCATATACAATGTGAATATTTACACTTGGCTCAACTTTGTGTGCATTTTTTTCCACTGTTTTAATAAATGTAAACTGCACATTCCTGTACTGACCAATAGACTATTAGAATGCCGGACCAAAGATGCATTTTTACCTCCGAACAGTTCTCCAAACCAACTACTCAGATTAACAATACAGTTCCAAGATATTCCCTCTACACTGTAAAAGTCCAGCTCTGTACAGAGAGAGAACACAGGAAGCTGTGGAAGCTGTGTTGTAGATATGAGAGTAGGGAGGTCAGAGAACTGTAGGTTCACAGAATGGCTCAGACCTGGTACAGGGTTGAACCGCAGCAGCTGTGATGGATGATGAATTCAAATGAAGCCAAATTGGCTCAAGTACGCAGAGACGGAAAAGGAATGTTCGTGACTAGACAAATGCTCGACGCCCAATGACGCAGTGTTTCATGTAAAGCAGAAGAACGCAGCTGGAAATTCACCTCCGAGTAGAGAAACAAAAGATCGGCTGCAGAATCGGACTGGTTAGCAACTTTTACCACCACAATACAACTGTTAAAAAAACGCTGATCTATTGCATTGTGTAGCGTCTATGACAAAATCATGTGACAAAACGAACGACACGAGCCAGAGGGCTCATGAGGTAATCCATGTTCCCTGTACATGACCTACATAGATTTTGCTTTGCTCATGCACCTTCAGTACAAAATTAATAAATCCCTCTTTGAGACTACTCGTTTTTCTGAGGTCACATTGAAGACTCGTTCCAAATGAATGAATCGTTCATGAACAACACATCACTAATTGGTGCACGGTCTGATTCGAAACGAGAGTGAGATCTACAGCGTGTTCCTCATGTGTCGCAATGTAGGACTTCTATCACTGCTGAACACAAATATCATAATGTTTTCCCCATAATGTAGAAATGTAGGCAGAACTGAAGAAATGTAAATATTTCCTATAAATATATTTCATCACAATGTAACCGAATTTGGTTTATTCATGAAAAAACATCAAAACTCATCAGAAAACTTGAGATATTATCCAGTGATCCTGTCCCTTTCTTCTTTTCGGGTCCACCTGATTCATCTGGAAGCCCATCTCTGGATGGAATTCTCTCGCTCTGGGTTACTGTTCAAAACGTCACGGGTTCAAGCCCAGGTGTCGCCAAGCTTCCACTGCTGGGGCCCCTGAGCAAGGCCCTTAAACCTCTGTGTTCCTGAGGTACTATCATGGCTGACACTGTATTCTGACCCCAACTCCCTGACATTGCTGGGATATGCGAAATTTCACTGTGCTGTAAAGTACATGTGACGAGTATTAAACAGGTTTTCTTCTCTTTTGACGCAGTGTTCACGTAAAGCAGAAAAAAACGCAGCTGGAAATTCACCTCTGAGTAGAGAAACAAAAGATCGGCTGCAGAATCGGACTGTTACGAGAAGGGAAGGGCACTGGTTAGCAACGTTTACCACCACAATACAAACGTTCCCTTATTTTTAAATAACGAAGCTGCACATAAAAAAATGTCCTTCCTGTTTACGTAAAATGGTTACTGTCAGTGGTTTATTTGGCTTTGACTTTTTTTTTTTCTATAGAGGGACTCTTCCGTCCATCATGAACATTTACACCACACGCTGCATTCGCTAAGCCAGCAGCATTGTGGCTGACCACACACACACTGCTCATACACAATGTATCTTACATTCAGGCCCTCATGTCCAGACTTTCATTCCACAAACCTTTCGACCCCTCAATACAAAGGGAAAGGACTGACACACACACATAAATTACCATTTTTAAGTTCGTAAATTCTAGTGTTTACCAATAAACCTGATTCTGATTTACATAAAGATTATTCATCATCATATGGACAATTTATTAACACATTTCATTTACTGGTCATTGTCATCATGTTTGCACTTGTGCCCTTTATGTAGTGTTTATGTAGTTTAGTTGTGTGTCATCTAGTAATCCTCAAGTAATGTTGTTTGTTTCACTCTGTAACATCTGATGTACCGGATAACATGGGGAAAAAAAACACAAAAGCCACTTGACCTGACTTCAAACAATGAGTGGCATTCATGAACACAGCCCTGAAGTCAATCCACTGATTTGATTTATTTTAGATTTAGCCATTCCAAAATGTTGACTTGAATTTGTGCTTTGGGTTTTTTCTCTTGTTTGTTCCTTACCTCCATCATAAAACAAGGTGCATGCCTGTGCACCCAAGGCACATTTTCTTTACTTTTCTTCTTAATTTTTTTTTAGGTCCATAGTGCTGCATGCAGATCACATTAAAAAAAAAAAAAGTTTCATCTTAGTTAAAATGTTTTTCTTTGACTTTAACAGGGGCTTGTAAATATATCTTTTTTCAGGTTATCATTGTGAGGCAGCATGTAATTTATTATTGTTGTCTCACAGCTCCAGGGTCCAAGGTTCAACCCTGAGCTCAGTATGTTGTATGTGGAGTTTCAGCACATGTTAAATGTCAGTGTGGGTTTCATCCAAACTACAAACAAACAAACAAACAAACAAACAGCTGTAGGAGAACTGGCTATACTAAATATATGGTTATGGATATACTGATCCTCTGGGTGGAAAAGTGCATTTTTCTCCTCAACTCAAAAGGTCTGGACTGACTGACTGACTGACTGACACACACACACACACACACACACACACACACACACACACACACACACACACACACACACACACACACACACAAAAAGACCTTCAGTGCAATTTTTAGCTCTGTGTACTTGATGTAGTCCTGTGCATTTTTTCCAGTTAGGATCATGTCATCTACTGTTAGTTTAGATAATTTTACTTAGCACCCTGGCCCAGGAGGAAGGTTGTTTTGTTTCACTCTGCACTCTACCAAATGTATGTGCTTGAAATGACAAATCCACCTGGCACTTGACTTGAAGGACCGGGATTTATGCCAGGAGCAGTGTATACCCACTCCTTCCCTGTAGACCAGGATAAAGCAGCTATACAAGAAAAAAAAAACTAAGCCATGTTTGCACACACACTGTAAAGTCTAGCTGAAAGTTCCTAATGCTAGCTTGCCTATCATATCTACAGGTGCCAGCAGATGAATCACGTGTGCGCTACAGTAGTCACTCCCGTAGAAAGATGCTGCACCATGTCTCTCCATACTGCATTTTCCTAAAACTTTCTGAAGGACCTGCCCACATCGTATCGCCTGCTCCCATAAAAAACGTGAGAACACCTCTTGAATCAACAGCATTTAACAATCCGTATACTAGAGGTGGTATCAAAAAGTTTCTAGACTAGCTCTGTTTTACAAGAAAGTAGTACATCACTTTTAAAATAGTCCCCCTGCACAATAATGCTGCACTTCCAGCGTTCCTGCCACTTCTGGAGGTCTTATTTTAAAGCACTTCAAGCACATTCTATGATCCGTGCTGGATCTCCGCAATGGTGCCAAAAGGGCGACGATTGACCTGGATCTTCATCTTCGGGAAGAGGATGAAGTCTGCAGGTGCCAAATCTGGCGAGTACGGTGGACTCACGACTGAGAGGTGGCAGGGTGTGCACGTGGTCAGAAAAGCAGACGTGGTAACACATTGAAAATAGCACCAGTTGCACAGCTTCAGTACACAGGACGATGTCTTTTGGCACACTGACTCAAAGTTCAGTGTTCCCTGTGACTGTGCGTGCAACCTTGTGCTGCCATCTGTTGGCATGTTACAGAACTGCTCTCCAAACTTTTTGATATCAGCGCGAATATTTTGTAAACCATTTATGTAAATTTGTAGAATTTCTGAGGCTTGGAAATATGAATGTCTATGAACACGGATATCCGTTATAACCTTCTATAATATCTATCATAAAGTAAAGCAACACTCTGTAAAGGACCACTTTTCTGTTCACATTAGAACAGATATATCAAAGCTATCACAACAAAACAGTTCCCACCATCAGCCTGATTCACCAGTCACTTTATTACGCAATAAAACGTGACATCCAGGTAGATGTGGAGCTTTTTTTAGCATTAGTTAGCAAACTAATTACCGGTGGTTAAGTCGAAGCTAGTCGGCTACTTACATTAGCCTGATCGTGCGCGGTTAGACGCGAATCCCGGCTCCTTCGCAGGTAAGCGGGTGCTCGAAGAACACGCGGATCACAGCGGCGCCATGAAGAAAAGCGCGATCAGTGGCTGTTCCCCCATACAAACGCCGACATTCCGCCGGTTTGGGTCGCTGCTACGCGGGGAGCTTCGGAGCTGTCGGAGCTTCGGAGCTGTCATCCGGCGTTCCTGAAAATAAATAAATAAATAAATACAACCCAGAACTCAACTAACCAGTCCGGTTGCTATGCAGCTGTTTCGGTGACGTCACTGCCAGCGCTGATTGGTCGAGCCGTCCAACACGCACTTCTGTCTGCAATGATTGGTCAAGCGGCGGATGAGCCGGTCTGAGGATCTCTTTTTTTCTGGTGTTGGTGCTAGTGATGGGAAGATCGGATCACTTGGGTTTTTTTTTTGGTTTTTTTTATGTCGTTCTTAAAATTGAACATAACTTTTTTTTTTATCGTTTAGTCCATTTCGTTTCTTTGATCAGAAAATGTAAATGCAAAATGTCACATTTTCAATAAGCAGATCCCCCAACACTGCATATACAAACTTTTACTATAAAAATGAGAATATTACAATGCAGCAAAAAACAAATTATGATCAATTATGACCAACAGAATGAGCAGCTCACTTCATATTTTTCTGATCAGAGGAGTCATTTGTTCCTTTGTCACGTGACTCCATTAACTATTGTAAGAATAATGTCTCGAAAAAACCTGATCTATTGCATTGTGTAGCGTGTATGACAAAGTCACGTGACAAAACGACCGCCCTCAGTAAAAAATTAATAAATCACTCTTTGAGACTACTCGTTCTTCCGAGTCATAATATCAAAACTCATCAGAAAACTTGAGATATTATCCAGTGATCCTGTCCCGTTCTTTTCTGGCTGAAGCACAGCTCTGGATGAAGTTCTCTCGCTCTGGGTTACTGATCAAAACGTTACGGGTTCAAGCCCAGGTGTTGCCAAGCTTCCACTATTGGGGCCCCTGAGCAGGCCCTTAAACCTCTGTGTTCCTGGGGCACTATCATGGCTGACCCTGCATTGTAGGGATATGAGAAATTTCACTGTGCTGTAAAGTACATGTGATGAGTATTAAACACGTTTTTTTTTTTCTCTTTTCCTTACTTCCACTGGAGTTGTGCAGCTGAGCGTGAACAGCCGAAAGATCCATGACGCTCCTGAGCTACTCAAGAACTATGAGGATGGATTTGGATTGAAATTTATACCATTGCTTAGGACTGCAGTTTGCATTTAAGCATCCATCACTGAACAGTACACCTCAACAATAATACAACTTTAATGAATGGACATTCAGTGTCACCTAGATGAGGATAGGTTCCCTTTTTAATCTGGTTCCTCTTAAAGTTTCATATTCATACCATCTCAGGGAGTTTTTTCTTGCTACTCTCTAGCTCGCTCATTATTATTATAATAAACTTATAGGGATTAAACTTACATGGACTAACTAAATTCAAAATATCTATTTATCTCTATAAAGCTGCTTTGGGAAAATGTCCATTGTTAAATGTGCTAGACAAATCCAACTAAATTAAATTTTTCCTTTTTTTTTTTTTTTTTTTAATCATGCCAGTTATGCTATTTTTCACCATATCAGTTATTTCACAGCCATGTCATGTCATACTTCCCTGGAAACCTGTTCTTTATAACCTTCAGAAACCACACTAACTAGAGCAGACAAACCCAGACTTTTTTTTCCTACAAAGACTAAAAAACCCAATTTGATTGAGGGCCATGAATAGATGTTGTACCAAACATTATATAAACAATATAGTTGGATCATTTCAATGATCATTTCTCAATATTTCAAAATAAATAAATAGAAAACATCACTCTGTAACCTGCTTAACTGATGCAGTTTAATTTTCAAAGTTCTAGTTCAGTGAAACTTAAAGTACAATGAGAATCAAGCCAATTGATTGTACTATAGAGTTCAGCGTATAACACAGCTATTAACTGACCTCTAATAAATGACATGAAGATAATCCCTATTATTAATTAATTTTTTTACAATTTTTTTTTTACAAATGTAACCTCCCTTTTTTTACCCCCTTTTCTCATATATGCCATAGCGAGCCAAATCAAGGGTCACCACAGGCCAAATTTGGCCCACGGGCCCTAGCTTGGGCATCTCTAAACTAGAGAAAAAAACAATGCATTTTGATCTGTTTTTAATCTACAGTCATGGAACTGTTCATGTTGACATATCTCAAGAATATTGCAAAGAAATTTCACAAGAATTATTTTTATTTTTTTATCAGACTTGAACATGATTATAAACAATAAACAAACGGCTCTCTCCTCTTTCACTTCATAATTTTTCTTTGTATTAAAAGAATAAATATTGTATGCCTTCGTTCAGTTTGTCAAACTACTGACAACTAACAGGTTGTTGCTGTTTCAGTAAGGATAAATCAAGCTGTGGATAAGCAGGTTCTAGTCTCTTCCCCCTGCTGATGCTGGTATGCGCATGGAGCTTTTGATACAAAACAAGAGCTCGGACCTGCATTCTACACCTCAGGTCTCATCCTTATGTGTTGTAATGCAGCTGTAAATACACAGAATTTTGCATGCAAGACATGAAGTGAAAACATAAAAGTGTATTCTAACTTTATTCATCAAAATGTATAATTCCAGTATTTTCTTTGGTATCTGTTTAAATTGCATCCAGAAATCTGTTGCGAAAAAAAAAAAAGAAAAAAAAAAAGAAAAACTCAAAAGAAAAATGTGATAGTTTGTGATAGTTTGTGTTCTATATGTCAAATGAACTATTACAGAAAGACTACATACATACATATATACATACATGTCCCTTGATCTAAGATCCAAGGTCCAAGATAACGGCATGGCAGTAGCCCTCGGTGGCCGTTTCGGATCCAAAATAGTGTTATTTTTGTGTAGTAGCACAAATCATGCAACACTGGACATCAGGGCAATTGGTGTTCATGTGTACAATCATCAGAATACATTTTTTGTTTGCACATGTGCACTTCATATTGTTAGTTTTGAGTTTTGTGTAGTTTCGAGTTCTTTGCGGTTAATTTGTGTTGTCTGATGCAGCACCTTGGTCATAGTATCATTTCACTGCACTTCATATGGTTGAAATTATAATAAAAGCCCACTTGACTTGACATACATACTTACATACATACACATGTACATACACATTACACTCATATACACACACACACACACACACACACACACACACACACACACACACACACACACAGTACATATTCATACATACATAAAATCTATCTATAGGGCTGAATTTGTACAATAATAATGATAATAATAATAGAATTGTAATAACAATAATAGCAAAAATATGCTATTTGTATGGACTACGAAAAACCCCAACGACAACCACCAAATATGGTGTCGTCACTTCCTATTTCCGGGATTCGTTTGTTTTCTTGCAGGTGATGTTTTTTCTGTTTAAAAGCTGAGGGTATATTACAGTATATTATTGACTTGTGATTATTGTGTGTGTAAACACTGAGCACTCTGATAAGAACACTCGTGCTTTATCCGAAATTAGGAATTGGGTCATATTTCCAGTCCCCACACTGCATCGTGTCGTCTTAATACTGAGATCAGATAAACCCAGCACCCAGATCACCACATGTTTGAGCCTCAATCGCCGGGTACTGTGTTTTTCTTATAGTATAACTGGACATAGTTGAGATCTATGTTATAAATTATATAATCTCCAGTGTTTTTTTTTCATCTCCAAATCCAATACAAGCAGGTCTTTTCCGGCTCAGTGCTGCCACCTGCCGCTAACAGTATAAAACAACTCTACAGTGCTCCAAAATAGTGCTTACCTATTTACAAGAATCTGTATATTGCTTACATTCTGAGGCTCAAGTATGGTATTATCATTATAATTTTTTTAATTTCTAATACTTTTATTTCATAAAACCCAACATTTTATTCTAAACGGTTTTATTTATACTCACCCCAAAGCTGATGGAACACGAAAATCTCGCGCTATAAGAAAGAAAAAAATCTCAAAAACATCGCGATAACAGAACTTGTCGCGAGATCTTAAACGATTTTTGATTGGTTGCCAGCGTTTTGTTGTAAAATGGCGCCTTAGGAAATATGAGCGTGAGAGAAAGAAAAACAAGTGTTGACAACTCAAGCGAAAGCAAAGCAGACCAAGAGGTGCACTTTTTTTTTATTCATTTACATTGGCTTCTTCTAAAAAGAAGCTAGTGCGAAATTTCTCGAAAAAGTCCTTGTGAAGAGGCAGGAGATGAAATACAGGTAAACCGGGAGGACAAGAAACATAATAATTACCTTCTGTTGACTTCTAACGGCGGCTTATACACGCTATATAGTGTAATTAAAGCTTAATTGGGACACGTTTGGATTTTGTTCCAGTGTTTTAAAATGACTTTAAAATAAAATTATGCATATAACAAGTGTAAGTACCATATTTGTAACTGTGTAGTTCAGCTTATTTATTTGGAGACAATATCTACTTCCTACTTACTGATCCATACATCAGAGTGCATTATGGGAATTCAGCGGGAGTCTGAGCAGCAGGTTATTGCTGCTGGTGAGGCCAAAAAGTCACATTTCTTGAGATAAATTTTGTGGCCACAAATATTTGTCAACTCCTATGTTTCTAAATGAGTGAGACAGAAATCAATGGACCATTGTGGGAACAGAAAGTCAAACATAAAGATGAGGGATAGTATTGAATTGCCTTTAAAATGTTAGGGATGATACATAAGGACATACTGGATAACATTATACCACATCATCTTAAATCTTAAATAGATTCTCAAAGCAAATAAACCTTTTCTACCTTTTTTTTCTAAATAATTGACCTTAGGCCGCGTTGCTCGAGTTTCATGATCGTTAGTTGCTCAAGTTCAAATTAATATAATGTGATCCTGTGATTTCAAAGTGGTTTAACTGAGGCAACACAGTCTCCACTTGATCATTCAGAAGAAAGTTTAGTTTGTGCATCCCAATGATAAGCTCATGTCAATAAATTAAAAAGCTGTCACGCGTTTTCAGTATTCATTTTCATTATCAGAAGCTTGACACATGATGATGGAACGATGCATCAAGTCATACTGGATTCTGTATACCACATCAATTTCGTATTATTACGCTATTAGTAAATATTGTAGTCCTGAGATATCATGTGTTTAAGTCGTGTCACTTAAAGGACACAGAATCCTTTTAATAATTCGGTTTATTTTTGTGCATCCAAAATATCAACTTGTGTGAATGAATTGTGGTCATGCCTTATCAATGTTAATTTTTTTTTTTGTTAACCACTATGTCAGCTCGGTTGTTCTGTACAAATGTGATTTTTGTGTGTTCTACAAGTGCGAGAATGTTCCACACATCAGCGAATTCATCCAGGTTCTGAAGGGGAAGCGGTGGCACATAGTTTGCATTTCATGAGTGCACTGGAGAGTCCATCTTTTTTAATAAAATTTTTTTAATTTAACTCATAACTATGAAACAATACACTACTTAGTAAATAGGATGCATTGTTGAACTAGTCAAAAGCTAAGACGGATTGTATGTGATCTGGTTAGAGATCACACTCTCAACCTGTTTTTGCCTTTCAGGTTTTGAGGCAGTTGATGCTGGAGTGATTTATATTAACTTTATGGAGGGCTCGGTGTCGTTCGAGGAGCTGGTGAAGGTGAAAGCACGCAGCATCCCGCAGCATCGCATGAAAGAGTTTCTGGAGTCACTAGCTAGCAAAAGACCCGAGGCGTTGCAGGAGTTTGGCCAGCATGATGACCACAGCAGTACTCAACAAGAGACAAACTGCATCTACATGGACAGTGCCGAAGTGGCCGACTCACTCCTGGAGCTGGCCTGTCCGGTAAGAAGAGCCCCGGTTTCTCTAAATCTAAAAGCTATAATGTGTAGGATTATTTTGTTCAAAAATAGCAAGAACACGATTAAGTCATAGAACAAAACATTTCGTTGAATTCATTGCTCCTGAGCTTTTCTTGGCAATGCTGCAGGAGGGATTCGCAGGTAGTGCTGTGACAGAAATGGCAGGTGAGAAGTGGTGGGGAAATTCCTTTGTATACGTCATACACCAACATTATCAGACAAGAGAACACAAGGATATTTTGTTGGGAAGCTACTAAATGGTATATTATGTTAAGCTGATTTATCTTCGTTGTGGAATTTTTGTCAATACCAAGTGGGGAAGTTATTGACTATTTCAGTAATCGATCGATCGATCAGATAAGAGGGTTCCCTGGTGGTCTAGTAGTTAGGTTTCCGCGCTCTCACCGCCGCGGCCCAAGTTTAATCCCCGGTCAGGGATCCAAGCCCAGCCATTAGGGTTGCACAAGCCAGTGCACTCTTAGTGCGGGGAGGGTTGTGTTAGGAAGGGCATCCAGCGTAAAAACGTGTCACCCCTAATTGGAGAAGCCGAAAGAAAGTAGTAGATTTATCTGATAAGAAATTATTTTTCTTTATCAAAGAGAAAAACAAAATATACAAGAGAAAATAAGACAGGTCTCTTAAAAAAAATAATTTGCAAATACAAATATATAGATAAAAAAAATTAACACACTGTAGAGTGATTGTTTTAGTATGAAATGATCCCAAACTTAGGAAATGTTCTGTCCTTTTCTTTGAATGCTGAATCCTGAATCTTCTACTCGCCCCATTGCTGTTTTCTCTTTGTTCCTTTTTTTCCCCATTCTGCAGCTTCTTCTGTGTTTACCTGTCCAGAGCGCTTTAGAGTTTAACAAGTAGTGCGTCAGTGAAAATGGTCCCTGGGGAAACACAGTGCTCAGTATGTAGTTAAATGGAACGAATTACGAGTTATTCGAGGAATCGTCGTAGTTAGAACGATAATGTCCGAATGCGAAATAGAAAATGCTTGGTTATACTCAGTATTGCAGTTATGCTTACTGTGCACTGGGTGGACTGGGATGAAGCCAAGTGCAGAATGACGCATTCTTAACAATGTTTTACCCAAAAGGGCCAAAATTGCAAAATCTGACATCCAAAATGTTAAAAACTGAAAGTAATTCTGTGTGACATTTGCAGAATAAAGACCACCCTTACTGTCTTTTTTTCGGTGCAGGTGCAGACATTGTCCCAGCAACCAAAGCAAGGCTCTGTGGAGCCTCAGGTGGTAACCCAGCACCAGATCTCATCACAAATTGTTACAGTGGAGCATCAATCAGCAGAGCTACCTTCCGAAGGACAGGTACAATCTTTAGTGTCTTCATGCAGCCCATTCAAAATGCATGGGGATCTAATGCCAGATGTGCATATTATACTGCCTGCTTTTCTTCAAGCGTTTCTAAAAAAAATTCACAAGACAACAGCCCTTAATAAAAAAATATCTGCTAAACTTAGCCTGCTGTTTGAGTGGAGTGTCTGTGCATGTTCTCCCCTAGTGGTGGGAAGATCGGATCATTTTAGTGACTTGGTTCTTTGAATCTCTAATATTTTACCTTCATAGCGTATACGAGAGTCACGACTCGGACCAGAGGACTCATGAGATTTAAGACTCGGTTCCGTTTCCTGTTTAATGCACCGCATAGCGTATATGGGAGTCACGTGATAAAAGAACAAATGACTCGGACTAGAAGAGCCGAGATATGAACTACTCAATTTTGTTTCCTGTACATGACCTACGGAGATTCTGCGATGCTTTGCTCATGTGCATCCAGTAGAAAATGAATGAATTATGTTTTGAGACGACTCATTCTTCTGAGTCACATTAAAGACTAATGAACGACCCTTCACTATCCTCCCCATGTCCATGTGTGTTTCCTGCTTCACATCCATTTTCCTAAGATAGGGTCTGGATACACGGTGACCCTGATCATATTATGTCATTATTTTTTAAGTCACGCTGATTATTTTGTATTACTCCTCCAACCCTAGGTGATCGAGGAGAAGCAAGCCCAGGTTGAACAGTTTTTGTCTCAGCAGCACACAGCACACATTATTCAGGCAGGAGACCTCACAGAGGAGCAACAACAACAGGTAATGTCTTGGTCATGGTTCCCCAAGATTTTTTCTGTGCCATAATTTTTTTCTTCAGTCTGTAACAGAAAATGTACTGGAGTGACTATCAGTAGTATTGTGGAGATTTTATTGTATGCATTTATTATGCCTGCTCATGCTAGATTTAGTTTATTATTTTGATATTCACCATACTGACTTATTAGCATTACTTTTCAAGAGATATGTTTCCTATTAAAATAAAAAAAAGCATAATTATCATAGTCACGTTTTCATATTAATTGCTATTGAAATTAAAATATTGATGTTTACTTTATGTTGAATGTACCATTCTTTTGGCTGATGGGCAAATCTAACAAAATTAGTCTACGTTAATAATTTAGGAACATTTTAGTTTGAAAGCCAGCCTTTATTATCAAATACAGATCTGATACAAGTAAAAACATATATTTTTAAAATGACATTTTCATAATATTTCTCTGGCATTGTTCTTGGGGTCATTCCAAATGTGGGGGCGGACCGTATTCAACAAGCGGGTCGTACTTTGGTTTTGGTAGACCCAGAATTTAAGAATATGTCTGCTTTATCACATTCCTGCTCTGTTTTTCTCTCACTCTTCATGTAGATCCAGGCTCAGCTGTTAGCAGCAGTTGCTAACGGACAGCAGATTCAGATCCAGGCAGTAGGGGCTGTGTCTTTGTCCTCACCATCCTCATCTCCATCTCAAAGTTCTTCACATGTAAACGCCATCAATCAAACAGGTATCCTCCAACCCACCAAGAAGGTCAAAGTGGAGCAACCGATTACCGTCTCTTACAGCATTCCTGGTCAGCAGTTAGCCACGGTGCTTACGATTCCTCAAGGCCAGCAACAGAATTACTTGTCTCTAAAGCCTGATCTAGTAACTGTGGAATGTGCTCAGCTTTACAACACAACTGGAACAATTACCAGCCCCACTGGAGAGACATGGACCATTCCTGTGTATACTGCTCCCACACAACAAACTGGCTTCACCCATATTGCCATACAGCAGGACACATACTGTACCCCTAACGATGAGCACAATAACAAACTGACTTCCGAGGGACCAGCGACAATCTCCATTCCATCTGTGGGCGGAGCCAATGGACAGGAGGAAGTAACTAATGCTCTGTTTCCCACACAGTTATTGAATGGGAATATTCAAATTCCAATCACGGTCACTGGAGCGACAGCACTGTGTCCAAATGGCACACAGACACTGCACATTTGGGACCCTCAGGCCGGACAGCTTGTTCAGATGCCACAGGTGATTAGGAGGATGGGATTGAATAAATGAGTTAAATAAAAAGGACGTTATTTAAAATCAGGTTACATGGAAAACTTGATTATTGATCATGTTTGTGTTGCAGTGTTGTGACTGGCTGTCCATTTGATTGACAGGAGTCGCTGACACAGAGTGCGCCTGACAGCACGTCATTGCCTGTCTCGCTAAACTCCGAGATGGGACTTGAAATATGGAGACAGTGGGCGGAGAAGAAAAACAGCGAGATGGAGAAAGAGCAGAGAAACAGGCTAGCTCCTATCGGCAGTATGTTTTTCAAAACCTATTTATTTTTACTTTAACTTTTTTTTTTAATTAAGTAATATGTGTATATATATTATTATATATGTGTATATAATAATATGACCTAATATGTGACGTAGGCAGGTGGTCTGAGATTATTTAAATAATCAGGAGAACCGTTAACCTTTTTTAATCGAATGTTTCTTTTTGTAGGACGAAAGCCTTTACGGTTTCATGAGGATCTCTTATGCACGTCTATAGCAGAGCTGAGTTTGGGCTTATCTCTGATGACACAGGAGGCGAAGGGCTTAGAAGGCGAACCCTTAGGATCTGACATTCTTTATTACATTTTCCTTTGTATTCAAAAGGTACACATAATAATTCAGTAATCCTTACTCTCATGTTAATGTTCTCTTGTAAAATCTCCTTTCTGACCTTCTGTTTTTTTTTTTTGTTTTGTTAAATTTTTTCAGTATATGCTTGATAACGAGAGAGTTGATAATATATTTTGTGATCAGTACTATCAACGGTTCCAGGAATCTTTACATAAGATATTAGTCTCGTGGAAACCTGCATCCATCCATCCGTTAAGTAAGCAAAATGTACTGGGGCTCATTTATTGATCATGGGTTTAATTTAAGAGTTTTGTGTGCAATGAGAAGATTTGTGATTATTTTTTATTTTTTTTTCCACAGGTTATGTCATTCCTAGCCACGTGAATGAAGAAATGCTGTGGGAATGCAAACAACTGGGAGCCCATTCACCTGCCACACTCCTCTTCACTTTAATGTTTTTTAACACAAAGTAAGGCACATATTTTAAACCAGATTATTTAAATACTACACTGTTGATAGGTGTTAGATATAAACTTTAAACTTTGCATTTAAAAATACAAAAAATTAAGAATCAATTGACCCTCCTTTAAATATTAGCCAATAGACTCGAATCTGGACCGACTGACCGCCATCTGTTTTAAAAATTACACTGAAATTAACTGACCACCTGAAAGCCCCACCCCTTCCCCACTTCACATTTAGTCCATTTTCGGCTAATACTCTCCTGTGTGACCACTTGATCCATACCGGAAACACTATTTGTGCAAACAGTATGGGTGCAAATGCGTCTACTTCACCATAGATGTGTATTTATAGAAAGAGAATCACTAGTAAATAAGTATTTCCAGTAAGGATCATGTAGTTTCAAACAGTACAGTATTATAAATACCCGAAACTGCTGTAAATTGTTTCAACATACTTTAGACAGGAAGTAGACCCATTTGTGCACATGTGCAGAATAAATAGTGTTTCCGGTATGGATCGAGTAGCTACACCCTGTTCCAAATCAACCACAAACCATAAAGCTTCCACCTCCATGTTTGACTGTCAGTGTGAGGCAGTCAGCTAATATCTTCTCTCCTGTTCTCCATCTTACAGAAGTTCTTCTGTTAAAGACCTCAAATTCTCAAGATCTCAAATTTGCACCATCTGTCCACAGACCTTTCTTACTGTCTTTCACTGTACAATGTTGTTATTTTTGCCTTATAACTGAACATCCATTTGACTAGGTGTCTCCAAACTTTTTCAGGCACTGTATATTAGCTCTTATTTCCAATATATTTATTTGCAAGTAATTATCCATTTTTTTGTGTGTATAATTGTTGATTCTTCAAAAGTGTAAAACTATAGTCCATTGGCATATAAATTTTTATATTTTTTTTGTGTAAAAATCTAATATACTTGGTCAACATCTAGTGCTATCGTTCTCACATGCAGTTACATCACGACGTTAATCAGTTATATTGATGCAGTTCTAAAATGTCTGCTTTTGTCTTTCTCTCGTTATATTAACGTAGGTATTTTCATTTAAAAACGGTGGCTCAACACTTAAAGGTGGCCTTCACGAAAGTCTTACGACACACAAAGAAGAATCCATCCAACCCCAAAGACAAGGTCACAAGCATTCGCTATTTCAAAGGACTTGCACAACACCAAGCTGGACAGAAAGGTGGGACGACCAATTTTGACAAAATGGGTGAACAGTGTACTGGGATTAGACACTGTGCATTGTGGTGCTAGAGATTATACCACACGGTGGTGTGCATGATTGTGTGTGTGTGTGTGTGTGTGTGTGTGTGTGTGTGTGTGTGTGTGTGTGTGTGTGTGTGTGTGTGTCCACAGTGACTGATGACATGTATGCGGAGCAGTCGGAGCAGCTGGACAACCCTTTACGATGTCCTATCAAACTTTATGACTTCTATCTCTTTAAATGGTTAGTACTATCTTCTTGTAGGAATTTTTATTCTAAGATTCCCTTAAGTGCAGTAATTACCCCACTAAGTATCCCAAGTATCTTTTATTATTTTGCAATATCTAGTGTATATTACTTTCATTAGCAGTATATACAATAGAATTTTTTTGTTTTGCCATACATGGAAGTCCTCTAGATGGTAAAATTATCGTTCCAAGCCTATTTTTTGGGGTGTTAATCTGGATAAAATAAATTTTTTTCCCCCAGTAAGATCCTTTCTATTCCTTCTTTCTCAGTCCTCAAAGTGATAAAGGCCACAATGACGTCTTCTATTTGACCCCTGAGCCGGTGGTTGCCCCCGACAGTCCTATTTGGTACTCCACGCAGCCTGTTTTGCAGCAGCGGCTCGAAATGATGCTCTCGCGCATTCTATGCATGCGTGAAATACAGGAGATTTTCGCCAACGACGCCTAATCTCAACCTGGAGGAGTGGCTTGTATGTCTTCACATCTGCCATAGTAGCTTGTAGTAGCATGATGGAGGAAGAGCACACAAAGGCACAATCTCTCACTGTTCTTTTACCTGATGCATTTCTACCTCTGCTGCTTTTATAATCACCACATTTATATAACTACTCAAATCACACTAAAAGAACACCTAAGGGATGGTAACTGCAGCCTATAGGTATTGCACCAATCATGAGTATGATTTATATAGTTAAATGCTTTAATATGTGTCATGCTGTTATTTGATGCAGTGGTGCAGTTGCTGATTTTTATCATCCCTTTTTTTTTTTCCATGTTTGTTTTTTTTATTATCATGTCATCACTTTTTTCTTCTGTCTCTTCTTACTGTTTACGGTGTTGCCTACGGCTCTGATGTAAGCTTCTTTTTTCAGGTCGCTGCTGTCTGGTATACACAGATAATTTACATGGCGGTAACATAAAGCTCTGTTCTCCTTTTTTCATTTTCGCTCAAACTTGACCGGATCCACTCAACTCATACGAAATATGTTGTTGCTTTATTTTTCCTGAAGAGTTTTGTACCAAATAACCGAGACTAAATTTAAAATACATTCTATGGACTCGTGCATATAATGTATAAATAATAGACAACTTTTGCTTTTGTGCTACTCATATAATGGCAATGACTAAAGAACAGTACTTGAAGGAAAAATGTGTTTTAGCATTATTAAGGTTATTAAAACATGGCTGACGGATCTTAAGAAGCTCACAAGTCAGAATGGCAATTGATTGAAACATTTTGGAAAAATGCCTCCAATTGTATTGATAATTTTTTTGGTATATTTTTGTACAAAACAAATTGCTTTGATTAGACACTTAGTCCAATTTAAAAAAATTTCAGTCAAAACAGTCTCTGATTTGAGCATCACTCAGATCAATAAAAGAAAGATATTGGTGATTAAACTGAAATTGTAAACTTTATTCTGTGAATAGCAAAAAATTAATGATAAAATAAATGTACAAAAGAACAGTGAACATTTACACACCTTTAGTATAATGTTGCCACATTGATCATGGAACATTTCTAGGTGCATATATTTTTTAATTGAGAAACCAAAAAAATGACTACATTTTTGTGCTCATATTGACAAATCACCATAATAGACTCAAAAGGGCAAAAATACAAACAAAAAGCCTTTTCTTCTATGGTTCCTTTCGTTTAAAAAAATGGCTTTAAATAATTTTGTGGTTGCTTTCTTTTAATTTGTTAATATTGTTTTTAATATTACAATTTCAGTTGCAAAATAAATAAGCTCTTTACACCTTTTAACATATTCTTCATTTTCTGCACCTGTCAACTAATTCATACAATTTAAAGCTAATTAACTGATTTAACTGCATGTATTTACATATAAACTTACACAAACTCAGGAGCTGTCAAAGGATACAAATGCTTTTACTTGGATCATCAGTGTTCTTGTAAATAAATAAATGAATAAAGATGAAAAAAAAGTGTTTCCATTATCTGGTTTATATTGAATTATATACAGTATGGTGTTGGTGGCATCTTGGAATAGACAAAAATACTTGAACACCTGAATTTTCAAGCCATTTGTGTCTTCTTTCCCAAACTGTCATAGAGTTGGAGATCCACAATTTTATAGGATGCCTTTGGGTGTGGTAGCATTACATTTTTCCTTTACTAGAACTAGGAGACCCAGTTTGACAATGCTCTTGTGCACAAAGCCATATGTTTTAAATGGGTGGAGTGGAAGATCTTGAGTGATCTGCTATAGAGAGCTGACCTCAATCCTATTGCACACCTTTGGGATGAACTGGAATGCTGACTGCATCCTAGACCTCCTCCTACATCAGTACCTGACTTTCCAAAACATCTTTGTCTCTGAATGAGCAAAAATCCCCACAAAAACGCTTTAAAATCTAGTTGAACATCTTGCCAGAAGAGTGAAGGTTATTATAACAGCGAAGGGGGACTAAATATGGAATGGAATGTTCAAAAAAGACATACAAATCTTATGGTCAGCTGGCCACAAATTATACAGTCATGTGAAAAGAGGTGTCCCCACTTTTTAATTCCTTAGCAGGTCTTAGCATAAGGTAACATGACAATATATGTCATTGTCAATTTTTACAAAAATCTAAATGAAATGGAGAAGCAATGTGTGAAAATCTTGGAACCCTTTAGACCCTTCTTTTTCGAGCAATAACCTCAAGTAATTGTGCTTTGTTTCACTTTATCAGTCTCACACATAACTTCAATTTGAATTAAAAAAAAAAAAAAAAAAAAAAATCCAAGCAATGATGAAAAGAAAAACTTCTCTTAAGGTTCTGTCACAGTATTTCAGTCAGGATGAGGCCTGTTTTTTTTTGACTGGGCTATTACTATACCTTGATTATGTTTATTTATTTATTTATTTATTTTTAGCCATTCTGTTGTAGATTTGCTGATGGGCTTGAGATCATTGTCCTGTTGCATAACCCAATTTCTGGTAAGCTTTAGCTGTTGGACAGGTGGCCTCACATTTGACTCTTTAATAGTTTGATTTACAGAGGAGCTCATGGCCAAAGCAATGACTGCAAGTTACCTAGGTCACCACGCTTGGCAGTCCGTATGAGGTGTTTGTGTTAATATGTTGTTTGATAATATGCCAGACATCTTGATTGTGTTCTGGTCTGTCCAAAATGCATTGTTCTGGATGTCGTCTACTGTAGATGCAACTTAGTAAACTTAAGCTGTGCTGCCATATATAATTTTTTTTGACCATTGCATGCTCTGACTTTTTGGGTGTAGATGCTGGGACTACCACTGCTGGAAGATTGGAAATTGTTTTGAATGTTTTCCACTTGTAAATAATGTTCCTCACTGTAGAATGATGCACTTGAATTTTTTTTTTAATGGCCTTATAACCCTTCCCAGATGACAACAAATGCTTCTCTAAGATCATTGCTGATGTCTTTTCTTCTTGGCGAGGTAGTCACATTTACTTAAGATTAATTAATCAAGAGTTAACCGAGCCTCGAAAATACAGTGGAACCCGGTTATGTCGATGTCCTAGGGGGTCGCCAACAAGCATCGAGGTAACCGATGATCGAGATAAACGAAAATCAAAATGGCGGCAATATATTAACGTGCTTGAAATTTCTTTATGTACATGATGTGCGTTAATAAATGAAAATGTGCATGCACGTGTTTTTGGAGGGTTTTTTACACAACAGCGTTGCCGCGATTTGTTTGATGAAGGCATGCTATAAAAATACATACAGTACATGTTTATCTGTCAGGAATCCACCTGCCATGCCCCCTTCGGCCCCCTTCAGCGTGTCAGGTGCTTTCTCGGCCGCTTTCTCTGAAACTCCGCTTCAATCGCGCACATATGGTGCTCGTTTATCATCATCACCAGCTCCTATTTAAACTTCCACACTCTCACTGTCTGTTATTGTTGGTATATGTTGGTTCACAGCGGTCGTTGTTATCACGCATGCGTATTCCGTTACGTGTCTTCCCACCGGCACTCTCTCAACGGCTGCGCTTTTCTTCCCAAAGCGCACCGCGGATTCCCCCCGATCCTGCCAGTGTTAATTCTATGATTTTGCTGGTCATCCCACGTTCCTACCAAGCGCGGCTTTCGCCTCCCGTTCATCGCATAACATTTAACAACAAAAGGCATATGTGCACTAACTAACAGCAGAGATTCACCAGTATAAAATACAACACCTGTAGCAGCTGTAAGGCTTGATTTTTCCGCCACTTCCGCGAGTTCTTCTGCGGCTGCACCGAGATAACCGACGTTAAATGGCAAATTTTCCCCCCCTTGTGCTCGAAATATCAGGGTTCGGCGACATAAAAAAAAGTCGACATAACCGATAAAAAATGCTTAGAAAAAGCGAGAATTTGGCGGTTCCACTTCAAAAACATCGACTTAATAGGGTTGTTGAGGTAACCGAGGGCGAGATAACCGGGTTCCACTGTACTTAGTTTTTCACACATGGCTTTAACATTTTTTAATGCCCTGATATGTAAAACAATAGAATTCAAAGTGGGTTTACTTTTTATTTAACATGACTGTATATGTATATGTCAAAAACATGGTCTTAAAAAATAGACTATGCATGTATTCCAAAAACATGTTTTGCTTGTTAATAAACACTATGTGATACAGAATGTAAGCATAGTAGTGTAATTCCACACCACGGAAGCTGATCTGGGATTCAGACTAAACTGTCAAGGCAAAACAAACTGGGATGTTTCTTTTATTTTCTTTTCTTTTATTTCTTTTATAATTTTTTTTTTTTTATAAATCACAGTACATACACATATACATATTGCCTGTAACAGTTCTCAGACATAATTATACAAAAAATACCCCAACAATTAAAAAAACAGCTTAGAAAAACAATATTATTTACACTTGATGCTGGAAAATGTTCTTATAAAATATATAAAAACATACTTTTAATGGCTACTGTTATTTTAAACATTTAGAAAATATTAATTTATTATATGCAAGTGTTAATGTATAATTAGTGCATGTATTTTACTCAAGTTGCAGATATTTGTACTGACTAAGTACAAGTTATATTTAGCACCAGCATGTTAGGACGAATCGTTCCTCACTTCTTTGCCTCAACTGACATGTTTGCATTGTTGGTTGACCTTAAAAATTAATAAATGTTGGAATGGAGCAGTACAGACATAAATCTGATACCTCACTAACGATATGGCCAAAAACAAATGTGCAAAAACGATGAAGAATTCTGGTTCTACAATTAAGGTATTGGCCCAAAATGTATTATACATACAGTAGCTTATTTTGTTGATCCTTTTTTCTGGTTATGTTTTTTGTTTCAGGTGGAAGAAGTTGAGCAGTTTTGCGTTTACTATTGCTTATCTTGGTTACACTACACAAGCTACACATTCAGAAAAAAATCAGCAATTCACATAGCTATTGTACACTGCTGGTTTATCTATGTGTGTATCTGCCTTACAGTGGTGTGTCTTTTTGTGGGTCTAAGTTAAGTTGAGATGTCGGAGGTCTTATCTTCTGCAGGAGCTTCCCAGGGTTTAAAGCATGCAGGGATTCTCGTAGGGATTGCCATGCTGTTTGCTGAGGCTGAGGTGTTTGTGTCTCTTGAATAGACGAATGACTGGATTCAGGGCGTTGCGCATTGTCAGAATTCCTTCGCCGGTTTTTCCAATCCCTTTTGGATTGCCTGTGTGCTTGTGGCTGTTCGATCTGAAAACGCACCACAGCATTCTGGGTTCTGTTGGCAGAGAAACTGTACTCTTTCAACAACTTCATAAGCAGGGTCTTCTTTGTTTTATGAGGTATGTGTTTATCAAAGCCTGAAATACTGCTTCTGTTTGGACTTAATTAATATGAATAATTCATTATTAATTGGCCCATGCCTGAAACAGTGTGTATGAAACAGCAATATGCCCTGAATGGAACACTAGTCAATCACTATACACACATAATTTCCAACATAAAGCAGAGCCAGGGCATTTAATATAGTCTAATATAGTATATACATTTTATAACTGGTAAAATTGGTGTGTGTGTGCTAACGGCATTCTCACCTTGGCCTCTCCATATTCCCACTTAGCCAGTCAAGTAGACACTGATGCACAAGTATGTACTGCTCCTAAAAAAAAAAATAAAAACACACACACACAGAACATTACTTTCACATGTTTGAACCACAAATATGTATATGTGTTTATTGGTCAAATTAATTTGTTGCTAATACTCTCTCACCACATTTTGCACCATCAACACTCTGTGTCTGCGCAGGTCTCGGACAGCGAGACGTACATCAGGCGGTATTCCCCTTGCACACAGTTGCATCAACCACAGTACTGCTACAAATGTTCCAGAGCGACCTACGCCTGCACTGAATGCACACACATAAACACGTACACGTAAAAAAAAAAACATCTCCAGGAAAATGTCAAACTTAACACTGAAAAACCAGAGCAATATTAATTAGACTGTATTACCTTTACATCCATCTCAACTGAGCTAGACTCTCTGACTCTAGACATTTCAAATGACACATTATGCATAAGTGTGTGTTTTATATCTTTAGACCTGCAGTGAACAACTGTGGGCCCTAGGCGTGGCGTTTCATCCAGCTTCCTCCGTACATGCTCAGTGAAGTTGGTGAGAGAGGTGTGGTCCTTTGGAACCCACTGATCGGGCCAGCCAGGGTAGTAATAATGCGTTATGTATCTATCTTTGGGGCTGTTGTGCTGAAACACACACGTGAACCATAACAATTAATGTAGAGTAGACAAAGGAAAATGCATTGTATATTTATAATTATCTTTGTTACCTGTCGTAGGTGAATGGCGGTGATGTAGCAGTCTGGACCGTGATGACGAGAAATGGTGGTGACTTGCAGGGTCCCATAGCATCCAGTGCCTCTCTCTGGAGGCCAGTACTGATTACATAGCACCTGCACACCCATGCACACATTCCAAATAGAATTAAAATACATTTTAAATGTACAAATACAGTCGCGATTGTTTTCATTTCTTGTGCTTTTTTCATTTGCCACATTGTCATTTTTAAAGAATGGGAAAAAACCCAACTATTTTGTATTTTATCTCTAAATGCAACAAGCAGAGACCTTAACTAAGGTACATTTAACACAGCGTGGTAAGCATTTAGGCTGCCCGGTTTTACAAGCACAGGATACTTAGTCTATGGTTTTATTTGTGATTAGTGTATATTAGTAAGCACTCTGATAGAAACTGCAGCTTTAGAGCATCCAGATGCTAGATAGAACTAGCAAGAGTAAGTCCTTATAGTGGCAGTTATTTGTGATGAACCTTCAGCATAAATATAAAGACAATTCTAACAATCACAGGTGCACCACTTGTCTTTATTTGATGTATCCACCAGCTCTTTTCGGTAAATAAACCACTTAGAAGGCTGTTGAGTTCTGGCAAAAGTAATTAACCTGTACAGAACATGTAATATTATTTACTAATGTATGAACAAAGAGTACATCCTCCTTAGCTGTCAACCTTCTGAAGACAGCTGATGATTACACATGGTCTCACCTGGGTCTTCTCCAGTCTCAAATTACCAGTTTTGCACCGAAAATGACTCCAATTGTCAATAAAGCCCTGTTTGTTTTTATAGCACCAACAAAAACATTCAGAATTTCAGTGACCAAAATCTGCTGTGTGCTGCACCTTCATCTTGTGTAATTTACACACCTCTAGGATGGATGTCTAGGTTCAGTCTGAGATTACTGAACCTAGATGTGTGTAAATTAGACAAGATGATGTCCAATGCAGTAAAATTCACTGGCCCCATTTCAGTGCAGTGTGGTGTAGCACACAGCAGAATTTGTTCACTGAATTTCTGGATGTCTTGGTGGTGCTATGAAAACACACAGGGCTTTATTGACAATTGGAGTCATTTTCGGTGCAAAACTGGTAAGCTGAGACTGGAGAAGACCCAGGTGAGACCATGTGTAATCATCAGCTGTCTTCAACAGCTTTTCCATACAAAGCCCTACACTGATGGGACAGTCATCAAATTAGTATTCAAAACTCAGACACAGTCTCATTATTTAAATCCAGACTGAGTACCTGTTTGTCTAGTCAAGCCTTTTGTTTTATTGGTTTAAACTTCAACAGTTTTGCATTCCAGCACCCAAAAGTGAACAGTGAACAATGATGAAATTATAATGAATGGACATTTGGTGTCACCCAGATGAAGATGGACTCACTTTTGAGTCTGGTTCCTCTCAAGGTTTCTTCCTCATACCATCTAATGGAGTTTTTCTTTGCCACTCTCACTATTGGCTTGCTCATTTGGGATCAACTTTAGGGACACTAACATTTATATTCATAATTATTTACTTCTGTAAAGCTGTTTTAGAACAATGCCCATTGTTGAAATTGCTAAAAAAATAACATTTATTTGCATGGAAATAATTCGAACCTGCAGGGTACCTGGGCATAAATAGTTTTTGGATCCATCGCTGTTGATGGTACCGCATAGACAACCTACAGATAACTGTGGACATTTAAACTTGTATAAAGTCTACATCTGTGTTGATAATACCAATTCCCATACTGTTTGGCTTGTTTTTGCACCTTGCCTCTGCTGTCTTTTAGTGCCGTCACCATGACAATTTCCTGCACATTTTGCTCCCAGATCATCCGCCAGAAATCAGCCATGGTTGATGGCAAAGGAGCCTGGGTACAAATGAAGTCATGATCTGTATAGCCACCCTACAGACAGGAAAAAAAACACATCTTAAGTTTACTTTTTGGCCTTTGGTCAGTAATTTTATTGACAAAATTACTGACTAAACGTTCTAAGAATGAGACATAAGCCACTGCCTCTGACCTTCTGTGATTAATAAGGTGTTTAAATAGCATCATATACAAGAAAAAAATCGAAAAAAATGTGCGATGTTCACAACACACTAGGGCTGCAATACCCTGCAGGGTTTAGTCTAACCAAATGTTCTTGTTGACCTTGATTGGCTGGATCATGCGATATTACCATATGGCTAACTAAACAACAAAAAACTTCAGGAGTGCAGTTGCAAACCATGACAGTAAAGAAAACACACAGTGTATACACTGTCCATATGCTTAATTAGGAATATGTGAATTACTGGTTAATTCATACAAAGACTGAAACATTTTCAATCCTATCCAGCACAATGCATGGGTATTGGTCAAAGCCATTAGTTAATGTCAACATCAAACTTCACAATAGGGGAAAACATCTGATCTCTTTTAAGACATGATTATTTGAATATAATTCAGTAATTGCTTATTTTACAGACATTCTTTAGAATTTATACTGAATGGTTTAAAAACAACAAAAAACACAATTGGATGTTCTGTGGGTGGGAGCAGCTTGTTGATGAGAGATGTCAGAGGAGAATAATTGACTCCTTCTGGGGGTCCGGAAAGCCACAGTATGTGATAGCATTTAAACAAATTATTAGTCACAGGAGGTGAGAGGCCTGGCAGTGGTTTTGGTTTATGATTATGTATTTTAATTACAGAAATTCAGTTTTCTTTTATTTTCTGAAGTATTATATTCTTTCCTTATCCCTTTGTTACAGATTTTTCATATTAGATTTGCTATCTATAAATAATTAGATTTATACTAATATACACTATAATTGCAAGAGTTAGTTATAATAGCATTTGTTGTTTTTTGAGTTTATATCCTCACTAGAACGTAAATAGAATGTATAATATTATTGGTTATTAGTAATTATATTATTAATACTATTATAAATATTATTACTTGTATTGAGAGCTGAACTAGATACTGCATTTCTATTATCATTGCCATGATTTCTGTTTGATTGACTGTGATATTAGTATAATTAATTTAGAGATTGATATTCTGTTACTTTCTAATAAGTGAACTTGGCTGATTGATTAATAATCTAGATCACTCACAGGAACATAGCTGGCATTGATGTAGTCTGAGTGTGGCTGTGACTCTAATAGGGACAGCTTAACTCTGCAGTGGTCATCTGAAATACAAAAAGTCAGTGTGTTAGGAAGCTCCCAGTGTTAGATGCAAGTCAGTATCAGGGGGTTGTGGATGAAGGTTTTGAAAGGAATTTTAGATTATTATTAAGTAAAGTTTCATTCTTATCCCCAAACATACCTTAAAACTATGCAAACAAGCTCTGGAATGTGAAAGTGCTATCTGTAATGTCCTGCTCAGTCACATGATCTAGGTGTTCTAGAAGTAGTAGGAATGAAAGATTTGTGGAAGAGCGCTGTCCTACCAGCCTAACAAGCCTTTGGGATATCAGAATCAGAGAAGCAGAGCTGAGCTGCTATGTAGACTTATTTGTTAAATGAGATTTTATTGATGATGGCATGGTTTAAATGCCTGTCTACAATATTTACACATTTCATAGTGCACAGGTGATTTTAATTTTAAAGTCATTTGTGATTGTAGCAAATATTTTGTTTAAAGTAATATAATGATTTAGCTGTTTATCTGGTGAATGAGGTTTATAAGTACTCACAGGGTAAAATGAAAGGATATCTGTTTTTGTCTTTATTGACATCAAGCTCTCCAGCTCTGCATGATAACTCCTTTGCAGTATCACACAGCTCCTAGGAAATTTTGTGAAATTATATTACAACACTATACTAAGTACTGATCTGAAACCTTTACTAAACACACATAGATACATACACACATGCATGCACACACAAACAAACACACACACATTGATCAGTGACAATCACCTCAAATTCCCTTTCATATCCTGCATTGCCGTTGGCTGCAAGAGACTGACAATTTGTATGGAACTTCTGCAGAATGTGTGCTCTTGGGTATGTTCTTATCCTGCAAAACATGCAGAAGCATGAAACCTCTAAACAGTCATTCATCTAAAAATTGTCTACATATAGTTACTTATCCTAATTTGTACAAGTGTATTTGAAGGCAGTTTTTATGGTTAATAAACAGATTTCTTATAAGGCCCCCCTTTGGACAACATAACAAGAAGGAAAGAAAGACAGAGACCAGTATAAGGTTAAATGAGAGGGATTTGTGGAAATATTAGGACAAGTCTCGTCAGCATGAGGCTGCCCAAAAAACTTCAAAGCTAGAAAATCCATTTAGCATGGACAGCACTATACTCACATTTTTCTTACCTCATATTTAACTAACTTTTTCTTGAGTCCAACCAGTTTGTATGCAAAGTGTTAAAGTGTCACTTCCTAGAAGCCCTGGGGATGAGGCCAAAATGCTGCAATGTGGTCTTTATGGTCTTGGTTCAGAGGCCAGTCTCTCTCTAAAATCATGAGGCCACTACAGGCCAGATAACGTGTGTTAGAAATGACAAGCTGATTCAGGGTGTTTATATTTTTGTAAGCAGTTTCCATGTAACTTGAGATCCTCTGGGGAAAAAAAAAGGAAAAAAAAAAAATTATATATATATATATATATATATATATATATATATATATATATATATATATATATATATATATATATATTTTTTTTTTTTCTTGGACCCTTGAAACACTTTTTTTTTCTGCTTAGCCAGAGGACTAGTAAGAATTGCTCCATATTCTTCTTTTGAATTCTTAATTGCATTAATGTGCTTAAATACGCTGAAGGAAGGTCTATACACCCACCATTAATTTTATTAGGAACACCATCATACCTGCATATTGAGGCAGTTATCTAATCATATAATCTAAATGTAATCATATAAATCTTTAAATTTAACATGTGTGGTTGTTGGTACCTGATGGTTGTGTCTAAGCTGAGTCTGTGCCCACATTAGATTCAGATTCACGTTCTTGGCTCACAAAAGTAGAAGCCAATGTGGTCTTTTTCTATTGTAGTCTATTCACCTCATAGTCGATGTTTTGTGCATGCTAAGATGCTTTTTTTGTTCATCATAGTTGTAAAGAGTGATTATTTGCGTTAATCTTAATTAATCTGCTATAATCTTACTGCCAATTTGGCCCAAACCAGCTATTTTCCTCTAAGCACTATTATCACACAAGGCATTTCCACTCAAAGTTAAGGCAATTTTTTTTTGTTTTTACCATTCTGTGTAAACTCTGTGGAGATTCGGCTGTTTCAAAAGAGTTCAGCAGTTTCTACCATTTTGGTACCACAACCTCATACCTTTTCTTTATTATGATGTTTAATGTCTATAGATACATGCTGTAGGTGCCAAATTCTGACCCTACCATCTATCTACCTCAGCAAAAATTGGGAATTGTCAGACCGGGCTATATTATTTCAGTCTTCATTTGTCCAGTTTGGGTGAGCTTTGTGCCCACTCCAACTTTAGCTTTCTGGTTTTGTCTGACAGAAGTGGAACCTTCTCTGTTTACTAAAATTGAACCAGTCTGGCCATTCTCCTCTCATTAACAAATTGTTCCTGTCCACAGAACTACTACTCATTGGATGTTTTTTCTTTTATTACACATAATGAGGAAACTCTAGAGACTATGTGAAAATCCCTTGAGATCTGCAGTCATACAAATACTCAAATCAGATTGTCTGGCACAAAAAATCCTGCCAAAATCACTGAAATCATATTTATCCTTCAGCCTAATGTCTGATTAGATAACTACATAAATGTGTAGGTGTGCAGGTGTTCTTATAAAGTGTACTGTGAGTGTATATTTTGAATACTCTATTTCCAGTTGAAAGATTATGTTTTTATATATTCCACTATTTAATGCCATTAGGTTTCAGATTTGGTGTATGATTCTACTACATGACAGTATTGTGCTTTATTGTATCATAATTCCTTTTCCTAAGAACTTATTTTATTGTTGAATTTCACTAAATATAAATGGATGACAAAAGAACACAATTGTATACAATGTCTTGGTTTTCCAAAGCATCACTGATCATCATAGTCTACACATTTCATTACAGTTAATATATAACTTAATATGTATATTTTATTCAAACTGCTTATATTTGATTTCACTTTAATCTTTACCTTAATTTTATTGTGAGCAACTGCAACCCAACAATTTCGCTATGGGACCAATAAACTATTCAGAATTTCCCTTCAGTAATACTATGGGGCCCAAAACGGTTCTAGCATGACAAGGCTAAATCTGCAAATTCCCACAGTCAGATTACGAAGTCGACTGGGAAAACCTTCCCAGATGAGTGGGAGTTAATTTTAAAGGCTCTATAATCTGATTGTGGACGTGATGGTCAGGTGTTCACTTTGTCCTTATAGTTTACACTGTGACTGTTCTCTCATACAGTAGCAAAAACTCCAGGCTAGTTTTAGGTCATTTTGTGCCTTTATTAGGATTGTAGGTTTTTTTTGGAGTCCTGGCAACCTCACAAACATCTAAATTTTTTTTTTGCTTTGATTCGTCAACCATCAGTGTTTGCACATTTACTTTTGATTGATCTTGAGGTTAAGAATTCATGCGAGATGTGATCCAAGCACGGAGCTAAACAACCTGTTAGCATCATTGGAACAGAACTACCACCATGCTCTGGGACATGAGATGTTTGGCATGTTGCAGCTTTCTGTGATAGTAATAATGGCCAATATTGTAATGTTGATTTTTTTTAAGATTATTTAGCTTGTGTAGCTTCCTATATGTACATCTCACACACACACACACACACACACACACACACACACACACACACACACACACACACACACACACACACACACATACACACAAACACACACACACACACACACAAATATTTATAGAACTAATTGATGCAATATATACAAGTAATCTTTACCCCAACTTAAGTTCTGGTCCCTGGTTCCTTCTGGTACTCACAATGCCCCCCAAAATTATTACATACATACAGACATAACCACAACAGCAACAGAAATGAAATCTAAAGTCTTATAACACTCAATCTTATTTTGACCATTTGATATTGACTGAAAAGTAACTAGTTATTAAAACAATTGACTTACCTCACTGGGAATGTTTTGATGGCAGTGCTCCTGACAAGCAGCCAGATTTTTTAAAGTAAAATATATTGTGTTTGCATATGGAGTGTGTGTAGGCAAAGAGCTGGAGTACAACTGAGTAAGACTGACACACCGGTTTATCCGGTCTGGGAATCTCTCTCTCTCTCTCTCTCTCTCTCTCTCTCTCTCTCTCTCTCTCTCTCTCACACACACACACACACACACACACACACACACACACACACACACACACACACACACACACACACACACACACTTCTCTTTCTTTCTTTGCTCAATACATTTGTTTCAAAAGAGCTTTAAAAAGGGGAAATGCCTTGTACGCAACAATATCCAATGTGTGATTAACAGCTAATTTTTTGTTACTTTGGTATCCATCCAACGTAACATTTTTCATGGGCGTAGAATTGTTGCAGATTTCAGAAACTCTACAACAACAGCAACAGGATTTAGATATCTTTTACACTATAATTAGCACTGAACATATCACCTTTTTGGTGAAAGTAACCTAAGAATGTGGCACAGACTGATTACTGAATTGGCCTTTCTTGTGACTGTTTTAACACATTACACTTTATGTGTGCATATGCGTTTACAGGAGTAAATCAGCAGTAAAATGATTGTAAAATAATGAGTAATTAAATGTTTTGAATAATAGAAAAAGATAAACCTCAAGTGTGCCATGATAATTAGTAGCTAGATACCATCCTTAATATTAATAGGATTAAAATCTTTTTAGGAAGTCTTTGGATTGGTTTTTGGTTTTTTTCTATGTCATATTGCACCATTTATATATATATATATATATATATATATATATATATATATATATATATATATATATATATATAAACATAATTCATTTATAAAACTCTAAACACAAATTGAAAAACTTGCATGCAATCAAAATACATCTTCAATAAATTGTATTATTAAAACACACACACCATCAAATGAACATGGGTGTATAAGTGTAATGACAATATGAAGACGATATAATGAGGGCTTATACACAGTAGGATATGTAATAAACATAATGAACAATATGTAAACTAAAATAGGGAAGTCTAGCAAACTAACCTTCAGACAAGTCAGAAGCTGCCATGATTGTGATGCTTAAAATATTTATTTTTTATAAACATTTATTAACAAGAAATAAAGGCAAGTAGTTTCATGGTAGTACTGTTCATGCTGTAGAATTCTGAACACACTTGTTTATATATATTTCTTACACCATTCTACAACTGTTCTTGACTTCAATGTCAGATCGACACTTAAAACAAGGTAACATCATTATAATATAAATTGATGAGAAGAGGCATGAACACACATGAACAAAAAGAGTGCAGCTCACTAAATGGACAGAAAAATAAATTACCATCTGTACACCTATCCCAGTGTCTACACAAGATTCCTACCTGTGATCCTTATTAAGACCTGCTACTAAACATAAATATAACTTCATACTTAAATGTTTTAATCAAAGTAATTTAAATGTAGTGATTTAACTTAAACACATTTTATAAAAATGTAAAATAAATAAATGTTTAACATAATCTCCAAAAGATACCCTGGTGAAACAGCAGAGAACAGTGAAGAACGGAGGAGAATCTTCTGGCGCAATGACTCAAGCCGTGATATGCTTCAGCAGCTATCACCGCATGTTTCCACCATTCGTAAAGCTGTGCCACCATAAGATGTACATATTGTATGTAGACTTTTGCAAAATAAATACTTTAGCAGAACTGCAAACTATGTTTATCATTGTGCAGCACTATCGTGTGATTATGGGATTACAGCAGAAGGAATATATAATTTGGGGTATTCTTTCAGTTACCACCAAAACCACCGATCCAAAATAAGAAAAACTAAAAAATGTGTAAATGCATATTTCTTACAAGCTGAATTAAAAGTAACAAAACATGCATGAAACATACTGTACTATGTGATTTGCATGTCAGCCAGTTTTCACTGAATTCTGAGGTGACATGCGGTACTACAACTGTAGTGCAAAGATCTCAGATGACTGAAGCCCTGGTGAAGCTTGTTTTTCCATCCTGTTCACATTTACCCCGTTTTCTTTAACTCTCCACAAAAAAGTTGTCTTTCGATGTGCTCTAAAACAGGAGAACTTACATTCTACTCTTTTACACTTAAATCTATGATTGACAATTGTAAACCAACAAGTGGTTGTTTCTGTGAGAAGTCAATAATGTTACTAGGAATTGAGTTTAGCATTGATAGCACTGTTTTCTAGGTGAACGCAGGAGATTTTTCTTGCTTAGAATTGTAAGAAAATTGAATGCAGTGTTTTGCAAAAAGTGTGGTTTAGAATTGCAAAATGAATGAGATGCAGGAACTCATGCAGAAGTTGTACATAAGCGACATGAGTTTCAGGTTTTGGTCATTGTATCCCAAGTTCCAGTGTTAGTGTGTAAACAACTGTACTGTAAATGTACATATCTGAACAGATTGCAATTTTCAAAAAGTGGTCAGTTTGCACAACAGAGTACTCCACAAGACTAAATTATGTTCAGTGTGACCATCAGTCTTTATGATGAACAGCACAAATTCAAATACAATTCTGGTTGAAAAAAAAAAATGGGCACATGCCAGTCAGTGCAGATAATTTCACCAAGGGAAATCAGGCAGGTCTGTAGGGCAAGAGGTCTCTGTAGTTCAAATTTGTCAGGACGTGGAACAGGTGTTGTCTCCTATTTTGCATCCCCTGCCTTCAGATAGCAAATTAGAGCACCATGCTGGCATCAAGGCTGTGAGTATAATCTATTGGAGAGAATGGTTATTATATAACCTTGAAAAAGTACAGTGGGTTTGTTTGTGTGTGCTAGCTTACACAGCATAGCTAAACAAAAGAGCCAGAGTAACACAGATTTAGAAACACCATAGGGTAATCCATTATGAGTTCTCTCAGACTTGCACTTTCAACACTTTTAACTGTTTATTTAAACACGTTTGCAGCCTAAATACCCAAAATAAAAAAAAAATAAAAATGAATAAAAGTTGTGTAAAATTGAAAAGCCAACAAACGATTTTTTTTTGTCTATTGGAGCTTATTTTCTTGAAAATGACGCGATAGTGGCATCTAGCGGCAAAGGTTTAAATTGCATTTAAATCCATATGTCAAGTTATCAGGTTATGCGACGTAATAACGAATGTACGTAAAATACACGTGTGTGTGTGTGTGTGTGTGTGTGTGTGTGTGTGTGTGTGTGTGCGTGTGTGTGCGAGTATTTATGTGTTTACACGTGTAGGTGTTTTATGATATACGTTACACACGCATCCTGAGATCTTCCGCATTGGATATCTGCTGTACGCTGAACTTTAGAACAAGTGATGCAGTCTGGTCCAGAGAGAAAAAAAACAACAACCTCAGAACCGAAAGAGAAAGTAGAAGTGACTCGGTCATGTAAAAGTCCACCCATCGAAATTATAATCAGTCTCACTCCGAGCTCAGAGGAGCTCCTCACACTTCCTGATCATCTCGGAACAGTGAACGACTGCAGTTTGACAACTAGACAGAGCAGACAGGATGGATACTGCGAGATCCTCATTTATTCATAAAATGGTATGCATTCTAAACACTGCATCCTTTCCTGGGTCTTTTTTTTTCTTTCTTTTTAATGCTGCAGACTTTATACAAACATATGCAGAGCTCAAATGCAACACCTTTCATACTAATAAATACACGCCAGGTAAGTGTGTTCTGCCATATTTGTTCATTCAATTGATTAAGTTGTTTATTCTATCAGACTTTAGTTTTATTGCATCGATTTTCCTTCTTGATGGTATATATATATCGGAAGGTCTATAAGCTGTAGATGTGCTGATCTCGTCATGCAAGACTTCCAAGCGGAAGCTCATCATTCTAACACACGCAAACCAAGAACATCTCTCTCATTCTTTTAGAGACTGTTTTAATGTTTGAGAAAGAGGCATTGATGTTTATCGAATGGCGGTAAACATGTCTTATTTGGCGGAATTTGATATATGAAAGGGGCTGGGCAAAGTGAAAGTGAAAGTATGATTGGCACTTCAGCAAAACTAAATAAATGCGCTACAATGCGGTAATGTCTCCAGTGCTTTATTTCCATCACACTGGTTATGCTGCTGCAGCCTTACCATCTGATTTGCTAGGTTTAGTGAGTGAAAGTGAGAATTTTTAGCTTTATTTTGAAAATTCAGTCAACAGGGCAACTGTACCTTTAAAACTGTCTTGCTGTACTTATGAAATGATTCCAATGGATATTTTTCCCACTTTTGTCTAGTCAGGCTGCTACAGTATTTCCATCTAATTTGCTAGGTGTTTTGAGTGAAAATGTCATAAAGCAACACAGGTGTAAAGAGTACCTGAAAATCATACTTGAGCAAAAGTTTACTGTAGATATCTTACTTTCAAACCTGGTTCATTATAAGTCAAAAGTCACCAATTCCACTATAACTTGAGTAAAATTCGAGTTCAAGTATCTGATTTGAACAGTATTGGAGTATTTGACTCATATTGAACGTAAGCTCAAAGATGCACTAGTCATCGACACCAAGACACAGGGTAGTGAAAAGCCAAAAACAGTTCATTTGAGTTCCTAAAATACAAATCAAATTGTACACCTCAACATTGCATTAATACACAACAGCCTCTTCAATATGCAAGAATGAAACAAGCAAGTCGGTCAAAAAAAAAAAGACAAAGTAGTAAAGCAATCTTTCAAAAAGGTATCTTCAATTAACAAGTAAAATGACAGTATCATGTTACAAAGGAGACCATTAGTACTCAATGGACAAAAAAAATAAAATACAATAATTTTAGATAAAGTAAAATCAAATATTTAGAGATGACTGTGATTTGATGCACCTCAAAATACTTTAATTCTGCTTCAACATTTTTTTAGAATTTTTTATTTATGGACTGAAAATTAGGCCAGCAGTTCTAAAAAGTCACTCACAGGCAGCAGATGATGGTATGGGAGTGTTCAACCTTAATGACATCTTTAGCAGAGGTACAAAATGTAATGGGTAATGGTCACTGTCAATTAAAATATAGTTTTTCATATAATATTTTTATATAATAAAAAGTAAATATCTTGAATCATAAATGTAGTTGAGTAGAGAGTAAAAGTTACTTAGTAAAAAAAAGATACTCAGTAAAACTAGAAAGTAGCCAAAAAATACTTTAGTATGGTAACAAAGTACATTTATTGCAATACTTTACACCACTGCTAATCACTGCCTTATTCAGTCAGAGACTATAACGAAATGAAGGCAACATAAAAAAAATTCTATAAAAATTATTCCACGAAATAAAGCCCACATCTGCCAGCAGCGCAACTAGAACTTTAAAATGGTCTTGCTGCACATATCATCCCGAATCATATTTTTGTCAGTCTTAGATTAATCACTGATTCATGCTTCAGTCAGTCTGAGGCTATAATGAAATATAGACAGCTAAAAAATAATAAAAAAAAGAGCAAAAAATTGAAATAATAATGAGAAATTTCAAAGCCCAGATCAACCAACAGCACAGCTGCACTTCTTTAAAACTGACTTACTGCACTTATAAAATGATCCCAAATCATTTTTTCCACTGTTTTGCCTGATTATGTTGCTGTAAAATTTCCAATTGATTTGATAAGTTTTGTGTCACTAATCAGTGCTTTTTTTAGTTCCAGGCTATACCAAAATATAGATATCACAAAAAACACAGAGAGACAAGAAAGTCCACATCAGCCAACAGTTATGTATTTATAACAGATTTAAAATCTGTTATGTATTTATGTGTGCATTCATTTATTTATCTACTTACTTATTTGAGTCAAGCACTATGTGAAACTCTTTGCAAATTCCCCCCCCCCCCCCCCCTTCCTTTCTTCCGGCACACACAGCTTACTGTTTTTTCCACTCAGAAGCAGGTGGTATTTCTGATATACATCAGGGGATTTCCTGTATTAAACTTATATTTAGCTTTACATAAGATTTTAGTTTGATCGATCTCTTTAAGTCAAATGTTAAGACATTGATTTATATCTTCAGCAACTGCTTTATCCTGGTGAGGGTTGTGGTGGATCCAGAGTCTAAACAGAGAGCAGAGGGTCTGAGGTTGAGACACCAGTTTTTCACAAGGCACTGTGCATGCATTTAGACAGAGTAGCCAATCCACCTACAGGCATTTACTTCTCAGAGGAAACCCTTGCTAACCTAGGGTTAAACGTGAAAATCTATGCAGGTTTAAGCAAAGGTAGACCAGGTTGATGCAATACTACCTACTGCACCTCTATGCCATGCAGTTTAAGACCATCTCAACCAAAAATATTGAATATTGAACAGTCATATGGTAACATGCCTCTCAATATTTATACCCCCTTTGCTGGTGTTATTACTTCCACACTTCTGTGGAGATTGTGGAGTATATCTCTCTGGGGAAGTGCAGCAACATTATTGATGTCTGGAATGCAGTGGTGGGCCATGCATTTGGTACCTGGGCCTTCAGTTGGGATTTACCCGACTTAATCCACCTCTTAATAACACCACTATCACGTCACGATTATAGAAACAATACAATACAAAAACGATATGGCAAACAACCCGTGGCATTACAGAGAGAGAGGAATTTTGCATATTGAGGGTGAAAACCATTTTACTAAAACAAGAAACCCAGTTAAGAAAACTCCAAACCTCTACACTACAACCGCAACTGTGCCACCTACATCATCTGGAGCAGTTCAGAATCGATATTTGTCTAATAACATAACAAAAACATTAAACATTTAAATAAAATACAACCTACTCACCAAAGATGCATAATCATAATTTGCAACACTCCTCAGAGGCTGTAAGCCAGTGGTACCTCTCGTAGGCACTCGTCTGGAAGTGGCAAACAAACGGCTAGTTGGCCCTGTGAGGCAAATTTGAAATCTGATTGGGTAAAGAAACAGTCCCATTGCTAATATAGTTTAAGGTATATCGGCCAGCACTACCGATTGTCAAGGCTCTGGGCAGTTAAGATTGACATGGCAGCACAAAGAGGCTGAAATATAAAAAAATCTACATACACATAATGGAGCAGTGCAGCCAATAGAAACGCTATGAAATGAAGAGAATAGTTGGAACTGTTGGGAATAAATTAATACAATTTCATGGAACAAATATTAGAATTTAGGTTGTAAATGTAGGTCAGTGCTTGCTGGCCCTGGCGGCTCACTACTGCTGGAACGAGTCTCGAGTGAGGCATTTAGATTCATCCAAGGTTTTCATTGTGCCTCTGCAGGCACTCCAGTTCTTACACACCAAAATTTTTTTAATAATTTAGCTAACTGTGTGCTTCTATTTTTGTAGAAGGCCCACATGTAAGTGTGATGGTCAGACTTCCCATTATGTTAAATTCAAAGGTCAAGGTCAGAAGTCAATAAAGCCTATAGCTGAAGGAGTATCTAAAAATGTCTGCTTAAATGTGTTCTCTTCCTACACCTCACCATATCCTGCCTCTCCCAAACATCCTTCCCTGTGCTGGATTTTCTCAAGGGCCTTATAATGCCCAATAAAGGAGTTTGCCAACAACAAATAATTTAGGGCGAAATTAATAGCTGTTTGCATAGGAAAAAACAAAAAGTTCAAATGTGGCATTGTGAAAGGCACCAGGAACTGGCTTTACTAAAGAAGGCCAAACTTGACACCATGGCCATCATGGGTGTGCCTTCCACATTGTATGCAATGTTAGGTATGTTCCCAATGCTATGGACTGATTGAGGCAAATTATTTTTACTATAAAGCTATGATTAGCAGAATTAGCATTATTTGCCTTAAACATGGTCTTTTGTGTAACACCATTGTTGTATAATTAACCATTGAATTTTTTTTATGTTATATGCCTAATAATTAGACTCAATTCTTTCTCAAGAGCAATTTTTTTCAAGAGAACCAATTATATATAAAACCCCCAGTTTAATCCCCCAGTTAATCCCAGATTAATCCGCAAGAGACCGGAAAAATCAGGTAAACATTTTAGTTATGTGGCAAATGCAATTCCGCGATAAACCGGGGCACAAGATTCGAACCGCAGTAAAGTGATGGATTAATGTATGTATGTATATATATATATATATTGCATTTGCAACATAACTATTTTGTTTCTCTGATTTTCCTGGTATATATTTATATCATGTATTGTTTTAAAGACTATAATCACACTCTTCATGTCACCCAAATGAGTATGGGTTCCCCTTTTGAGTCTGGTTCCTCTTAAGGTTTCTTCCTCATAACATCTAAGGGAGTTTTCCCTTGCCACAGTCACCCCAGGCTGCTCATCAGGGATAAATACACAACGTTCACCTTAACTCTTAAATTCTGTAAAGATGCTTTGAGACAATGTTCGTTGTGAAAAGCGCTATAGAAATAAACTTATTTATATATATATATATATATATATATATATATATATATATATATATATATATATATATATATATATATATATATATATAATATTTAAAATACTCACTAAAATAAATACTCACTATAAAGAAAGTAATCACTGAATAATGAATGAATTGGATTATGATTCAATATGCACACGATCACATTCTACTTCAGATGGGTTAAATCTCAGCAGCACCCCATTATGATCAATCTTAGTCTTTGCAAATAAGCCATTCTTTAGATGTTTTTTAGTGAATCACATGACCTACACAATCTGGCAGTTATAAATTAAATCATTTTGGTCAAAACAATGCCTGATTCAACCATGTGCTATGGAGACTGAACTGAGACCACTGAATATATTGCAAGGTGTAGGCCTATTACAAAATAGGGTACAGTAGCAGTTGGCTGTAATATAATACAATGCTTGAATTTGAGTGGCCACAAAGTAATCTTTTTCTTTTGGCTTCTCTTATTAGGGGTTGCCACAGCGAATCATTCATCTCCAAACCCCCCTGTCTTCTACATCTGCCTCTTTCAAACTACTTGCATGTCTTCCCTCACCACATCTATAATCTCCTGCTTGATCTTTCTCTTTTCCTCCTTCCTGGCAGCTCTATCCTCAGCATTTTACCGATATAATCCATGTCTCTCCTCTGCACATGTCCAAACCATCTTAATCTCGCCTTGTCTCCAAAACGTCCTACATGCGCTGTCCCTCTAATAAACTAATTTATAATCCTGTCACTCCCAACGAAAACTTTAACATCCTCAGCTCTGCTACCTCCAGCTCTGCCGCCTTACTCAATGCAACTGTCTCTGAACCATACAACATAAAACAGGTCCCACCACAGTCCTATACACTTTCCATTTCACTCATGCAGATACCCTTCTATTTGCACTGTTGAACCCAGGTACCTGAACTCGTCTACCTTCTCTACCTTTTCTTCCTGCAATCACACCACTCCACTGCCCTTTCTCTCATTCACACACATGTACTCTGTCTTACTCCTACTGACTTTCATTCCCCTTTTCTCCAGCGCATACCTCCACCTCTCCAGGCTCTTCTCAACCTGCACCCTACTCTCACCACAAATCAAAATATCAACTGCAAACATAATAGTTCAGGGATACTTCTGTCTGACCTTGTCCGTCAACCTGTCCATCACCACAGCAAACAGAAAAGTGCTCAGAGCCGATCCTTGATGCAGTCCAACATCCACCTTGAACCAGTCTGTCGTTCCTACTGCACACTTTACTGCTGTCACACTGTCCTCATACATTTCCTGCACCACTCTCACATACTTCTCTGCCATAACTGAATCCTCATACAATACCACAACTCCTCTCTCTGCACCTTGTTGTATGCTTTCTATAAATCCACAAACACACAATGCAACTCCTTCTGACCTTCTCTATACTTCTCCATCAACATTCTCAAAGCGAATAATGCGTCTGTGGTGCTCTTCCTCGGCATGACACCATACTGTTGCTCACAGATGGCCACCTCTTCTCTCAGCCTGGATTTCACTACTCTTTCCCATAACTTCATGGTGTGACTGATCAACTTAATTTCCCTGTAGTTACTGCAGGTCTGCACAGCTCCTTTATTCTTAAAGATCGTTACCAGCACACTCCTTCTCCATTCCTCAGGCATCCTTTCATCTTCCTAAATCTTGTTGAACAATCTGGTTAAAAACTACACTGCCATCTCTCCTAAACATGCTTCTCCATGCTTCTACCAGAAAGTACAGAAAGTACCTTGCACCTTGTACAAGGCAAAACACAAGCTTATATTTATGCATTTGCTCTATAGGCTGTTGTTTCTGTTTCTGACACAGGAATTTAAAACGTTGGATGGCGAGGTGTTTATTGAACATTATTGGATGGAGTTTTTTTTGTGTCAGCACTTTGTACCAGTCAGTGGAAAATCTTACATTTTTAACAAGGGATATGTGTACATAACTGCTATAATATAATTGATGGAGCTGCATAATTAAATGGATGTTTAAAATTAAAACTACCATAATTTCCGGACTATAAAGCGCACCCATATATAAGCCGCACTAAGCCCACACACGAATTTGACAAAGATTTTTATTTTAAACATAAATAAGGCGCATCCCTCTACATTGAAACAAAATAACTTTACACAGGTTTTAACGAAAGACAGTGTCTGTTACACGGTGTAACGGGTGAAATATGTTGCGCTTCCTTTAGGAGCATAGCGGTATTTTGGGAATAGCCTGCCGCCGCATTTTTCCCCTATTACTGCATGTGTGCAAGACTGAGGATTATGTGGTTATTATTTTCTGATGCTCATTTCTAAGTTTCTTTGACTAACCCGTAACGCTGTTGCCAAGAAAAAATTAAAAAGCACGAGTTTTGGAAACCTGTCTGTGCTTGTATGATTTCTGTTGCAACTGGAGTTAGCGAGCTATCGCATGACCCAGACTCAACACGTTACAACGGCTTGTATCTAAACAGTATCCTACCAAGAAAGTCATTGTTCACTGTCTTCCTCCTTACTTTCACAACTATTTCTCTCGGGAGTTAATCTTTTGGCATCGTCATGCGTTAAAAAAAAAAACAGTTTTTTCTCCCGATGCTGTGCAGCTCAGAACACAGGTGAGGTGCGTTTTTTCGTTTCCGTTCGGAAATTTAATTGGTCTAATGTTATGGGGTTCAGTTTTGTTGTTTAAGCCGCGGGGTTCAAAACGTGGGAAAAAAGGTGTGGCTTATAGTCCAAAAAATACGGTATGTGTATTTTGAAATAACATTGCCGTAAAGTTGCTGAAGCATAAGGGTAAGAAAACACTTCAGGAAGATTGGGCATTCGAATGCGTCACACCAACCAGTTCAGTTTCAACACCCTAATGTTTGCATAATGGCCCAATTATATTACATTGTTTACCAGCCCAGTTATACTGCATCATCTGTTTGCATATCTTTTTCTTTAGGATAAGAAAAGGTCCATTAAGAGGGTATGGAGGAGTCCCACACGATCCACTCGGCCATTTTCTCGAGGGAGATACCAGTGTGCTCGGTAAGTTATACATAGAAGGGCACAATCATGTTTAAATGCTTAGGTTAAATTTTAATAATAATAATTAGGTAAATACCAAAACAAAATCCTTTTCTGTCTGGTAGAATGTGAACTCTTAGCATGGTAGTGCAGTCTGAAGGCATGTGCTGCCACAAAAACATTTCCAAATTAGGCTGAACCCAAATGAATTTCTTGTCATGTTATAGGGCATTAGTGGGTATAATTGCAGATATTTTTGTTTAGTAAAGATTCATAAACAGGAAGACATCAAAACAAAAATGACTAGACACAAAAAACCCTCAACATAAATAGCAGCAACAACTATGGAAAGACAAATATGACTCATGTGTTGAAGACAGCAGCCACTGCAAATCTAAGTGTTGAAGACTTAGATGTGCAGTGGCTGCTAAAAAATACACATTGTCCATAATTCTGGCAGGTCTGAACATACATGTCATGAAAACTGTCAATAAATATTTTATAAACAATATCTAGGCTTTTGGTCCGTTCAGATTTATTTAAGTACAAATTACACTTCATTCAAGCCAAGTTTGCCGCTTATCAAGTCAAGAAGTAAAGTCAACAAGCTTTTTGGTGTCAAATCAAGAATCTTTTACTGTGAAATGAGACAACGTTTCTCCAGGACCCTGGTGCTACATAAAATAAAATAGAGCTACATCACACAACATAGAGCTACATAACAGAACACAGAGTTAAGATTAAAGTAATTTGTTTTAGCCATATAAAGTGCATCGTGTGCAACCGAGTGCAAACAGGGCAAGAAAAAAGACAACACAAGACAGTGTAAGACAGATACACAAAACATAAAATAGAACTGCCAGTTAATCTACTGTATAATGTGTTATTAAGTACAAAAATACACAGTCTATATGTGAGCTCCAGAGTGTGTACAAGGGGTGTGTGGGTTTGTCCACAATGCATTTAGCTTTATGTGGCTTGTGGTGTAAATGTCCATGATAGAAGGGAGAGAGACTCCAATGAGGCTGTCCTCCCTATGGTGCAGTTTTCAAACCAGGCAGTGATGCAGCTGCTCAGGATGCTCTCTATGGTCCCTCTGTAGAATGTGTTCAGTCTTTCTTTAGTCTTCTTAGGAAGTAGAGACACTGCTGGGCTTTATTGGTGATAGAGTTGGTGTTGAGTGACCAGGTGAAGTTCTCTGCCAGATGAACACCATGGAATTTGATATTCTAAAGTCAATAACCATATCTTTCATTTTTTCAACGTTCAGAGATGGTTCTCTGTTGCACCTCCTCTCTGCAAGCTGACTTGTCGTTCTTGCTGATAAGACCCATCACGGTCGTGTCATCTGCAAACTTGATGATATGGTTCGAGCTGTGCATTGCTACACAGTCGTCATTCAGCAGAGTGAACAACAGTGGGCTGAGCACACAGCCCTGAGGGGCCCCAGTGCACAGTGTGGTGGTGCTGAAAATATTGTTTCTAATCCGGACTGACTGAGGTCTCCCAGTCAGAAAGTCTAGGATCCAGTTGCAGAGGAAGATGTTCAGGTGTCCCAGTAGGTTTAGATTCTTAATCAGATGCTTAGGGATGATTGTGTGAAAGCTGAACTAAAGTCTATGAACAGCATTCGTAAATATCTGTCCTTATTGTCCAGGTGGGTGAAGGCCAAACCTTTAGATTTGGTATTATTTATACCAGGACAGATTAGTGAAGTATAAGCCAATAAAGTAAAGCTTCTGATAATGAGAGGCAATAAATAATTTGTAAGCTTCTGAATTTGCAAGCAAAACAAGGAACATGTTATTTAATCAGTTGTGACATCAATACAGAGGAGTTTTATATCTCATGCCTGTGACAACAGACAACACACCTTAAATAAATGTAAACACAGGGTGCCTTACGAAACCTTCATAATAACCTGGTATTTATTTATATCTATATTCTACTTATATGAGCTTGATAAGAAATGGTCTTTACATCTTTTTCTTAAGACCTGTCTTGTAGTACACATAAGGGGAATCACACACCTGGCACAAAAAAAGAGATGTAAAAGGGCACCTTTAAAAGGAAGCCAGTTTCTTTGCATTTCATGCAAAAAAGTAAAATGAGGAAAGAAAATTCAATTGTCAGTAGAATTAAGAAGTCAGAAGTATAAATGAATAAGTAGAATTTCTGTACATTCCTGCTTTTGGAAGTATACACTTTTGTAGGATTGTGGGTTTTGTAAGTTGTGGGATTGTGCTAGTGAATTAGTGTGTGTTGAAGAAGTCTAGACCAGAGGTATTTAAAATGTGGGGCATGAAATGTAAGGGGGTAATGGGTGAGATAGAAAAATGGAATGGTTGAAATAAAAAATAAATAAATAAATAAAAAAAGCAACAAGTATACCACCACCACTAACAAAAAACTGTATCAGACATGCACCTGTAGTCAGATTTTATTACTACAAAGTGCTAAAGATACTGCTTCCCCCCAAATTCTTCTTTTGTGTTTTTTTTAATAATTTTTTTTATTAGAAACAGCATATAAGCTAAACATTGACATGTGCTTGTCCTAAACACTTAAATCTATACATCCAGTACCTGTACGTTGCTTTGTATAAAGGCAAATAAGGCAACAACTGCCGCACAAGAAGAAGCCTTGACCTCAAGATTAATTCTATGTAGGTGTAGAAAACCTTTGGATACGGAACATCAAATACTAGCAAAATGCAGTAACTTGCAAATACAGTACAGGTCGACAAGACGTACGCACCAAGGAATGTGAATGAAATTCACATTTCAGTTTGAAGGTACATTTGTAAACCATGGCCACATAAAGTGCATCGTGTGCAACCGAGTGCAAACAGTGCAAGACAAAAGACAATGCAAACAGATAACACAAGACAGTGTAAGACAGATACACAAAACATAAAATAGCACTGCCAGTAAACCTACTGTATAATGTGTTATAAAGTACAAAAATACACAGTCTGGATGTGAGGGCCAGAGTGTGTACGAGGGGTGTGTGGGTTCATATTGACTTTTCCTTATTAAGCAATATCTTGGTTTCATTAAATAGCTAATAAATAGTACTAAACTCAGTAGAAGACACTAAGCCCATTAGAACATAATGTTTATTTATGGTTTTCAATTTGTTTAAAGATCTGATATGCAAAATATTGTACTGTTTAAAAACTGAAGCTGTTTTAATAAATCTTTTACAAACAAGATTTTTCTACAAAGACATTTAATTGCAAAGCATCTAAATACATTAAATGTATTAGAGTACACACTATATGTCTTCCTACATCCACACAAACAAGCATTACACTAGCTGACCTTCAGTCCCAGATACTTTTTCAACGGTAGAGTTTGATCTTGCTTTCAGAACGAGTTCATCCATGTATTTTTGACCTTCTGATTGTTACTGGTGATTTGGTCTCTTTATTTCTACTTTCATGGACTTTTTTAAACAGTGGTTTGTGATGCCTTCACCCATGCCCTGTGGAGGTTGCTGGTGATGTCAGCGGCTGTTGTTTTGCCATGTGCTATGTCATTTAACAGACTTACATATAATCATATATGTTCATATATTTCATGTTCATATTTATTACTTGATGTCAAACTCCACATCAAAAACAAATGAATTGACCTTGCCGTTTGGAGGTGACTCTATGTAAGAAAACGAATAGCTTTTTTGCCAGATACATACAAATCTTGTTTTAAGTTTTACATATAGCGTTTTTAGTTAAAGAGTGAAAAAATAATCTCAAAAAACAAAACAAAAAGTGTCCAATCCTGGTGCATTTCATTTTGTATATACCCACAACATATAATCACATATTTTCTTTACTGATATTGTTTTCTGTAGACAAACAAGATTTCCCAGTGTAGACAGCGAAAATGAACCAATTTCCTGTTTTCTTTCATGTCATAACACACATTTATATTAATACGCATGCCCAAGAATGCTGATTACCTTGTAGTGCCCATGGGTTGTCCAAAATAAGAAGTTTATGAAAGTAGGAAATGGCAAATAATATTGTCATGATGACCCAACAGACACACACACACACACACACACACACACACACACACACACACACACACACACACACACACACACACACACACACACACACACACACACACACACACACACACACACACACACACACACACACACACACACACACTTTCTAGACAAAAGTATTATTATACCTGACTGTTCCAGTCATACAGTATGTGTTTTTTCCCAAAACCTCGCCCTAATTGTACAGTATGTCTTTGGATGTGGAAAAATATAATTTTGCACTCATTTAAACAATACCCAACCCTGTTTCAGCATGTCAGTGCCCCTGTGCACAAAGCAATAGTGACCTAGTATAGAGCTCTGGAGGTTATTAGAACATTAAAGGGGGACTAAATGTGGAATAGGGTGTTAAATGATGATATAATTTATATAAAAATCCTTATAAATATTTAATGTTTTAATATGATTTTTGCTATTGGCAGAGGATAAGAGGCCAAAATCAATTCATTATTCCAGTTTAATTTCCAGCTTATTATTTAGTAATGCCGGGTTTCATAAGCATATAACTTCTCCCCTCCTGCAGCTTCTATTACAGGCCCAGAGAGGACTACTTTTCTCGGCGCCCTGGTTTTAGCATGAGGTTCCAGAGGTTCCGGAGAGCCTCCAGTCTTCGCTTTCCGCCTAGATCTCGGAGCCCAAGTTTAGTGCCGAGTCACAAAAATGTACATTCTTCAAGCCAGCACTTGGAAAAGAAGACTGATAAGAAGAGCACTTCTACAACAGTGCAGGATAAAAACACACCAGGTAGATCCCAGATGTCGGTGTGTGTGGATTTGTGAACTATGTAGGATAACCCGGAAAATAAAATCATAAATACACAGTCTAGCAGTGGCTCGGAAAATGTCAAGTGCTTTTATGTTGTTTAAAAAAATTATATAGGTAGTTACATACATACCAAATCTACAATAAACATACTCTTAACCTCACATACACCTTATATATTATATTCTTTACCTTGTATACACTCAAAGCCATGTGGTGGACAGTAACAAAGTTAATGTAATTTGTTACTGTACTTAAGTCGTTTGGGGAGACTTTTACTTCACTACATTTCAAAGTCAAATATGTTAAACATCAAGTAAAACATCAAGCAGAACATTTTGAGAGTAATAAATGATGGAAGAAACTGAATACTCTAACTTGATTTTTCTTAAGTCGTTGAAAAGAAAGTCATGGGCTCATGATAATAAATTTGATATCAATCACTGTTTGATTAATGAATATAATTCTATTAAGATTTATGTGCTAAACGTAACGTTAGAGTGTCAAATAAACTGAGTTGATTAAGCAAGGAGTCTTGTGAGAAAAAATTACAATAGGAACATTATTTCCATAATAAACCATAGTACTTGGATACTTAAGTAAAAGTTTAAATGGAGCACTTTTACTTTAGCTGGAGTGATATTTTACCTACTGTAGCTATACTTTTACTCAAGTACATGCTTTCTGTACTTCGTCCACCACTGTTTTATCTTTACACCTGCTCATTAATGCAATTTCCCAATTAGCCGATAATGCATTTTTATTATGAGAGGTGAAAAAGGAAACAAAACCAATTGATAGTTTTATTTTAAATGTTTTAAATTATGGTACACCTGTGTCTAGTCTCTGATTCCTGTTCTTGAGTGCTTAGGCACTTGGAACCCGATGTGTCAATTGTTGTAGTGCACAAAATGTCAAAAGTAAATTGGTTATTATATTTTTTTATAAAATATATTTAATTATACTATATACTTATATATATATATATATATATATATATATATATATATATATATATATATATATATATATATATATAGTGGAATCCGCTTATCTCGCCCTCGGTTACCTCGACAACCCTATTAAGTCGATGTTTTTAAAGTGAAACCGCCAAATTCTCGCTTTTTCTAAGCATTTTTTATCGGTTATGTCGGTTATGTTTTTTTTATGTCGACGAACCCTAATATCTCGAGCACAAGGGGGGAAAAATTTGCCATTTAACGTTGGTTATCTCAGTGCAGCCGCAGAAGAACTCGCAGAAGTGGCGAAAAAATCAAGCCTTACAGCTGCTACAGGTGTTGTATTGTATACTGGTGAATCTCTGCTGTTAGTTAGTGTCGTAGTGTTAGTAGGGGCGCGGTGCGCTTTGGAAGAAAAGCGCAGCCATTGAGAGAGTGCCGGTGGGTAGGCACGTACCGGGATACGCATGCGCGATAACAACGACTGCCGTGAACCAACATATACCAACAATAACGGACGGTGAGAGTGTGGAAGTTTAAATAGGAGCTGGTGATAATGATAAACGAGCACCATATGTGCGCGATTGAAGCCGAAAGCTTCAGAGAAAGCGGCAGAGAAAGCACCTGACACGCTGAAGGGGGCCGAAGGGGGCGTGGCAGGTGGATTCCTGACAGATAAACATGTACTGTATGTATTTTTATAGCATGCCTTCATTAAACAAATCGCGGCAACGCTGTTGTGTAAAAAAAAACCTTCAAAAACACGTGCATGCACATTCTCATTTATTAACGCACATCATGTACATAAAGAAATTTCAAGCACGTTAATATATTGCCGCCATTTTGATTTTCGTTTATCTCGATCATCGGTTACCTCGATGCTTTTTGGCGACCCCCTAGGACATCGACATAACCGGGTTCCACTGTATATATATATATATATATATATATATATATAATATATATATATATATATATATATATATATATATCATTCCTGACTAATATAGCAGCTTATAGTCCTGCATCGTCACTGTAAAATAAGTATAGCATAATTAAGATCATGTGAAGAATATATGAGGAATAACATATAAGCATATCTATATACCGATTAACAAAAATGTGCCGAATTACAATTCAACCTAATGTAATGAGTGCATAATAAATATTGCCACCGTGCAACTGCAACTGTCCTGCAACTCATCATACACACTAGGTGGTAGTGTTCGCACATTATTGCAACCACAAGCAACCACCTGCTTCTTGCCTTGCTGTTTTTCTCAGTGCTCATCATTATGCACACATCAACCACAGCTGCATCACACAGTGGAGAAGTAAACAGCTTGAATTGAATTGTTGGACTGGTAAACAGCTCTTCGGTGAAAAACGTATCCAATGAATAATCCTACTGCAGTCTTTTGGTTTAACAGAGTACAATTATAACCCTATTCTTTAAATGATTAGATGTTTGTATTGGATGCCTGATCAGTTTGATAGTAGTGATGGTAGTTTGAAATGAGGTTGTAGTGTGCATTCTTGCCATTTCTGTAAAATATAGAAAGTGTGAAAATGGCATAGATTGATTATTAGATCTGATCTTTTCATATAGATTCTGCTATCTTTCACTTGTTTGCTCATTGTGCCTGGTAGATATGCCGAGATGAGCATGAGTCATTGTCTTTGTCCTATTTTTGTATGTACAGTATATATATATATATATATATATATATATATATATATATATATATATATATATATATATATATATATATATTCATGTGCGTATTAAAGAGTGACAGTGAGAGAGGATGAGCTCAAATGTTTTGTGTATGTGAGTGGGAGAGAAATGAAGGTGTTTTTTTGTGTGTGTGAGGGTGAGAGCGAGAGCGAAAGAAAAAAAAAAGAGTGAAAATTTAAGCATCTAGGCAGAGAGCCAGTATATATCAAGCAGTCCAAGCGTTCAAACGTTGCGAGGCAAATTCTCTAAATCGCACCCTGCAGATCCTCTTAAAGAAGCCTTAGTTATTCCTTTCACACCATTTTAATTGAGTCCCTGATCAAAGGAAAGACCGCATAATACAGTATAAATTTAGGAAGCTTATTTGAACTTGAGCCAAAGATGTAGCAAAAAAGATTCTCCACTGTTTTGGGACTCAGGTGGTGCAATGAACTTTGCATGGCTCTCTGAACTGGCTGTCTTAAAACAAAAATTGTAGAGCAAATTTTTTTTTTTTTACCTACTAACTTAAGCACAAATTTAATTACAAAGATCCCTTCCTTTTTTACTTTCTTCACAAAATCCTCCCTGACAGTGTACTATCAGTTAATGGTACACATAGATCCTGGATTAGTTTATTGCATATGGATAAGTTTTTTATTGACATAACGCTGAATAAGTGTGTCTGCAAAATGCAGTAAACACGAATGTAATAGAAACCTCAAAGATCAGATATGACTGTGGTTCCACTAATGAAAATAAAGCTTTCTTTCTTTCTTTTTTTTTTTTTACAGAATGCTCCCGGTCATCTTCAGTGGCTTCTGAGAGGCATGGCCTATCATTTACAGTAAGTGACCACAAAATGTCTTCTTTCATTTGAAAAAATTTGAAGCAAAAGGTTCACTTTCTTCTAACAGACACTGCTTTCAGAGATTAACATTCACCTTAATGAGCTTCAGATCTGATGAAATAGTCACATGGTGTATTACATGGGAAAATGTAATTACTACTACATGCAGCTGACTGAAATAATAAATGATATCTAGTTGTTGTTAATTATAATTTTCTTGATGTCACCCAAATGAGGATAAACCTGACTTGACTTGACTTGTTGTGCAATGTGTGTGGATTGTGTGTTCAAATATAACATGGAAAGAAGAACACCCAGTTAATCATCCTAATTCACACTAAAAAATACTTGTAAATACAGTATATATAGTATTTATACTCTGTATGAATGAAAGTATTGGAATACCTGACGTTTTTCAGCATGTGGTTCTTCTCTAAACTGTTAATTTGATTTAATTATAATTTAAAAAGTTATAAGCACACGATTGTCTTTGGATGCAGTAGCATGAAATTTTTTCTTCACTTGAACTAGGAGACCCAATCCTGTTCCAGCTTGACAATACTCCTGTGTACAAAACCAGCTTCATGAAGATATGGTTTACATAGATTGGCGTGAAAGAGTTAATGTGGCTAGCTCTGACCTCAACCCTATAGAACACATTGGAACGCTGAATTGGGATTGGAGGCCTCCTCACCTTACCTACATCAGGACCTGACTTTATACCCTTGTGACTAGATAAGCACAAATCTCCACAACCACACACCAAAATCTATTGGAACATCCTCCCAGAAGAGTGGTGCCAATTATAATAGCAAATGTGGACCAAATGTGGATTGGAATGTTCAAAAGCAAACATGAAAATTATATTGTTGTAAAGACATTGTGCTAAACCTGACTTTAATGTCCCCTGAACATATTATAGTGTATAATAGACTTTTTCTGGTTGCACAGTGTTACGCACAGGAATCAGTGTGCTTGCATCATCACACCACATATCATACATTTCATAATCCTAACTGTAGCATAATCTTTTCACAGGGATTATTGTGATGGGCCACAATAATAGCTCTAACAGCTTTTATTCTACAGTAACACAGTGTCAGTGCTGGGTCAGGGGTCTTCACTGTACAGAGGAATCCATACCAGGGGAATAAAATACAATCATTGTTTCTCAACAATGTGAATTTCACTATGTTCAGAGGATTGTTTACCTTCTTGACCTATGTAAAACACATCAGCATATAATGCAGCCCACCTTGCAATATAACCCACTCAGATATTCAGCTGTGTTCTGCCTAAAATGAGCCAAAACTAAATGTCAAGTCGGTCATTGCTTTTCTCTAAATGTTATTACATTATTCTAATCGCGTTTCGTTTTAATATAAACAGTGCAGCACACTGCCATAACGAGAAAGTAATCACTGCCCAATCCACAGTCCTCGGCTCATTTTAGGGTGCTATCGAGGTCACGGCATGTTTTTTCCTTTTCTTTTTACACAGAAAGACATCTGGAGAGTTTGGTTTCATTGTTTCGAGTATTGACTGCATGCATCACTCAGACACGCACTTCGAAAAATAATGTAGTCATCTCTTATATCACCTTGCTCCAGAGATCTGGAGTGGCTATAAAGGGGATTCATTTTATCTTGTGTTGCATGAAATGTTAAATCAATTGTGTCTGCACATGTTATGTTATTCATGCTCTCATTTGTTTTTTTTTTTTTACAAATGATCTGCAAACATTTGAGCTAGTTTGTGCTTTTTTTCATTTTCTTTCCTCAGGTCAATCAGGAAGAGCAGACCAATAGTGGAAGGGAGTCCCTGTCCTCTGTAACACGTGCAGCTGCCAGAAGTCGAGCCATCCAGAAAAAGAGAGAGGAGATAGAGGAGGTAAATTGTGTTTCTGTGTGTATGAGGTTGAGACAAAAAGCTGGCCTTTGAAGACCAACCAGCCTCATCATAAAAATGCACATGCACAAAGAAATTTCTCTTTATTAACATGTAACAGTAGCAGGCGAGCCAAAGAACTGCCTTGATGATTGAAAGCATTTCACTCCTGCTAGTCAATCCTGCACCAAGACACTTTTTTTATTTTGCTCTGGTGAACAGCAAGCAGAGCACACAGGGCTATGACTCAGACAGCAGAATGAAAATTACACTACACACACACACACACACACTTACACACACACACACACACACACTGCCTCTCTTTCTCCCTCTGTCTTCCAATCTCTATGGTTACCACAAGGCCGACAGTAGGTGCTGTTTTGAATTGGTGTCGTAGCAGGTAGATGCAGCCGCTTCACACAAACACACGCACCCATCCACCCACAGACGTACACACACAAACACACAAACAAACACATACATTTGCCTTTCTTTACTTGTGAGGACCTTCCACTGACTTAGTTATTAATTCAGCTAATTAATGCAACACCTAAGTCTAACTGTAACTTTAACCTCAATGACCAAAAGGAAACATTTCAATGAATTAATGAATGAATTATTTAACTGACAAATTAAGGAATTAGCTAATTAATACATTTAGTAGTTGAAATGTTTTTGATAAAAAGTGGTTTCTCTCTTTCTTTCTCTCTATTTCTTCACACATACACACACACACACACACACACACACACACACACACACACACACACACACACACACACACACACACACAGTTCTTCTGGTCATACTGGATTGCACAGGTCAAGCCAAGGTGCTTCTTAGGTTATCTGGTAGCTGGTAGACGCACCTGGGATCCACAAAGGACACACCCACACACACACACAACCACCCACACCCAAACAGTGTACACAAAACCACACCCACACCCACACACAAACAGTGTACAATCGAATATCTCTACACTGAGTGCAGATTGCAACATTCGGTGCTATTTTATGTAACTTGCTGTGTAATGCTTTTACATAACACTGATCCTTACGAACGTCACACTAGGAAGCATAAATAGAATCATAGATCATAATCATTGCATTCATTTTATTTATCAGATTCACTGTGAGTCTTAGATCTGAAATGCATTTTAATATACACTTACTAGCCATTTTATTAGGAACATCTGTTACCTTGCTCTTTCATGCATTTGTCCAATTAAAAAATTTGACTTTGACTTGTGCAAGATGTTTTCGGGTTGGGGTTTTTCAGACACCGCTGATCTGCTGGGATTTTCACACACAACAGTATCTAGAGCAGGGGCGCACAATACGTAGATCGCAATCTACCGGTCGATCACAAAGATAGTGTGGGTAGATCGCATGACATTAAAAAATTTATATTTATTTATGCATTTTTATAGTAGGTAGATCATTATGACTTGGTCATTTTAAAAGTAGCTCACATGCTGAAAAAGTGTGTGCACCCCTGATCTACAGTGTATACAGGTGAAATGTGGAGAGGAAAAAAACATCTAGTGGGGAGCAGCAGTTCTGCAGGCATAAATGCCCTGTTGATTAGCAAGGCTAAGCAACTCCAATAATCACTGTTCAACAGGTGTGGTGAGCAAAAAAGCAATTCAAAATGCAGGGGCTTGACGTGTTTGGGTTACAAGAGCAGAAAACCAGTTAAACAAAGCAGGAATCTGAAGCTATATGGCTATATTTCATGTCAACAGCATTCACAGACATCCACATACAATCTACCAGTGGTTACTTCCAGCATCATAATGTACTGGGTCACAAAACACAAGTGGTTTACTGGTTCCATGAACATGACAGTGAGTTCAGTGCACTTCATCAGCTTCCCCACTGAGCAAATTTCACATAGAACAGAAGACTCGCAGCATGATTGCGCAGTTGACAAATCTGCAATCATGTCAACATGGACCAGAATCTTAAAGGAATGCTTCCAACACCTTGTTAAATCTTTGCCATGAAGAATAAAATCCTTCTTAAGGGTCTCGTCTTATTTAATATTAAATAAAGTGAGTAAAGTAGGCAAGTATGGCATAAATTTTTTTGATATAGCGTGGGTTGTGGGACAGAGTGTGTGCTGGCGTTCAGTTGTGCGAAAGTGTACGAAAGGTCACTCAGTAATTCTTATGAATCAGTAATTTGCGTGGATATGTATGACTGTGAGTAGAGGTGTGTGTGTATGTGAGAATGTGTGTGAAAATGTGTGTGAAAATGTGTACGCAATCCCCTATGACTGGACACTGAGCTTCTCTCTGTCTTTTGGACATTTTTACACTCCTAATTTACTTGTCATCATCTCAGGGTTGATGATTTCCAAAGTTCCTTCTCACTGATAATTGGGTGAAGAGTGTGTATATATCATATACAGTTTATAAAGTATCTCACAAAAGTGAGAACACCACTCACATTTCAGCAACCATTTTAACCATCTTTTCCAGGGACAACACTATAGAAATGTAACTTGGATATATATTAGAGTAGTCAGTGTGCAGCTTGTGTAGCAGTACAGATTTATTGTCCTCTGAATTAACTCTACATACAGACATTATGTCTGGCAACAAAAGTGAGTACACCCTACGTGAACATGTCAAAACTGTGTTAATATTTTGTGTGAGCACCATTGTTATTCAGCACTGCCTTAATCTTCCTGGGCATGGAATTCACCGGAGCTGTTGTTGCTGGGATCCTCTGCCACTCCTCCATAACTAAATCACGGAGCTGCTGGATGTCAGACACATGACGCTTCTTCACCTTCCACTTGAGGGTGCACCACTGGTGCTCAATAGGTTTTAGGTCTGGAGACATACTTTGCTATTCCATCGCTTTCACCTTCAGATAACATATTGTCAGTGTGTTTGGGGCCATTATTATGTTGAAAAACAGTAGTCACAGTACATTTTGAAATCCATGTTTCCCTCAATAAATTGCAGCTCGCTAGAACCAGGAGCACTCATGCAGCCCCAGACCATGATGCTGCCAATAAAATGCTAGACTGTAGGCACAGTTTTCTTGGTACTCCTCACCAGGGTGCCACCACACATTCTGAGTCAAACAAGTTTACATTAGTCTCATCAGAAATTCATGCTCTTAGACAGGTTGTTTCAGCAAAATGTTTGCAGGCTTTCTTGTGAGCCAGTGTCAGAAAAGGCTTCCTTTTTGGACAACGGCATGGTCTGAGCACTGACAAGCGGACCTTCCGCTTCTGCAACCTCTAAAGCAATACTGGCAGCACTCATGCTTTTGATTTTGAAGCCAGCTTCTACACCAGACGCACAGCACAAGGACTCAACTTCTTTGATCGAACCTTGTGAGCCCTGTTCCAAGTGGAACCCATCTTGGAAAACCTCTGTATGACCATGGCCCCTCTAATGTAACTGAGTTTCAGGGTATTACCAGCAGCAATTCTAATTCTCAAATGATCAGAGAGTTCTTTGCCATGTTGAACAGCCAGTAATCTAACTACTTTAATACAACAAATGTGTATGTTCCTGTCAAGTCAAGTCATTTGTCCTAACAAATACATGAACATGATAAATAAGACATGTGGTTTGCATGGTTACATGACATACAGCTGTTATCACTTTGGGTGTACTCACTTTTGTTGCTAGTAATTTACACAATAACAACTGTATGTTTAGTTATTTTCAGAGAACAGTAAATCTGTACTGCTTTATAAGCTGCACATTGACTCTTCTAAAATACAGTAAAGAAAAAAAGTATTTGAACACCCTGCTATTTTGCAAGTTTTCCCACTTAGAAATCATGGAGGGGTCTGAAATTGTCATCGTAGGTGCATGTCCACTGTGAGAGACATAATCTAAAAAAAGAAATCACAATATATGATTTTTTAACTATTTATTTGTATGATACAGCTGCAAATAAGTATTTGAACACCTGAGAAAGTCAATGTTAACATTTGGTAGAGTAGCCTTTGTTTGCAATTACAGAGGTCAAACGTTTCCTGTAGTTTTTCACCAGGTTTGCACACACTGCAGGAGGGATTTTGGCCCAATCCTCCATACAGATCTTCTCTAGATCAGTCAGGTTTCTGGCCTGTCGCTGAGAAACACGGAGTTTGAGCTCCCTCCAAAGATTCTCTATTGGGTTTAGGTCTGGAGACTGGCTAGGCCACGCCAGAACCTTGATATGCTTCTTACAGAGCCACTCCTTGGTTATCCTGGCTGTGTGCTTCGGGTAATTGTCATGTTGGAAGACCCAGCCTCGACCCATCTTTAATGCTCTAACTGAGGGAAGGAGGTTGTTTCCCAAAATCTCACAATACATGGCCCCAGTCATCCTCTCCTTATTACAGTGCAGTCGCCCTGTCCCATGTGCAGAAAAACACCCCCAAAGCATGATGCTACCACCCCCATGCTTCACAGTAGGGATGGTGTTCTTGGGATGGTACTCATCATTCTTCTTCCTCCAAACACGTTTAGTGGAATTATGACCCAAAAGTTCTATTTTGGTCTCATCTGACCACATGACTTTCTCCCATGACTCCTCTGGATCATCCAAATGGTCATTGGCAAACTTAAGATGTGCCTGGACATGTTTAGCTTCTTCCATTTTCTAATGATTGCTCCAACAGTGGACCTTTTTTCACCAAGCTGCTTGGCAATTTCCCCGTAGCCCTTTCCAGCCTTGTGGAGGTGTACAATTTTGTCTCTAGTGTCTTTGGACAGCTCTTTGGTCTTTGCCATGTTAGTAGTTGGATTCTTACTGATTGTATGGGGTGGACAGGTGTCTTTATGCAGCTAACGACCTCAAACAGGTGCATCTAATTTAGGATAATAAATGTAGTGGAGGTGGACATTTTAAAGGCAGACTAACAGGTCTTTGAGGTTCAGAATTCTAGCTGATAGACAGGTGTTCAAATACATATTTGCAGCTGTATTATACAAATAATAATTTAAAAATCATATATTGTGATTTCTGGATTTTTTTTTCGATTATGTCTCTTACAGTGGACATGCACCTACGACGACAATTTCAGACCCCTCCATGATTTCTAAGTGGGAGAACTTGCAAAATAGCAGGGTGTTTAAATACTTATTTTCCTCACTGTATATCCACATTTCATTTATATAGTATTGTCCCTTGAGAAGATATACTAATGGTTGCTGAAATGTGAGGGGTGTTTTGTGAGATACTGTATATGATATGCATAAACACACACTATACACTACTGTACACTACTGTACACACACTACTGTACATTATAAGGTGTACAGTACTGTTGAGACTAGACCTCAATAGCTTTCTATCGCTCTATCCCATGTAAAGAATATCTTCATGAAACTTGCTTTGTGCACATGGGCATTGCCATGGTGGAACAGGGTTGGGTCTCCTATTTCAAGTGAGGAAGATTTAATGCCACTGCCTCCAAAGATCCTATAGAATTGTGTCTCCAACTTTACAGTTAAAGTTTGGGAAAGAACCACATATGGCTGGGAAGTCAGGTACTATAATACTATAGTCCATATCCATATATGTTTAGATATTGAAATATATTGCATTTTACATTAGGCCTCTTGTAAAACTTGCCAAAGGTGTTCTTCAGAAGATATGTCTTTATAACTTGTGATCCAGTTCATCCCAAAGCAGTTCAAAAGAATTGAAGAACTTCTTTGAAGAAAGTGCAGTGACTGGGCAGGCAATTCTAAGATAGATAGACACTATACAGTAACACTTCACAGGAACAGTAACACTCCATCTGAATATTTGCTATCTCATTATCTTGTTGTATGGTGAAGTTGGTTCCAATTAGGCAGAATTGCATGACATTAATGTATAAATTGGTACTCATGTTTTTCATGGCCAGAATTAGTTCTCAACAATTCCTGGTCCAAAACAACCTCAAACCATTAAGCTCCCACCCTCATGTGTGACTGTGGATGTGAGGCAGTCTGCTTACATCTTTTCTCTTGTTGTTCATTTTACATAAGTTTGAGCAAAAAATGTCAAATTTGGACTCATCTGTCTAAAGAACTTTCTTCCAGTCATTTACTGTTCAATTCTTGTGTGTTTTTGACTTTAACATGGGAGCATGTATGCGTCTCAAAAAATAGTAATAGACTGGGATTTCCCACTATAAATCATTTATTTAGGTTAAAGCTAGATTTGTCACAGCTGTGTTGTTAGAGAAAATTAATCTACACATTCTGACTTTAGGATATCAACAAATTTATGTGCCACTATCTAAAAAAAGGCTTATTACCCAAATATAAACTTGTAATATTAAAGTTATGGTGTGTGTGCTGCAGGTGTACCGACAAGACTGCGACACATTTGGTGTGGTGGTCAAAATGCTTGTGGCAAAAGATCCGTCGCTGGAGAGATCCATCCAGTCTTCCCTGAGGGAGAACCTGCGTGAGATTGGCTTGCGCTGTGTAGATGCCATGGAACGGTTTATCAATGAGTATGACTCGAAAGAGCTTACCATCCCATCCCAGTCCCAGCATCACTGACACACACACATACACTGACCTAAAGGTGGTGAATCTACTGTTGTAAAATTTTGGGGCAATGCTGTAACCACAGTAACCACACAAGTAAAATGATCATCTACATACACAATATAATTTCTCTGGAAATGCATGCATGAGTGAATGAGACTTTAGGTGGTACAACACAGGACTTTGTAATGTTGTGCCACTAGGAATAATGCATTCTTCAGCCACATCTATATGATGGGAGAAAATCTGTACCAACATGTTGTGTAAGGATCACTGGTGCTAAATGTGCTACATACTGCAGCAACATTTTATCAAAGCTAGTATTTGTTAGTGATTTAGAGTCAAATCTTTTTTAAAGATGATCTGATCTTGACTATGTTTAACATATGTTCATATAATATACACACGTATAACATGTCCATATAAAATATATATAATATAACATGCTCATGTGCACACTTAATAAAAATGTGTGATGTGGCATTTAATAAAATGCTTCAGTAAGTTTCTGTAATTTGAGCAAAAATATACCAGGCCATTTCTTCTTATTCTTTTTTCGGCTTCTCCCATTAGGGGTCCCCACAGCGGATCATCCGTCTTCATCCCCCCTGTCCTCTACATCTGCCTCTTTTAACCCAACTACCTGCATGTCTTCCCCTTACCACATCCATAAACCTCCTCCTTGGTCTTCCTCTTTTTCTCCTTCCTGGTGGCTCCATCCTCAGCATTCTACCGATATATCCTCTGTCCCTCCTCTGCACATGTCCAAACCATCTCGCATGCTCTCATACTGTTGTTCACAGATGGTCACCTCTTCTCTCAGCCTGGATTCCACTACTCTTTCCCATAACTTCATGGTGTGACTGATCAAATTTACTGTAGTTACTGCAGGTCTGTACCCTTATGCTTAAAGATCGGTACCAGCACACTTCTTCTCCATTTCTCAGTCATCCTTTCACCTTCCAAAATCCTGTTAAACAATCTTGTTAAAAACTCCACCTCCATCTCTCCTAAACATTTCCATGCTTCTCTTGGTATGTCATCTGGTCCAACCAACTTTCCACTCTTTATCCTCCTAATTGCTGCTCTCACTTCCTCCTTACTAATCCCATCCACTTCCTGCTTCACCATCTCCACATCATCCAACCTTCTCTCTCTCTCATTTTTCTCATTCATCAGCTGCTCAAAATACTCCCTCCACCTTCTCAACACACTTTCCTCACTAGGCAACACATTTCCATCTCCATCCTTTATTGCTCAAACTTGCAGCACATCCTTCCCAGCTCGGTCCCTCTGCCTGGCCAATCGGTACAAATCCTTTTTTCCTTCCTTAGTGTCCAAATTCTCATACAGCTCCTCATATGCCTTTTCCTTGGCTTTCGTCACATCCCTCTTTACCTGCTGCCGCATCTCCTTGTAACCAGGCCATTCGAGCTGGTGTTATACTCTCAATTTTAGCAATTCTGCTAAAATAAAACTTCTTGAGGGTTATGGTCAGATTTATATAAATAAATAAATAAATAAATAAATAAATAAATATATATATATATATGATAAGGTTTTATACTGAAGTTGGTGATATGAAGTTCTCTGCTGAAAGAAGTCTTGTTCTGGGAAGTAAATGTTTTTGGGGCTCCACATGAAATGCGTGTGACCTGTAGTTAAATTTTTTTTGTTTTGTTTTGCTGTCTCTCTTTTAATCTATCTGATTTTGTACAGGATATAGGCATTGGTCACATGACTATGCACACTTGCTTTTGATAATAGGGACCAATTTTTGCCATTTCATGCACTTGTTAAAAATAAATGAAGATGACTTGAAAAGTAGGTGAGATTGCACAGTTAATATTGTCATTTTACTACCCATTTTCAGTTAACCCATTTCTGTTTAAATAAATCTCACAAAGTTTGTATATGTATAATTCAGTTCTTTCTGTATGTCTGACAGATTTTACTATGAAGCAAAATACTGTTATTCGTGATATGTGTACAAACTGCCTATAATGAACAGTCCACAGTTATATTTTCACAGTCCACAATGATTTGATTTAAAAAAGAATTTTTTTCTGATTATCCAGACTTTGGCAAAACTTAGTGTGGTCATTGTGTTCACTATGCAGCAATGTTTTGTTTTGTAAAACCTACATCAGTGCAAAAGAATATTATTAATGGTGATCATGAGGTTTTCTCAAGGGATGCTTGAAACAAACATGGACTTTAATGCAATAGGAATATCATAAAAAATAATTTGTAAAAAAAAAAAAAGGCCATATTTGCATAGTCCATATTTGCATTTGTCATCACGCTCCTGCAGTTTTTTTGCCACATTTTCGGGTAGTTATTGGGAAATAGATTAAGAGATTTGATCACAGTTTTTTATAAAATCACATCCCTTGACATTTTTTTCTTCCTCTTTTTGCATATACCTTATGCCAATTTATTTAATTATCTTTTTTGTCTTGGTTTTTTTTTTATATTATTTAAATGTTATATTACTTAATTGCATTTTTAAAAATTTATTTTGTTATATCACGTCTTCCTTTTCTTCTTCCTTGTTCAACATTGGGCTTTTTGTGTCGGTAAGTGTGGGTTTTATGGGTGGGTTGAGAATTGGGCTTGCTGGCTTGCTTAATATGTACATTTATTTAATTGAACTGCAGTTCTGCAATTTATTTTCCCTTTCCTAAAAAAAGCCCCAGAACATTCAAGGGTGCATTAAAAAGAACTATGAACTTTTACCTTTACATATCTTTTATCATGTTTTTACTAGGTAAAATATTCATAGTTATTGTATCACAATTAATGCAAATGTGATTAAATTGAACTTATCTTAATATAGAAGTTTCCCATGTACTTGATAGCTTAATACGATAAAAGATTTATAGTCAATATATGGGTATGCCACACAGCTTGCAATATAGTTTGCGAAAATGTTTGTGGTAGCTGCTGGCAAAAAAAAAAAAAGAATACATTTACTACTTTGTCTAAGTTTAATGATGTTAAATTGTTAAATGTTTAAGAGTGTTTCTATCTGATTTAATATTAAAATAAATTAATAATAATTATATGAAATATAAATAATAATTTATGGCTCAATACAGATAATCTTCAACAACATTTAAGTAAGTTTAAAACAATTTTTAAACTGTTATGCATGGAATAACACGTGACAGTCCACCATGCAGTCATACAAGACTAATCCATATCAGTATGTCCCCTGTGCAATAATGTATAAGAATGAGTGCATTTCTTTACATCTATCACCCGGAGTCTCCAACCACTGAGCCACAGACCGGTACATGCTGTAAATTATTTGGCACCACACTTTCCGACACTTGTTAAGCTCCCACTGATTGTGCATTATGGTGAGTTCGGGGGAGTGTGACAATCCCCTCCCCACCATTCTGTGAAAAAATTGTCTTGCGCCAAACAGGTACGTGATGAAAAAAGATTTGGGGCCTGCTGCCTATTACTGCCCTAGTTGTACTGTTATATAAAAATAAGCCACTCCTTCTGACCAGTCAGAATTGAAAATTGTAAAAAACTGTGTTCTGTCATAAAATATTACATACAGTTTATTTACATTTCGATACATCCTGATTGCAGGTTTTTAAAATATAAAGACAGAAATAACAACATAAATGTCGGAAAGATTAAATGTTTAAATATCAAGATGAAAAAAATAAATATTTAATAATTGAGAACATAAAAAAAAATACTAAAATACCCTGATTGTGATTGTGGAAGCACTTGTGGTCTTTATTACAGCATCAAATCTTTAATTAACCTTTTTTATTTTTCAAATCCACCAAGGGTGAGGTGGGGGTCTCTGGTTTATAAATCCTTTTTTTTGGTCATTTCATAGGCTTTCAATAAGATTGAGGTCAGGGTTCTGGTTGGACCATTCCTTTTCTGAAGCCATATATTTGTTGATTTTGATGTGTGCTCTGGGTCTTTGTCATGTTGAAATAAAAAATTTCTATCTATCTTGACAAGTGCCCCTGGCCCAGCTGAAGAAAAGCAGCCCCAAAGCATAATACTTCCCCCACCATTCTTTACTGTCAGTATGCTCTGATTGACTTTGTGCCAATTCTACCTTTCAGAACTATGGTCAAAAAGTTCAACCTTTGTCTAGTCAGACCATAACACATTTTCTCACATGGTTTCGGGTGACTGAATTAAATCTTTTGGCATAATTCAGATGGGCTTGCATATTCTTCTTTGTAAGAATACCACACAGCCGAGACTTGTGCAGAATTTACAGGGGATACCTGCAGGAAATTCTTGTAGTTTCTTCAGTGTTACTGTTGCCCTCTTGGTAGCATCACTGGTAAGATTTTTCTTGTTCTCTGATCAACTTTAAAGGGTCATCCTGCTTTTTGCAAAGTCTCTGTGGTGCCCAATTTTCTTTACTAATTGATGATGGTTGTGACAATGTTCCACTGTACATTCAGTACAGTCATTCCTGATTGAAACCTTTCAAGGATTGGAAAGTCTCACAGTTTCTTTGGCAGCTCTTTATGGCCCATGGCCTTTAATAGAATGCAACCCCAGACATTCAAGTAAATACTACAACAACTGCTGACCTTTATCTGGTTTTAATCAGAACCACTAAAATGTATGGCAGATGAATGCAATTTACCTACAGCCCTAACTTTAAATGTGACTGGTAAAGTCTGAAGACAGTTAGAGCCCCTATTATGAAAGGGATTGCAGACTTATGCAATCAGGGTGTTTTAATTTTAAAAAGTTCCCAATTATTAAACCGCTTTCTTTGGAAATGTATTTTATTCAAAAATCACAATTAAGATATAACAAATCTGACATTTATGTTGTTATTTCTGTCTTTATATTTTAAAAACTTTTATATCCACTATATAATATGTAATTAGTATTTGTGTAATATATATTATACAAATGTATTATATTACAAAAAAACCTTTAATGTCTTTTCATTTATATTCAGGACTTTTATAAAATTCAGTCACATTAACACCACACTGATCATGAAACAACCAAAAAGCTATGCCCAATTTTATAACCCAGCAAATTCATATGGAAAGAAATAAAGACCTAAGGTTATTGATAATTGAAATATTATTTAATTCAGATACAAGACATGAACTGGGGATACATGCAGTTAACGCTCTACAATATGATACAAATAATGCTTCTGAGGATACAAAATATAGAAATATTTAAGACTATATTTACAGAACATTTACAATACTACAGCCATGACTTATATTACTTTTGAAAATCACTGTACATACAAGTAATTTATAGATAACATTATTAAAATGTGGACTTTGGAGAAAAAAAAGTATATTGCATTTAAAACAGGACTATACCAAACATTGCTATTTTTAAAAGCAAAGGTAAGTTTTTGTAATATGTCATTAATAGAACAGGGTGCAAGCAATTAGAACAATGGAAACAATAACTAGTATATGGTTGTAGATGAACTGGCTCTCAAGTAGACAATAAAAGATAGAGAGACTGATTTGAAAAGCAAAAAAAAAAAAAAAGAAGAGAGAAATTTTACTTTGAAGCTAGGGCTGATAAGATTTGCATTTAAAACCAAGTCCCCCTCAGTCTTTGTTATCAGACATCATATTCAGTATTGACAGATCAAGCCACATGACTGAGCTAGCAATCTTTCACTCCTTACACATACAGTAACACAAGTTTAAGACATTTCTGAATAAACAAGTTCAGAATACAGTTGTAATGAAAGCCAGTTATCATTGTAACTCACCAATACCAATTCTTGACTCTAAACAGTTCTTTCAGTGCACACTAAGCCACAATCCTATTTTGTTTTTGATCAAACCACCCGTACATAGCACATCCTTATTGCACGTTTCTACAAGTGAACTTAAGTGTTCTTGAATATACAATGTTTAATGTAATATTCAAATTGTTCACACATGAAGTCATCTTGTGTCACAGTAAACAGAGAATATAATGTCCAGAAGACATGATCAAGTTTTGTTGGCTATAATTTGATCATGCTTAAGTAAGATTACAATCTATTAAGTAAGTTATTTGAATAAAGTTACATACGCAGACATACCGACAGACACACAACCTGCATTATGAGATGATGCATTTCTTTGTGCCTTCTTCTGTCACAGTAAACAGCGGACAAAAGGTCCAGAGGAAATCATCAAGTTTTTCTTGTTTGACTGATCATGCTTCAGTAAGGTTACAACCTAGACACAAAGAGACACACACCACACCCACAAAAGGTATAAACTGTTCCTTAAGAGATGATGCAATTCTTACTCTTTCTGCGTCTACGTGTGTGTAGCTGGGAGTGACCACCCATCATAGTGGGACTATAACGCTGCCTCAACTCCTCGTTGTCAAGATAACGCACTTGCACTGGTCGAGGAATCGGTTCTCCCATAAAGTAGCCTTCATCGTCGGATCCTTCTGATGAAGAGGAGCAAGTGGAGCAAAAATGATCATCACCTTCTGCCAGCTCTCCGTACCTGCCCAGGTATTGGCCTAGCCTTGGACCTCCAGGGTCCTGCAAGGTCAGATCCGATGTGGTTCGAGGACATGGCCTGAAAAACTGCTGCCTACATGCGTAATTTCCTCCAAAAGGGTCACGTGACATCCTCGAGGGCAACCTCTGAAAATCATCATGAAATCTCTGAACTGGGTCACTAGGGTAACCCTGGTTTTCAGCAGTCAGATGGAGGGCATTATCTGAACGTGAACGGCGGGATCGATGGTGGCCTTTGTGTCTTTTATTACTTTTGCGATGGTGTTGTTGCCTTGGCCGTTGTTGTCGTGGGGAATCTTGTGTGTTAGCTCGCCGTGGTCGTGGTGTCACTGAATGAACATTTCCCATGCTCCCAGCCAGACTCATGCGACCTTTTGCTTGCTCATCAAAGCTAAGGCCTCTAGAAGAGTTCCAGTAGAGTTGTGGTGGGTACCTCAGTCTGACTGGCATTCCCAGGTCAGCAAGAGGTCTAGGGACTGATGTCAAAGATTCAGTGCTGCGGAACTGCATGGATGAGTTTAATGTACCCATTCCACTTTTCTCGGACACATTCACACCAGAGTCCTTGCTTAAGTCAGGCATTGAAAAGCGGGAAAGGTGCTCCTGGCGCCTTGTAGTCCCATCCAAAGAGTTTCCTGAAGAAGGACAAAATTAAATGCAGTTATTCTTCAGTATTTTTTAACACTCATAGATATTATCAAAATGAATGGCAATGTATGTTATTAAGAAAAGGGTGATTTAGTGTACCTGTGGCATAAGAAAGGGCCAGTGAATCTGCAGACCCTCGTGGTGTCTGCTCAAGGGGTGTCAGTTCACCAAAACTGGGGCCAATGTGATGTCTACTCCTTACAAGTGGAGGCCTCATCTCTCTGGGGAAGCCTTGCACACTTACACTGCGTTTGTCTAGGAACCCAGCACCATGACTAGATACCTCATTGAAACTCATCTGTGTCTTCAGTTTGGGTGGATGGAATTCAGATTCCTGCCCGTGGTGCATCCAATTTTCATTAAAAGATTGGCCTCTCAGGGCTGCCATAACAGGGGGCTTCTTGGGATTACTTCCTTGTTGCTCTTTGTGCCAGGAGTCTGGCGGGCTCACCACTTTCGGTGGTTGGCTAGGAGAGGGAGGATATGGGCTCCGGATGCTACATTGGCTCCGTAGCTGATGGGGATTTGGGGAAGGGGAAGGATCTCTTTGATTTGACTCATAGGAGTATGGCTCATCCCTGCTCATCCAGACAGACTGCTTGCGGTTCAGGCTTGGTGAACGACTTGGGGTCCGACTTGGAGTTCTTGTTGGTGTGCGATTTGGAGTGCGACTTGGAGCTGGAGTGGACACACTAAGCAGGTCCATTTGCACAGCCAGAGAGTCTGCATCCACTGAATGCCGCTCACCTGTTGCAGATGCTGAGCCAGATGATGGCTGCCTGCTGTTTTCTGCCTTGTTATTTTTTGCTCCCTGCTTGCCAATTCGTGCACTGCGGCGTGACTGGCGTGAACGAGCACTCTGAAAAGCAGAATCCGAGGAGTCTGACAGATCAGGCTCATCTCCCTGGCTGCAGAGGCGAGAGCAGTAGATGAGCCCTTGCTTTGGCAGAAAGGGCCGGCCCAGCAGAGACTGATGGCAGCGAGCACAGCAGAAACATTCTTCAGTGGCATGCCAGTGTTGACCCTCATATGCCATTTGTCCTTGGTCTATGCCTAGGGGGGACAGATGAATAAGAATTCCAGAGCCAAAGCATATATGGCATGAAAATGTATATGATCTTTTATAAGTAAAGGGGCATATAAAAGAAAAGTGTGTGTGAAGGACAAAAAAAAAAAAAACATTCTTGCAGTAACTTTTTTCATTGTTTTGACAATGGTATGGTCATGCGTTCTAGACAGCTGATGGTTAAAATGTCAAATAATACAACAATAAAATGTTTAAGACTGAGCAGAACATAAAGAGACTAGAACAAGTTAAAAACAGCCCACTGTATAACTAAATATCTTACTCATTTAATGTTTAATAATAAGTATAATCAGTACTGTACATGGAACGGTCTTTTGGTTATGTATAGTTTTATTAAAAGAAGGTGTGACATTTTTTTTACTTAGTTTAAAAAGGAAGAGTGCTGTGCAGTATACCTATATGTTTTCCACATGCATCACAGTACTCAGCATAGAGTGACTCAAAACAGTTGCAGCAGTGAGGCCGTCCCTCACGCATAATATAGCGCTGGCCACCTAGTGGAGCTTCACATTCATAACAGCAGAAATGCCTCATGTGCCAATGCCTTCCTTCTGCCTCCGTACACTCATCCGCAAAGATGATCTATGGTAGAAAAAAATTTGGAAAAGAGAAAGAGAAGCCTGTAAGATCAATAACAATCCAAATCTCAGCAAATCAGATTGAATGTTAAGTAGCTATAAAGACTTAAAGTTGCCAGAAGAGCAATTAATTTAGAACATATGTTGGAAAAGTCTTTTTAAGGATTTATATAATGTATGTACTGTATGCTGAAAGGACTGTATTTAGAATTGAGTCACACACGCAATGTGAGGAGTTAATGCTGAGAATGCACAATTTGGTATTTAGACCTCATATATAACTTCAGACCTATACCTATATTTTACACTTCAGCACTAACACGTTTTTTTTTTGTTTTTTTGTTTTTTTTCCAGAAAAATGGTTCTAGGGGTATGCAAACTGTACTGATGGACACATGTTGTTATCTATTTAATTTTATATAATTTGTTTTGTATTGCACTTTTAACTATGGACATTGCCTCAAAGCAGCTTTGCAGAGATAAAGAGTTTATAAAAGTATAAAAAAAATTTTAAGTTTAGTGCCTATAATTTGGTTCCTTATAATTGTGAGTTTATCCTAAATGAGCTAGTCAGTGGTGACTGTGGAAAGAAAAAATGTATCTGTAAATGTAAATGAAAAATAAATCTAACAGATACATGAATGTAGCTAGCTTACTAAATTGTTGCAGTGGATAACATAACTGTTCACTAATGGACAACATTAATATATAATGTTACAGTGATTTATTTAGTTGTTTAACAAAAACTTTAGCATTTGGTTTTACTTTAATTTCCTACCTCAATATTAATTGTCCAAAGCGTTTTTTTTGTGTCATGAGTTAGAGGATATTCAAAGATGTAGGGCCTGGTGGATTATACAGATTTACAGATTTTGTTAATGATTATGGTTTTGAGTTTAAAGGAGATCAAGGTGGTTGAGTAGTGGAGTTTGGAGTTTAATTAAACTTGGGGTCAGTTGAGAGGATTAGAACTGTTCTAAAACTGCTCGATTAACACGGCTTGAAAGCTGAAGTTGTTGGACTGACCTCATCACAAGCTGAACAGCGTGGTTTGAGTCGCTCAGCGTGGTGGCGGCCACAATAGATCTTTCCATCCTGATGGAAATAGATTAGATCCACCAGCAACTCGGCACACATGCAGCACACAAAGCAGTGGGGATGCCAGCATAATCCGTGACCCACTCGTGAGGCAAATACAGCAATATCACCTCCGTTTATTTGGCCTCCACACTATGAGATAAAAAAAAGTACAATGCATGCAACAATACAAAGACTCAATTCAAATATGCTTAACAAGGAACACAGATCTTTATTATTAACTAATTCATTTAAATTAGCAGTCAGATCAGATCAACTAGGTTTAATGCAAGTCAAAGTATTAAGTTAAAAGTAAGTGATTTTTGAACTACTAAACTGCCATACTTGTTCACAAACAGCGCCAGTTATGGTGAGGGGGAGAGGGCGGACGGTGCCTCGGCCCAGGTTGTCTCTCTTTCTCTGGTTGCTAAAGATCATCAGCTCTCTCTTCTCTTCTTCATCCAGAGAGTTACAATATCGCACCTGAAGACATCATCAGCATATTTCTTTATCATCTTTGTCATCATCATAACCATTATCATCATAATTTTCATGATCAAAACCCTATTATGTTGTCCACATAGCTGTTGTGGATCAGTCTTTTCAATTTCTACCACACAACAAGAGTGGATGTTTCCCTCAAGAACAGGCAACATATTAGCAGACTTTACAAAGCCTTCTTTCCTTCTCCTGCCTCATTCAATTTGAACCTGCAAATAGACAAACTCACACCCCTGTTACTCAATTACAAATAGAGAACCCCAAATCCTCGAGGGACTCCTATACAGTATATAACAAAATATGTGTTTCATATTAGAACTAGTTATTGCTCTATACACTACGAAATCATAGCATAAATATGTTGGTTTTTCTCAACACATAGAAAATGAACACATTAGGGAATTTCTAATCTATTCACATGGTCCCATTCCACTGAAACTGAGTTTTTAAGCAAAAACTAAACCTGAACAAAACATACAGTCTAGAAAACTATTAAAGGCATGCTAAAATGTATTTTACCATCTCTCATCTCGGTGCTAATAGTCGGTTGAAAAGCAGATTCCTGGAATGTAATGCAAATGCATCAGTACTTTGAGCACTGACCTCGTTGTCATGAGGGGGAAGCTGGTGTAGGAGCTGTTTAATGCGATGCTTCTCGCCAATGCTGTTCACATAAGGGACCTTATCTTCAGGCAGGAAACTGTAATACTGGTGAACCTGCACACACACACATGAATTCATTGAGTGAGCGATGCATTGAAGCACCCATAAAAGTTAATATACATTTTCAAGGATTTATTAAATTCAGTAAATGTCTACCAGATAAATATGCCACTGCACAAGATATACCATAAACACTAAGAGCATTACAATGATTTCAGCTGCAATAAAATCCATCTACTTCAATTCTGTGCATTGGTGCGAAATACTTTTAATGCATACAACGTTTCTTTTTGTTTACTGCTTTTGTATATCGACCCAAATTATTCAGCTCATTATTTTCATATAGCTTTCTAAGAGGGTTGAAATGTTAACATAAAAATTAATATACAGCCTGGCAGCATCTTTCTGCCTTAGGTTCTAATAGTATATTATTTCCTTACATGCCTACAGCATCATGTTTCTGTCCCAGCAAAATAAATTAGACAATACATGTTCAGGTTAATACTTTTAAAGCACATACCCACAACACACATCACATTCCACATAGTAAGACAGTTCATAAAATGCAAAAAGAGCACCAGGAAACAAGGAAAGCAGGAACCCATTTAATTTCTTGTTCCCTCCATTTTCCCTTTTGCAGTCACTCTTGTTCCAGTGTCATTATGGCAGAGACGTGCAATCAAGTTGTCACTGGAATCAAGTGTCTGCACTTACAGAATGAAAAAGTGCAATTTGAAGCTTGTTCTATTTTTTTTTTTTTTTTTGAGTTAATTAGGCCTTACATTTAGTAGAATAAACACATTTCTAAGCCTGGAAACTGAAATAGAAAGATCATAAAAAGAGTCTAAAAATATTCGCTGAGTCTAAAGAAAATCGGGGTCCTTTAATGTCACATGAGTGAGTGCGAATAAAAAAGGGTCTTATAGAAAAACGGGTAAATGAAAGCCAGAGAAATTCTGTTGGCATGCGTTGAGAGTAAAAATGGTAGTGCACACACACGAGGTAGAGAGTGTAGGCATGCACCTCGCTGTTTGCTCTATGAAAAGACCAGAGTGATTTCTTTGGTTATCAGAGGCAGAAGGGGGAAAAAAACATCACTGCAGGAACTGATTGCAGATTAAAGCTGCAGCCCATGAAAAAAGGATGAAGCAAGATTCAAATGCTACATGCTCTCACACACACACACACACACACACACACACACACACACACACACACACACACACACACACACACACACACACACACACAGATTCCTCAGTCAGAACTATATTGCCTCTCTTGTTAACTAAAAAGGGGATTATTTCTGATTTAAAATGATTATAACTTATGTGTAACATATTCACGGTCGAGTACATCCAGTAAGATGATTATATCTGTTAGACTGTGCAACTGCACACACACAAAAAAAAGAAGAAACGAGTACAAAAGCATTTAGCACTCATCATTTCTCTCATTTAAGATTCATGCCATTGAATGGACACTAGTTAATGAAAAACCTGTAAGACCTGTAATGGTGTGGCTGTGTGTGTGTGTGTGTGTGTGTGTGTGTGTGTGTGTGTGTGTGTGTGTGTGTGTGTGTGTGTGTGTGTGTGCGCACCTGTGTATTTGCAAACTCAATCAGGACATAGTCTTGAGCTTTGTTTCAAGGTAAGCTCACAACTCTGCTCTTTGCTTGTGGGTTGTCGAAAGAGAGCGGTATCTAGGCAACCAGAACTGATTTATTTAGTGGTTGAGTGAGGTAATTAGTTTGGACAGACAAGTGTTAGCTTATGACTATGTGACTCTGTGGATCAGTCTTCTGTCTGTATTATATTCAAAGATATAAGATATATGAGAGAAGGAGGAAAAATGATGAGGATGAGAACCCAGATGAGGATGGGTTCCCTCTTGAGTCTGGTTCCTCTCAAGGTTTCTTCCTTATGCCATCTCGGGGAGTTTTTCCTTGCCACAGTTGCTCATCAGGGACAAACTTACTTACAAAGAACATATTTACGTTTAATCACCACATTATCTGTGTAAAGCTGCTTTGAGACAATGTTCATTGTTAAAAGCGCTATACAAATAAAAATGAATTGAAAAATTGAATTGAATTGAAAATATGTATGTAGGTACATGTGTGTGTGTGTGTTTGTGTGTGTGTGTGTGTGTGTGTGTGTGTGTGTGTGTGTGTGTGTGTGTGTGTGCATACTTGACTTTTCCAGCCATTCTGTATGTATAGGGTCTTCCCCAAACTGTTACCACAAAGTTGGATGCACACCATTTTAAAGGATGTCAATTTTATATGATTTTATATAATGTATAAAATTTACAATGTCAATTTTGCTTTCACTAGCAACTAGAACTAGCAGAACCAAACCTGTCCCAGCATAACAATGCCACTGTGCACAAAGCCAGCTCCATAAATATATGTCTATATTGTATATCTATCTATTGATATAGATAGATAGATAGATAGATAGATAGATAGATAGATAGATAGATAGATAGATAGATAGATAGATAGATAGATAGATGTCAATCGATGACAATTTAAGTTTCAATTTATTGATTAATTTTATGTAATCAGTTTATTCTGTTTAAGGTTGCGATGGCTCTAAAATCTTTCCAATGAACTCTGGGCACAAAATGGAATACACTCTGCATCATGGGACATCATTCACACCCAGTTTATCATAGCCAAGCCACATAATGTCACACCAAAACATGTGGGCAGAAACCTCAAGAGAACTTGAAGGGCAACCAGTTCAGAGACATGAAGAACGCTCCACTCCACACAAACAGTAACATGAGCTCAAGAATGAGCCCAGGACACTGAAGCTGTGAGGTGACAATGCTATAACACAAAATGACACAAAATGCCAAAATCTAAGTCAGTTTTATACAATGTGTCATTAAAAAGAAATGCCAGTCACGATTAAAGGTGAACATTTCATTCTAGAGAACTATGGTTTGTGTTCAGGGTGGCAGTTTATCTATGTTTTCAATCTTGTCTAAATAATATACAACACTGATATTACTGTATAGTCTGGAAATCTATAATGATGATGCTGAACCCACTGAATGATCATTAAAAACAAAATATGCTAATAAAATTAACTCCAGAACATTTTAATTATTTGTAAGACAAATGTATGCATTTTCACAAGACCGTAAAATTATAAAATGCACATATCGAGCATTTAATAAAATCTAAATGGCAACATACATGCAAAACTTTACAAAAGTTGGATAATCTACCTTTGAATTAATAAAAAAATTAACTTTTGTTTGCCTGAAGTAATATTTATCATTGTTCTGTGTCTGACGAACACATACATGCTGAAGGCTATGACTCAGTGATTCAGTATCATTGAGTCACTCATTCTTTGTTTTTTGCTTTGTTTTGTTTTCATTTTTTTCTTTTTGTCACATTATTTTTGAAAAATCCTCCTACCTGGTGATTTATTCTCTTACGAAACATTTAAATGCGACCTGTAACAAGCATCTTATTTTTTATTAATTATTTAACGTGATTGATTATTACATAAAAAAAAAACGGTGTCCTTGTAAAAACAAAACAAAACTTAACCTTCCCTTTTTGAAAACATGAAACATGTCAAAATCTCCTCTCTGTATTACCTACAAAAAATCTATGCGAGGATTACAGTTGCGGTTTAAATGCTGGTTTGTGTTGGATTTGCACTCCCAGCATACATGATGTGTTTGACATGTGAAAGGTACGCATATGCTTTTGAGAGAGATTATATATGAGGTTTGGACTCATACAGGGTCATTATTTAATAGGAGTCATTTTTATTCACCATGTGTCTGACCATGAAATGTTCCCCAGCTTATTGGCCCTGGTCAGTGATTCTCTAATCGCAAGGTCTCTTCTACTCACACCCATACACCGACCCACATTTGTTTGCCTCATACTATGTCACACACGATCACAACTTCTCATCAGCAGTGTCATTTATTTTCAAAACACAGGTCACAGTCAGGAAGAAAATCACTCCATCTGAGCTGGAGTTTCCAGAAATGAAAAAACTCATGTTCTTCACCCATGACCTGTGCCTCTGGCTATATACAATACAATTGAAATGCAATGCTATACAAATATACCTCTTATTACACTACAATGTATATGTAGACACAAGAGCAGATTATTTTCTGGTAGACAAATATCTGGTATTAATGCTTCAGAGATGGTTTGTCCTAACATTTATGTAGCTCACAAATTAAGCTCCAGCAATATATATTTACATAAGTATAATTTACATTACAGTTGATTACGGGCAGAATGGAGCTCTCTGAATCACTTGCACTGGCTTATATTTGATTCAGGGCCATACCTAAATGATGACATGAATTTAACATGTAACCCTAAAGAAACTAGCCATGATTGTTAAATTATGTAAAGTATGTCAACAATTATATGATTATACAGTATGACTTTAAATTGACAATGCCTACCATCAAAATGTTGTTAGAAAATGTGTAACAATGCTTAAAAAATGAACACACACACACACACACACACGCACGCACGCACGCACGCACGCACGCACGCACGCACGCACGCACGCACAAACACACAGATTATTCTTCCATTAGAATATTTTTTTCGTGAAATACTAAATGCTTTGCTACACTTAAACTCAGCCTCAGGAACCAATAGAAAATCTTTTTTCCCTTTTTTGTTAGGATTATGAACAGAGACTACCATTGCACCTATACACATGTCATGTGTTTGTGCACCTTTCATAGTAATTAGCACATGTATATACACACACGCGCACACACACACACTCACACACACACACACACACATATAAACAGTATATATATGTGTGTGTGTGTGTGTGTGTGTGTGTGTGCACACGCATGCGTGTTCATGTGTATACATGTGCTAATTACTATGAACATATACTGTATATATATATATATATATATATATATATATATATATATATATATATATATATATATATATATATACACATATACACTCACATCTCACAGCACTTTTTGGTTTTGTTTGTTGTAGCCATGTTTGTTGTAGCACACCTGTGTTTCATAATGTGTATGTGTTATTTATCTCTGTTTCTTGGTATATGGTTTCATTTTCGTTTGTCAGTACGCTACTACAATATTTACACACTTCCATCACTTCAAGAACATTTTCAATATTATAATTTGGATAGACCACTTTCATTATAGGGACCAGCCAAATGTCCCCTGAAATGTCCTATACCTATGGTTAGATTGGGCTGTGTCGTTTGTGTGTATTCCCATAATATGATCAATATTGACTATTTCCTTTACATCTAAAGGTGTGTCTTTAGAAAAATCACTTACCCGTACATGTGCCTTATGCAGGGGAAATTTACCTGTTCAGGTTTAAGGCCCGGGGGCACCCAAGCGTATTCCTCCAGAGCGCAGCCGGAGTCGTCGTCGGAGGTGGAGTTCCTCTGGAAGTCAAACATGAGCTTAGACACCGTCCTCTCCATGTCCAAAGCCATCATCACCGCCTCATACCAATCCCTACTGCGCACACAGAGAGAATAAGCCTTAACAAAGACCATATATCCTAGTAAATGTCTCCCAATACATGTACAGATGTGACCAATGGAACTGGATTAGTGCCTGAGAAATATTCACTAGATACATGTTCAGCGAAGTTGAGGAATGTGTAATAGTGCGTCACTGATATTTCATTTTTGAAAACATCCTTATGTTCAGACTACGCTACAAGCTTGAGAATATATTGCACTTGATCAGTTGATTTTGTTTTTTGAAAAATATTTGATGGCCAGTGATGGGCTCATCCTCTGAAAGATGTTTTATGTAGATTTGTAGCATGTGCACATCAAACTAACATGACGACAGGTGCGTTAGACTCCGAAATTCAGATTAGACATGCCTTTTTGACTGAGCTGTGTGCTGATTAAAATTACATACAGATTACTGATTCAAATATACACCAGAGACAATGAAAGCTCCAATTCACTCTTTAATATAAAGGACTATAAACAGTGCTGGGTTAAAATGAACCTGACAGTTAATCAAACACACTCTGGTCTAAGCAATTTCATAACATAGGCTGAAATGTATGAATATGCATTTGCATTTAAATTACTTTAGCCACAAATAATCAAGCACATGACAGAGAAAGAGGGAGAGGAACAGAGAGAGTTTGTGAGAGAGAGGGAGAGAGAGAGAGCAAGAGAGAGAGAGAGAGAGAGAGAGAAAGAGAGAGAGAGAGAGAGAGAGAGAGAGAGAGAGAGAGAGAGAGAGAGAGAGAGAGAGAGAGAGAGAGAGAGAGAAAGAGAGTATAATAGCCCCTGATTACCTGAGGAATATGTTTATGTACTTCCATGATTCTTTAAAAACAGGAGAATTAAGCAAGTAGGCTGGGGAGAAAGTTTGGTACCAATTAAAAGCTAATCATAAGAGGCCTAAGGTTTTCTGTGTTGACTTACAGGGATCGCATTATTACGGTCATGGCTGTTTCTAGGTACAAGCAGTATAAGCAGGTGCTTAAGGCTAAAAAATTGTTTTAAAATTTCACATTTTGTCAAATTTCCTATAAATTATGTGCAATATATAAAATGTATACTATTGTCAAGTCAATAATTGAAAGTGTGAATTATATAACAGTATTGATTTGCACCATCACTACTGCAGAAATGGAAATATGGCTTACTACAGGCCAGACACAGCTTATTACAGCTGTGATAATCAAATTAAAATATTTCTTTACCAACGATCATCACCAGTACCATCATGAATACCATTATCATCCTCATCATCATGATCTAGCTAGCAATATCACCAAATATATACTGTATATATAGTTACCATTAACCCTATATTGACTTGGAACTTTGGCACATTCTTTTGACTTTTATTGAAATTGACAAATTTTGATTCTGTCAGATGACATGCAAATGATCCAACCTGCTTTAGTAAAGTTGTATACCTGGATACTGTACTGTCAGTGGTGGGTGGTCAGAGCCAGCACAGCCTTTTCTGCTGGCCTTAACACTATTAGAAGCACTAACCTACATTTACAACTTAAATTCAAATATTTGTTTTATGATTAATTTATTCCCAACAGTTTATTCTCTTCATTTCGTAGCGTTTCTCTTGGCGGCACTGCTTCCAGTACCGGTATGTGGATGTTAGATTATTTGTCCAATCAGATTTCAGCCTCTTTGTGCTATCATGTCAATTTAACCTACCCAGGGCCTGCAAAGTCTGTTCTGCTGGCTCTTTGACCATAGAGAATTTTTGCAACAGGTCTGTTTCTTTAACCAATCAGATTTCATATTCGTCTCACAGGGCAAGCCAGCTGGCCCAGAATAGTGTCAGCATTTTTCCGTCCTCTGTTTGGTTGGTCAGAGGGAAAATGTTGCAGTCAAGTTTGACTGGCAAAATCAAGAAATTGATTTGGTTTTGGATATACTTTAGAATCCATTTTGAAGAAAAGCTAGACATCGTGAGGAGAGGTCGGCCAACCCAGAAGCTAGCTAGCTTGTCTCAGCCCAGGAAAGGGTTTGTTCACCATTTCCAGACGAGTGAATAAGAGCGGTACCACTGACTTACAGCCTCTGAGGAGCGGTGCACATTATGATTCTGCATCTCTGGTAAGTAAGTTGTATTTTATTTACATTTTTATGTTTTTGTCATGTTATTAGACAAATATTGATTCTGAACTGCTCCAGATGATGTAGGTGCACAGTTGCGGTGGAAGTGTAGAGGTTTGGAGTCTTAACTGGGTCTCTTGCTTTAGTAAAATAGTATTTACCCTCCATATGTGAAATGCCTCTCTCTCTGTAATGCCACGTGTTGTTATATTGCGTTTTTGTATAGTATCGATGGTTTCTAAAATCACGATGTGATAGTAGTGGTATTAAGAGGTGAATTGATCGGGTAAATCCCCACTGAAGGCCCAGGTACCAAATGAACAGCCCGACACTGTGTACAGTAGGCTTGTACTGTTTACTTCTGCAAGCTACATTTCTCATAAAGGAAGTATTGTTAGTGTTTCTAAAACTCTTATTCACCATATTCTCATAATAAATATCCTTTCAACAAACTCAGTAGTGTAAAGCATAAAGGTGTGGAAGAGTAGTCATTTATAATTTCACTGTTCAATAACATCTAGAAGAGTTTGATGTTCCTTTTGAGTCTGGTATCTCTAAAAGGTTTATTTCTTTTGTCTTATGTCAGGAAATCTTTTCTTGCCCCCTTTTTTCTGGCTCATGTCAAATTAACACAGTTATTGGTGCACAAAGCACCAGAATTTAGATTAGACAAGCAGTCCAACCTGATCTGCAGACATACACATCACGTAAAGATTTCAGATTAAATTTCACACCAGGGACAATATAAGCCAAAATGTACCCTTTTATATAGAAAAGTGTAAATAGTCCTTGGTTAAAATGAACCTGACAGTTAATCAAACATGCTCTGATCTTAGCAATCTAATAATATAGGCTGAAGAGTGAAAAGACGCATTTGCATTTAAATGACTTTAGCCAAAAAAAAAAAAAAAAGATCAAGCACACAAGCACTCATTTGGGATTTAAATCGACATCTGAATTTTTGTAAAGCTGCTTTGTGACGATATCTATTGTAAATAACGCAATCCAAATAAAATGAAAATAAAACTGAACATCCAGCCTAGTTTTAAAAACAGTCCTTAGCTGTTACTCAAACAAAAGTGCTTTGTTTTTTACATATCTGATAAAAAAACTTTCAGATTTAACTACCACTAAAGTAGCCGAAATTCACATCCTAGTTATCTCATCAAAGACAGGTAAAGAGAATTCTCTTTCCCGCTTAAATCTGTGATGCCTCCCTTTTACTCATCGTATTAACATAAGCACACTGAATTGACAAAACTTCCATCCTGAATGCACATTTTGACTTTTTTATTTATTATTTTTTATATATATATAAATGCTTGCCTAGGTCTGGAATCCAAGTCCCCCAATCTTCTTTCTCAAATAATAGGATATGCTGAATAAAGTGGAATTATATAATCTGGCAATATCAAATTAAATGACATTTGCAGTATTTAATGTGATCATTGCATACGATTTAAAAAAAAAATTTTTTTTAATATAATATAATACTGACTGTAAATAAAAGATTGCAATTCGAATCCTTGGTCTGCATTTTCTATCCCTGATTTTCTCAGGGTTTTAGGTGCACTACTAGTTTTAATAAAAGTATTAAAGCAACAAACATTTTGTATTCTTTAGATAGAAAGAAAGGTACTTTATACGTATCACATGTACTTTACAGCACAGTGAAATTCTTTCTTCACATATCCCAGCAATTTTAGGAAGCTAGGGTCAGAGTACAGGGTCAGCCTTGACACTGGGGTTAAGGGCCTTACTTAAGGGCCCCAATGGTGGAAGCTGCCACCCTTGGGGACCTTGGGCTAGTAAAGCTCAGACTATACAATCCATATACTAAGGTTATGGTATTATTTCGAAACAGTTATATTAGAGACATCGATTTTTAACTATAAATGCCCCTGGCAACAATGCTACGGTTTGTCAAAATGTTCCTGTCGTCTTACACGATCTAAAATGGAATTGAATTGTTAGAGGATATTTTCCCGGCTGTTTTGCCCTATGGTTATCTGATGGTTGTTTTGATGGGTGGGCTGTTTATTTTATGTTTTGGGCTGTTTATTGCATTAAGGACAAACCAGCTGTTAATAGTAGTAGTGTATTTTGGTATTTCATAGATGTCATGTGGTGTTTGTCTGTGCTGACGGAATTGGGTCTGGCAGCTTACAGAGGGGTCTCTTATGTGAAGCCACTGCCATGCTGTGCGCTTGAGATTGGCCACTTTTTTTTGGCTGTGTGACCTCAACAGGGATTACACACACACACCCACACACACACACCCACACACACACACCACACACACACACACACACACACACACACACACACACACACACACACCATATCTCTCTCTTTGCAAGTGCTAAAGACTAGATTATGCGTGCCAAAGAGGTAGAGAATAATTATAACAAATTAGGAGTCTGAGTCAATTTGGTGGTCAATTCTTATTGACATATCAGGTAGACATGGTCTGATCTAGTTAAGAGCTGTTCCTCTGCTTGGTGAGCTCCTTTGACATAAATTAGCTTAGTTAGAGGAGCTACCTAACAGCAATTAGGTATGGATTGTAGGGAGAACAATTAACTAATAAACTAAATCACTGCTTAATCTTTTTGATTCCTGTGTCTCCTTTTTACACTGCACCTTTGGTGACCAGTGGCAAAAGCTGTTTCTGACTCCGATGGCCCTGCATTTGTAGGTCCAAAGTTAACGAATCATTTGCTCGCAAGATTTTCTTGCTTATCTGCCTACAACATTTGAATACACACTGAGTCATAGCTGAGTTAAGATTGTGTTCCTAAACCAAAGAATGGTGGTTAAGTCGCTTTATTCAAGACGAATGCACTTGGAAAATAATGTGTGGATGTATACACCACTGCCATCTCTTATACTCCTGCCAAGTGACAAAGTCTTGCTACGAAGCAAGCACGGGTCAGATACACAGTGTAGCAGAGTGCAAACAACTGTCAGGTCAGCTGAGAATAGCCACTAAGGTATAGAACAGCAGAAGTGAGAAAATTCTCAGGAAAGAGGAAATTGTGTGTGTGTGTGTGTGGGGGGGGGGGGGGGGGGGGGGGGTTTGGGGAATACAGCACACAGCCAAGAACATATCCAAAAGCATTAGGCTTTCAATACATCTATCAAAGCAATATGCAGTAAATATAGTAATTCCAGGCTTAGCAAAAAAAAAAAATGTTGCATTATTTATTATGCATGTGATTTATTGTTTCTTTAATGCTTTTTTCTTTCTTAGGCCATTTCATAGTGCTTAACTGAACTTGCCTGTGCACATCTGTGCCTGTAAATGTGTTTCTTACAGCCAGTCAATGCAGCTACTGGCGTTGCCACAGGCCGCATTTCTAATTTGCAACAAGAAATACATTACATGCATTTAAATTCACTTAGGTTTGGAAATGTATTCATGCCCCCCCCCCGGGCCATTCAGGCACTATTTCAACCTTTTTGATCAAGAAGAAAAAAACGAAACAATACTGCATAAACACACTGAACCACCACAAATTGACTAAAATCTGGCTCTATGATTTACTAAAGTGTGATCTTTTTCACGAGAATCTGTATTTATGCACGTATTAAAGCGGAGTGATGAGAGAGGATCGGTGACACACGATATAGAATGAGAACTAGAGGAAAGACTTCACACAGATCCGCTTTAAATCTTATCTTCTCATCAGCATCCCACAGACCCCAGAGGGTCGAGAGAGTGAGAAAAAGAGACGGGCGAGAGAGAGAGAGAGAGAGAGAGAGAGAGAGAGAGAGAGAGAGAGAGAAGAGAGAGCGAAAAGGAGAGAGAGAAAAGGAGAGGGAGGAGGAGAGGTGCAAAAGCTGTGCTAAAAGAAATGATTTTCTCTCTCACGTGTCCTGCCTCATCTTTCTCTCTTTCCCTCTGCCAGTGGATTTGACTGTTTCTGTGTGGGTGTGTGTGAGAGCGAACAGGAGAGAGGGAGACGAGTGAGAGAGGAGAGGGGGAGCGAGAAAGGGAAAAAAAAAGAACTCTTATTTATGTAAAAGGCAATGTGAGAGGAGGCTCTCAGCTGAAGCACTGATGCTGAATGCTGTTTTGCTAATAGGTTAACTCTTTCAGGCACGTTCGAGTCTTTAAAGAAAAAGGCTTCATTTAATCTAAATGGGATCTAAATGGACTAACCAAAGGTGGCATTAATATATAAGTGATAAAATGCACAAACATTGAAGTCTTGCTTATTACCCAACACCTTTTGATGCAGTCGCTCATAAGACGAAAGATGAAATTGTGTCTGATTGTAAAAAAAAAAAAAAAAAACAAGTGACAAGACAAATAGTTTTTGTTTCAAGAATGTAAAATGATTATTGTTGGCAACGTGAAAACGTTGATGAGCTCCACACACTCCAGTGTCAAGCAGCATCTACAAGTGGGCCCTCAACGTAGCATAATGCGGCTGTAATTACTGGATGTGTGGTGATAATTAACCCTTCGCAATGCCTGCGTGTGACCATGTAATACTATCAATGCTAAAATGACACCTATGAGGATTGTTTGATCATTTCTGCAAGGAGGCCTCATCCCAAAAGCATGGCTAATTTCTTACTGTTTCTTGCATACTAAAATACACACACACACACACACACACACACACACACACACACACACACACACACACACACACATATATATATATATTTTTTTTTAATTTTTTTTTTATTGTGTGAAAAGCAACAGACATCACACAGACATGTGGTAATGTGGCAAAACAGCATTTGTAATCAACAAGTAAACAAATGGCATTGTAGAACTAGGATTGCAAGGCTGATTAGTATCTGAAAAGAACATTAAGCATGGGTGTAAATGCTGATGGACGAACATCTGTTCAACTCCGAGACTGCACAATATGCTGGCGAATTTTACATTTTAGCACATAAAAATTGACACACCAGTGTTGATTAATGTTTAAGTTACCTTCAGAAAAAAACACCCCCCAGAACATATTAATGGGTGTATTTGCATTACTATTGTTTAAAGGATAAGCTTGTTGAATATTAGATCCTGGTGCTGCCTAAAAAATTAAGGTGCAATTGTAATAAAATAGTGAAATGCCCTCCCCTTTGCTAAAACAATTTAATCTATGCTGGGTTGAAACTAAAATATGAGTCATGGGGAATGACATTAGATCAGCCTACCACATAACAATACTCTAAATAAAAGTTACTCTAAAATGGTGTTAAAAATAAATACAATCTATGGTGAAAATTTGGTGGATACCTGATCACACTTGTGCTTTTTGGGAAATTCTATTTCAGACCCCATGCCTTCACTGTTCAGGTAGAAATTTCCACTAGATTTTGGAGCGTGACCTTGGGGATTTGTTCCTTTAGCCTGAAGCGCATAGGTTGGTTGAGGAGGCTTAGGGTGCAGCCGGCATTTGAGTTAATCCCAGTGGTGTTCATTGGGGTTGAGGTTAGAGATCAATGCACATCACCGATCCTATTTAATGCCAACCTTGGCAAACAAAAAAGCTGGCAACCAAAGTAGCCACCTTTTGCTTGGATAAGATACTCTTGGCATTCTCTCAGTCAGCCTCATGAGGTCGTTTCCTGGAATGGTTTTCCAACAATTTTGAGGAGTTCGCAGAGGTGTTGAGTGCTTGTTGGCTGCTTTTCCTTTACTCTCTTGACAAACTCATCCCAAACCATCTTAACTGGATTTAGACTGTGGAGTCCAGGTCACCTGATGCAGCACTCAATCACTCTGTTTCTTGGGTAATTAGCTCTTGCATAATCTAGAGGGGTGTATGGGGTCATTGTCCTGCTGGAAAACAAATGATGGTCCCACTAAGTGCAAATTAAATGGGATGGCATGTCGCTGCAAAATGCTGTGGTAGCCAGGCTGATTAAGTGTGCTCTCTTGACTAAGTCACCAACAATGTCACCAGCAAAACACACCCACACCATCACATCTCCTTCTCCATGCTTTACAGTGGGAACAACACATTCAGGAACTCCAATCCATTCATTCTCTGTTCATCTAAGAAAGAATTCTAGAAACAATTCAAACCAAAGAACAGTTTTCCACTTATCTAATGTCTATTCTTGGCATTTTCCAAACTAACAAAGTCTTTTTTGCTTGTTGTTCTTCTAAAGTAATGTTTTTTTGCCGCTATTCGACCATGGAGGTCTGACTCATGCAGTCTGAAGAGTGGATGTTGAAATATGTCTATCACTTGAAGCATTTATGTAAATTGATGTTTCTGGTAACTCTAATAAACATATCCTTTGCAGCAGAGGTAGCTCTTGGTCTTTCTTCCTTCTCTGGGATGGTCCTAATGAGGGCCTGTTTCAATGTAGTGTTTGATTGTTTGGAAGGCTGCACTTGGAAATACATTTGAATATCTTGATTTTTTTTGGACTGACTTCCTTCACTTCTTAATTAATGAACTGTCTTTTCTCTTAAAAGGGGTGTTGCATAATATGGATTTATACAGTAGTATTTACTCTGTACTCACAATTTCTTGACACAAGTCAACTGATGGTCTAAAGCACATTAGGAAAAAAAAATATGTCACAAATTATCTTCTGACAAGGTACATCTATGAATTGAAAACCATTTCAGGTGACTTTATTGTGAATCTGGTAAGAGAGTGCAATAAGATGTTCAAGCTTTCATCAAAGCTAAATGTAGCTACTTTGGACAAGCTAAAAGATAAAACATCTTCATAATGATTCACATTGTCTGGTTTTTAATGGCACTAGCCATTTATGCTTAGACACCCCACAAAAGGCAGTGTTTGGTTTCCTGGGCCTGGCCAAAGGCTTTTTGTAAAAGCGGCCTAATGTGACTTTACAGACAAGCAATGAAATCAGGAAAATACTTTTCCAATTACACCAGCAGCTAGTTGCTGATGCAAGCACCACATGGATTAGGAAAAGCTCATAAATATTCATATGAAATAACAGTCATTAAAAAGAGGAGATAAAGCCAGTGTTTAATGACCATAATGTAGTTTTAAGAGGGCCGTGTTTACGAAAGTGTCTTTCTCTCCCATTTGAAGAAGTTTCTGCCAATAAGCACTAACATGCACAATGCCTATTATCTTCAAGTGAACAGAACTACTTATTGACTAGATGAAAAATGCCGCAAAATAGCAGTTATTATAACTTTTAATAAGCATATTCTTTAAATATCCTATATACACATTGTAAAAACCCAGTCTTTAACAAACTGTAAAATCTCTGTAATTCAAGAAAACAAGTTTTGCTGATTATGTCTGAAATATTTAAATAACCCAGCCATTAGGTTTGCACAAGCCCTGCACAAGGTCTCAAGCCCGGATAAATGGGGAGGATTGCGTTAGAAAGGGCATCTAGTGTAAAACATGTGCCAAATCAAACATGCGGAGCACGAAAAAGAAATTCATACCCGATCTGTCGAGGCCCGGGTTATGAACGACCGCCACAGGTATCATTAGCCAACAGGGTACTGGTGGAAATTGGGCTACTGTTGGCCGAAGTAGGAGAAAGAGAGGAGGAAGACATCTATATGTGTGAATGAGGGCAGTGGAGTGGTGCGGTTGCAAGGAGAAGAGGTGGAGAAGGTAGAGGAGTTCAGGTACCTGGGTTCAACAGTTCAAAGTAATAAAGAGTGTTTTAGAGAAGTAAAGAAAAGAGTGCAGGCATGGTGGTGTGGGTGGAGAAGAGCGGCAGGAGTGATTTGTGATAGAAGAGTATCTGCAAGCGTGAAAGGGAAAGTTTATAGGACTGTGGTGAGACCTGCGATGTTGTATGGTTTAGAGACAGTGGCATTAAGTAAAAGACAGGAGGTCAAGCTGGAGGTAGCAGAGCCGAAGATGTTGAGGTTTTCATTGGGAGTGACGATGATGGACAGAATTAGAAATGAGTTTATTAGAGGGACAGAGCATGTGGGATGTTTTGGAGACAAGGTGAGGGAGGCGAGATTGAGATGGTTTGGACATGTGCAGAGGAGGGACATGGGGTATATGGGTAGGAGAATGCTGAGGATGGAGCCACCAGGAAGAAGGAAAAGAGGAAGACCAAGGAGGCGGTTTATGGATGAGGTGAGGGAAGACATGCAGGTAGTTGGGTTGAAAAAGGCAGATGTAGAGGACAGGGGGGTATGGAGACGGATGATCCGCTGTGGCGACCCCTAATGGGAGAAGCCAAAAGAAGAAGAAGATGTCTGAAATATTTAAATAAATCTTATTAACTATTTTCAATTAGAACTTAAAAGTATTACAATCAGAAATGATTCAGGTTCAGAATTTTTTTTTTTTTTTGCTGAAACAATATATTTTGTCTATACATATAATTTGTGTATTTATATATGATTTGCAACTATGAAGACATACTGCAAAGCAGAAATAATATGAAATTAACAAATGTAACACCAGTCAACATTATAATCAATTAAATCCTATTTTAAAATCAGTGTAGCTCAGTGGTTAAGATGTACTTCTGATTGAAAGGTCATGAGTTCAAATCTTAGCACCACCCACTGCTGGGCCCTTGAACAAGGCCCTTAATCCTCAACTGCTTAGTGATAAATGAGATAATTGTAAGGTGCTCTTTATAAGGGCAGATGCTAAATGCTGTAAATGTTTTCTAATTATTAATTGATTGAATTTTAATTGATGTACTGATGCTACATCGCTCTTAGTTCATAATATTATCTTACCATGTACAAAGTTGTATTGATACCCAATTATTGTGTTGTTTTTCACGCCAAGTACAAAAATTTTAGTTGACTAAGTAGTTGCTTTTACACTTAAAATTAGTTTACAATTCAACAACAGCATGTTAAATAGAGAGAATTATTTAACGGCTGCTGGATTTCTATCCATAGAAATTAATTATTAAAGAATACTAGAGAGGTCTAGTTTCTAGAGATCGGCAGTCTGTGGCAAAGATCCGTGATGTACAATAAGGTGTGTACAACCAAACAGCAAATATCAACATTAGCAAACAGAAACCATGATTTATCAAATAAAAACTTTAATAATAGCTTCAGTAATGAATGAGAAATTATGTGTAGTCATGTTTTTATGTCAGTAAATAATGTACTGAAAGAAAATATAAAATGCTTTTTTGTTTGCTATAATTGCTAAGGACATTGTTGAAAGCTAGTCTTGAAAATGCCATTGCCTACACTTTAGTGACGTCTTTCAAAACTCCTGAGGGGAGCTAGTCAATGAGTCAGTGATTCACGCACAGTGGCGTTAAGCCTATCCCACACAGTGGTATGGCAGTTACTGTGCAAATCGGTTGACATCACCACTGCAGTATATTTTCCATCTAATATTACTTTTGCCAAATGGTAACATTTAATGGTTTTCAAAGTGATACGTGGCTGAACAGAATAGTACTGAGTTTTGCTGTAAACAAGTGGGTTTTGGTGAATTCAGATTTTTTTATTTCATTTAAATCAGTGGGCTAAAGCATAGGAAGGCTGCTTAAGTGACTACTGTAACACGAGCACATCATACAATCTTAAACAATTGAGATACCAAAATCAGATTCATTAAAAAGATGCCAGGTGCAATTTTTAAGCAAACTGTTTCATACTCTTGAATCCAATCTCCAGCTAGTGGACAGCAGACATATAGGCCAAACTGACTTTGAGAAATCATGATTCCTTAATCTGGGCCATTTCTGAAGTCTGCTACAGAGCAGGCAATGAGGACTTAGGAAGTGGTTGACTAGTGGGTGATAGTGGTGATCCATTCCATGCTTATTCGCTCTCATCAAGTGTTCATCCACGGACTGTAGACGAGGAGAATTTATGACAGTGCACACCAGAGGTCACACTGCATGGAGGAGAGAGCAATAGGCATTTGGAAAATGAGATTTCATATGCCTCCACAAGTCATCAGGAGGACTGAGAAGAACACCATAGAGGATTTATTCAATAAAAGAACATTGCTACAAGTAAGAGGCAGAAGATGGCACGTTTCCCCTTTTTTCTCTGTAACACTGTGGCCTTCATCTTGGCAAAACTAGGAAGTCCTGCCATTTCTGGCAGATATAAATGCCCTTTAAACTGTGGGAGCTGCATATACAAAGTCATCCCAATCTTTATCCTATATTTGAAATGCTGCCAATAGGTTAAAAAATTTTAATTTACAAAAATAAATAAATACATACATACATACATACATACATACATACATACATACATAAATAAATGCATTTAAGAACTGTTTATGCATTTTAGAAATTGACTATTTCCACTAGCTTTTTATGGGCAGTTATTTCTAATATATCTATATTCTATATCTATATTCTCATATATCTCATCAATCTATATAAATGTTTTCTTCATATCCATGAATTCTGTCATGGTGACAAGACACAACCTAAAATCCTTGGGGGCATTATAAGAGCAAAATGGTTGCTGAACCATAAACTACCTACTGTAGCGTTATGCCATGGTGATGCATTCACCTGACTGGAAAGTGCATCTGATGTGCTAAAAAATAATAATAAAAAAAAAAAAAATATCACATACAAACACACAGCTATATTGAGTGACATAAAATGAGACAAAAACATGTAACCCCAGTTGAAAGAATATACTATTCATACTATATAGACACAAATGTTCATCCAAACTGTATTGTAGGAATCACAGCATTTTCTTCAAGATACAAGAGTCAGGATACCAATTTATCAATTTGTGCTTCAGAAATCTCCACATCTTGCAATGTATACACAGGTATTTTTATCAGGGTATTAGCCTTTTTTTTTGCTTTCACCAGATCCCAAAGAAAATCAGGTGCATCATCTATCCTTAAAGGCTGTCAGACGTTCATGCTGGTCGCCATGGAGCTTTCAGATCTCCGTGGAAACGTTGCGCAGCTGCGAGCCTCGCGCAAGGAAACAAGCTTGCCGAAGCCGATGTGTCATTAAATCCGCCACACAGTGGGAGAGTAATGAAGACAGAGGGAGCTCACTCTGGCAAATAGCTCCCCAAATAAAACCAAACACAACCCAAGGAGGCCCTCCTTGCCTTTCTCAATCTATCTCCCACCGAACTTCAGATTGAATTTGGACACCCAGACTCATCTTCTCATGGCACATGGCAATTTGATACCTCATTTCGCTTAGGTACTCTTAAGGTCGCCTCTCTTTCTGAAAAACTACAGAGAATTTTTTGTTTAAAAAAAAGCCCAGAAGTGTCTTTCAGTAGAGTCATACTGGTCTAAACTGATTTCAAATGACTGTTCACAGAAAATCATATCAATATCAATATCATTATATGTGGCCTATGTGCAGTACGTTTTCAACTAGTCCTATAGACTTTAACACTGTGGTTGGAGAGCCTCTGAACAGTTATCAGCTTTCTTCTGTTCACATTTGTTCATGTTGGCCCCAACTTTTGGGAAATTCTGCATTAATATATTTTATTTGCTTGTTTGTTTTATTAGGCCCATAGAAGTGTTTAACCTTTAAATCCTTTTTTTCCTAGTGTGCTTGATATTTATCTAACACATCGGTTTCAAATGACAAAATGGTCAATTACTATTAAAACACGTATTTTTAAAAATATGTATATATATATACTGTATATATATATATATATATATATATATTATACAAAATTGTACCATGCATAATGCAAGAACTTAATTTTCTATTAAATAGTAATAAGTACAGTGATAGCAAAAACCAAAAATATAAACACCTATTAAACTATTGTTCATAGTTTTAAATTACGAATAGTATAAAAGAGTATATAACTGACAATTACATCTATATAATTAGTCTTTTTTCAGAATTACACCCACTAATAATTTGTAAATAAGCAGTGGTTAAATTCATTAAACATTGACATGAATCATTAATAGACATTAGTTAATTATCAAATAATGAGCAGGTAATAATTTTTCATATCTAAAAATGTTATCAATTTGTAATTTAAATAGTGTTTAGTTATTGTAATGTATTACCAATGTCAGCATTTGTTTGGTTTTAAACATCCCATTCCAGGTATAGTCTTCACTGTGCTGATATAATAAGCTCCACTCATCTGGAAAGGCTTTCCACTAGATTTTGGAGCATGGCTGTGGGGATTTGCTTATTTAGCCACAGGAGCATTAGTGAGGTCAGGAAGTGATGTCAGGTGAAAAGACCTGGGTGCAGTCAGTGTTCCAATTCATCCCAAAGGTGTACAGTGGGGCTGAGGTTAGGGCTCTGTTTATATATATATATATATATATATATATATATATATATATATATATATATATATATATATATATATATATATATATATATAATTTCTGTAATGTTAGACAATCACTGTAATATAAATCACTTTAACAAATCACTTTAACAAATAATAAATCACTTTAACATTTACTATTCACTGTAATGTTAGCCAGTCACTGTAATGTTAGCTTATCACTGTAACATTAGCCAATCACTGTAAGGTTAGCCAATCACTGTAAGGTTAGCCAATCACTGTAACATTTGCCAATCACTGTAATGTTAGCCAGTCATTGTAAGGTTAGCCTATCACTGTAACATTTGCCAATCACTGTAATGTTAGTCAATCACTGTAATGTTAGCCAGTCATTGTAAGGTTAGCCAATCACTGTAACATTTGCCAATCACTGTAATGTTAGCCAGTCATTGTAAGGTTAGCCAATCACTGTAAAATTTGCCCATCACTGTAATGTTAGTCAATCACTGTAAGGTTAGCCAATCACTGTAACATTTGCCAATCACTGTAATGTTAGTCAATGACTTCAACGTTGGCTAATTACTGTAACATTAGCCAATCAGTGTAATGTCAGCTAATCACTGTAACATTAGCCAGTCACTGTAACATTATCCAATCACTGTAACATTACCTAGTCACTGTAATGTTAGCTACTGAGTGTAACATTACGATTGTAGGAATCTTAAATGACATACCATGGCATTTTTAGTAAATGAATTTCTGTGAAGCGAGAGATAGATGCCACATACGCCTATGCACAAAGAAGAAGAGAGAAGAACCTCAAAATAAATAGATTCACCTCAGTAATATTAACTAGACTTACTTGAGTTACATTAGTTAAGAATGAGGATTAACAAAAGGTCTAGTACATATTTGACATTGTGGTTGTGTATGGTATTCTCCATTGTTATGTATTAAATATACATTGACTCACTAAACTATGGTTAACATTAGACATCACTGCAGCCCTTTCCTGATTATTTTACTATAACAACATGCCCTGTAATGTTTAATTTTTCAAAAGTGTATTCAAGCAATGTGTATTATACTGCATTAGTATTTTGCACATTTATGTATTGATGTGTGCAAACTTTCAGTATAATCGAAACTTTTAATTGACTTCTGACTAACATTTTGCATTGCCCTGCCCTCTAAGAAACGCTGTGGGACTAATAATGTGTGCCAAAAGCCATTACTTTATTACTGATATGAGTCCATGTAGGTGAGATGTTATTGAGTAGATTATGTTGTTGTTAATTCCGTTACATGGAGAAAAAGAATGAACAGGTCTTTATCAGTGCAATCCAATAACATCCATTCCATTCTGAACACAGCTTATCAGAATCACACAAAACAAGCCGTTTGACCTGTAACAACTCTGTGTGTGTTTGTGTGTGTGTGTGTGAGTGTGTGTGAGAGAGAGAGAGAAGATCCTTTAGTTTACTATTATAATCACAAGCTATACTGAATGAATAGGAATAATTATCCTAAATTTCCTGATTTTCCTGACTTGGTTTATCAGTGTCTGAACTAGAATTTAGATTTTCAATAATCTTCACACACTTTTAGCACCAGCAATGTTGACCACACTGCTTTTCATTAACACTCTACCACTACCTATGTCAATCTATGCTATTTTACAGTCAATTTGCAAACTTGACATAGCTAACTTTAAAACCAAGTAAAGCACTTAGCAAGGTGCAATCATTTTAATTCTTCTCTTTGAACCACACTGACTCACAACAATTGTTCGAACATAGAAATAGAGGCAAAGCTGTATAATTTGTTCCAGAGAGGGGCAAAAATCACATAAAAATCACAAAAAAATGATTAAGGTCAGTGCACACAGTAAAATAGTAAAAAAGCCCTTTAACTGATGTTTCACTGATATATTGATCTTCTGCATCTTTTTTTCCCCAGAACATTTCCATGCATAGATAACATTACATAACACAATTATTTTTGCCAGTGTATAGAAAAGAATTGCGATGATAACAACATTGATTGTCTAATGATGTCTTTGTTAGTTACAGTGTATGTGAGAAAGTGTTGTTTTTTTTTGTATTTAGAAAGTATTTGTTTTTTTGTTTTCATTGTATTTGGCTGTAATGTACTTTATATCATGAATTGTTTCATACAGTGAAGCCACTACATTCATTTAGTTTTAAACAACCAATAATGTTTTACTAAATAAAATAAATAGCAAGAAATCCAACACACACAACAAACATGTGACAGTGCAGTCAGGGCACAGGTGGTAAATTGATATTGGGCCATAGCTGGAGGAAAATCATTTTGTCCATCAAGGCCGCCAGATGATCATTAACTCCACCTTGGACACATCGTCCATCAATATCAGCCATTTGGTTGGGTTTAGTTATTTATTTTATGACAATTATGAAACTTATTTTCCTGCTACAGTACATGATGTGGCAGCTTTAAAAAGTGAACCTAGTAGTTAGGCTTGTGCTTGATTCAGATGATTATGTTGATTCATTTTCTAAAACAACACATTTTCTAAAACAGTACTTGCAAAGCTAACATCAAACTTGCATGATCTAATACATTATGCTATCGCTTTCTACACTTCAACGTCATTTCTGTTAGAGTATTGTTTTAATTTGACCAAAAGGTAATGGTTGACTGTTTATACAGTAGCTGCTATTACATTAATGATAAAAATTGTTACATGAACAGTCCACACATGTAACATAACTGCAATCAGATTAAAAAGTATGATATCTCATTGCTGTAGTATAATAATTGCTGTGTGAATTGCTGTAGTATAAGAAGAATAAAAACATTTAAGAACATAAGAGCATGCAAATATTGGAAAATAAAAATTATAATCATATAACAGCACACACAGCTGAGTTCGACTTTTTACTTAGCAAGCCTAGTTTACAGAACACAACATA
>JBCEWE010000291.1:1230000-1337500 GCA_039877035.1 Silurus lanzhouensis | reverse complement strand
TAATAGTTTCTAATTGTAAATTTCAGTACTAGTTTATAATTTTTTTAAGACATAGAATGAAAATTCTACTCACAAGAGTGTGATATTTGCTTGTGTAGCTTGACCCAATCCTCTGTCTTTCTGGTTTTCTATTGTTTGTCCTGTCTAATTTGATATTTTTATCTAAAATGCCAGATGAAATGTCTTGTCTCTGCTAGGAATTTCAACACTGATCCCTGGTGAAGCACTGCAATCATATTCTTCAAACTTTTTTTCTAGCAACAGCTGAAACCTAATTCCAGGACAAATTGACATTTGCCTCAATCAGCACAAAAAACACAATCAAAGTAAACTACATGCTGGGAAAGAAGCCCACAACGCATTTATATTTTCATCATGGATTCAGATGTCATTACTGTCATCATGTCTGGAGTCATGAACACACAGTTCCCTATTTTTGTTGCCTACAAAAGTCTGAACAAGTGATCGTGTCTTGATAATTATTTCAAGAACATCATGTCTATGTGCCACATGGAAAATAGAACACACTGTATAGTGACACAGATAAATTTTCAGTTATGCTGTATATATATATATATATATATATATTATATATATATATTATATATATATATATATATATTATATATATATATATATATATATATATATATATATTTATATATAATATATATATATATATATATATATTATATATATATATATATATATATATATATATATATATATATATATATATATATATATATATATAATATATATATATAATATATATATAATATATATATATATATATAATATATATATATATATATATAATATATATATATATATATATATATATATATTATATATATTATATATATTATATATATATATATAAACCAAAAAAAATAAAAAAATATGCTTCCAAAAAAAAAAAAAAAAACAAAAAAAACAGACTTTTATAAACTTAAATTTGACGCATAACACAACCTATTACACGTCTTTCTCGCCAAAGCAGCTGATTGGCTAATTAGTCCAGGAAGGGCCAGATGGCTGGAGAGGAGGGACAGATGGGAAATGTAGGCGAGAACAGGAAGGTTAGCGTGTTACTGTCACACCTCTCGCTTAGCGCCACAGGATGTGGAACTCTGAGAGACAGGAGAGTGGACACTCAACACACACCAAGTTCCGTCTGCAGTTGCTGACCTGAAGCAAGTGTTGCGGTACTGAGGATGAGCCAACTGATCTGTGTCATGTATTATGTATCAAAACCAATCTGACAGGGCTTTATCTGTGAGCGCCAAAGGTCAGGCCAGGCCTATATGATTACTACACTGTAAATGTCATCCAGTAAGAGAATAAAAACCTGCTCACTATGTTCTGGCATCAATCAGCAAATGAGGGAAAACAAACTCAAATGGAAAATTACACAAGTGCGCATTTAGGAGCACAAACCACATGCACACAATGTATACATTTTCTTTATGTACACACCCAAACCCCTGCACAGCGGCATATCTCATAAAATAGCCAGTGTTTATTTATACATTGCTCCATGTGACCTCGGGCATGCCATAAGGCCATTTTATATAATTAGGCAGTGGACTTGACACCTTTAGACTACAACCAGATTGGATGCCAGACTATAGCCTGTTGTGACACACGGTAGGTATTTAATTCCTAAATCTAAAACATAATTGTATTTGATGTTTTATAACATATGATGTTTCACATATGATGTTAACCTCTGTATACATTAGTATTTTGTACACCCCAAGAATTACAGTAGAGTGCACTGGTATTAACAAAAGAAAATGTAAGAAAGAGGGAGAAGACAAGAGAGATGAACAACGTTCATTATACACTAATTTACCAGCAGCAGGGTGCCTTGCCAAGACTTCTCCCTCTGTGCTTATTCTGTCTTTCCTCTTATCTTTCTGTCCAATGCCCTTGCAGCTGTTAGCCATCCAAGCTGGCATGGAAAAAAGCTGTCATCATCTGGCGAATATTTTTCACATTTTCTTTTCCACGTCCTTTGAGCATTCTTTTTTGTGTTTGTGCATGTGCCTCTACTCTCTACTAATTTGGCTCGTCAACTGTGGCTGATATATCTTCCTGTGTTCCCTTGGGGGAATTTCCAGCCATTTTGAAATGCACCCAGGAGTCCTTTGGAAGCTTGGAAGATTTACTCCTTGCTATCATATCTAAAACATTTCTGATTTCTAATCTTTTAGCATTTTACCCCAGATACAACAGGTGCACCAAAGAAAAATGGTTTTTAAACATACAGAAATAGTTCTGCTAAGCCAAAGCTTCATAGAAAGAAGTCAAAAATAGACAAACTCCCTCCCATACATATTATGTAAGTTACATCAGTTGCAAGTTCCATCTCAGCACTGCCACACACACATATGTAAGTATGTATGCATACACGTTATTTGAAGCATACACAATACTGCTGCCTGTTTTCTTTGTCAGCAGACTGGCTGTGGTAAAAAATTAAACTAAACAACTGCTGACTGTTGAGACAAACTTGTGCAGATATAATTTTGTATATGTGGAATAAGGTTTTGTTACAGCAGTGTGCAATACAGCATTTAAACAGTTGATATCCAAGACTGAGTACAAAAATGCTTAGAACAAATTACCTCATAAATCAATATACCACAAACTCAACAAGAATATCATTCTGTGTTGGGTTGCATAATTGCAAAGGTGTTGCTTTATTACTTAGAGTTGACATGCTAAACTTGCCAGTAAATTTTCCTCAGTATAAAATGAGGCTGTCTTCCGAAACAATAAAAGCTACATTCTTTATTATTATTATTATTATGATATACACTTTTAATGCCATACAGAAATTCAGTCATGGCTAAAGCAGATTTGTTCTATACCGAAGCATCTATAGCATGCGCTACATATCCTAAACATATACATAGCTTAGAATTCAGAATCTAGTGATGGCCAGATATAGCTGCCACTTCTGGCTCTGCACAACCCACCCAAGCATGACGCAATTTCACAGTGGGTTACCATCCAACATCAAAATTTCAAAAGGCAGAATGAGGGGGCGAGAAGGAGAGAAATAGAACAATGCGTCTGATTTTTTGTCGCAATAACGCCATAACACCCCCCACCCACCCCCCCACCTAAGCAGAAGCTGAACAAGCTCAGATAGGCTTTGAGGGCTTCGTTTGTCAGCAGGGATAGAGCAGGTCAAAATGACAAGAAACAATGGCAGAAGTGAATCTGCCATGGGATTAGATATAGTCCATGTGCCACATAATGATTAGGCATAGGGGGAAAAAAGGCAAAATTAATGAGGGAAATGGCACCGATTTATTATTTATTTGGTTTTGGCCACCAGATAATAGAAATCTGCCTTAGTTGCTATTGTGTCCTTATGCAACCACGCGCTCATGCACAAACAAATTTCATTTATTGCCATTATGGAGAGGAGCAGGACTGATTTGCGTCCAAACTAAAACCTGGAATTTTAACATCAAATGTCTTGTTTCATAATAGTGTGCGGAGTGAGTGTGTGTTTCATTTCAATGAAACAGAATTGTCTTTAAATGTTACTGGCCTACGAAATCAGATATGAGTCTGATAGTGTTAATATTACTGTATAAATTATAAAACATTGATTATGAAATTGTATGGCCTAGTCCTAAATACGATCACTATATATATATATATATATATATATATATATATATATATATATATATATATATATATATATATTGAGAGAGAGAGAGAGAGAGAGAGAGAGAGAGAGAGAGAGAGAGAGAGAGAGAGAGAGAGTTACTTTTTAAGCTTATGGAATGTGGGAATGTGGGAATGGGAATATGTAACATAAATACTAGGAAAAAAATATTTTTTAAACTGTTGAAAACATTGCCATTGAAAGGTGTGAGATATCTTACTGATATATACTTGATGCATAATAACTCAAGGTGTATGCACAGTATATATATGTATGTGTACATATACATAAAGAGACATATTTCCACAGAGCATGGCATCAGATGACATCAACTGGCATCAATGCCAATACTTCTTTATTCTTACTTTTGTAATGATACTGAAACTCATTAGGGAGGTGAAATATTCTTTGTGTTGAATGAGAGAAAAATGTGAAGAAAATGAACAAAGTAAAGGGGAGAAGAGAATGCTGGTTTGACAGTCATCCCTCTCAACTGTTCCGTCAGAGATCTCTCACTCCTCTGCAACTGCCGTTTTTTTTTCTCACTCTATCACTCCCTCTTTCTTTCACACACTCTCTTGCTTTCTCTCTCTCTCTCTCACACACACACACACACACACACACACACACACACACACACACACACACACACACACACACACACACACACACAAACACAAAATCACAGGCAGAAAGATCTCAGTTTCCACCCACACTGTGACAGAGCAGGGAAGGCTTTAAACAAGCTTCACACTTACACAAGCATACTGAGAAGAACACACTCTCACGATACATACGCAGACCATAAAGTACACACCTCACAATCAGCCCCATTAAAATATGCATGCATCTAACCACAGACTCAGACCTTTAAAAAACAATCCTTCACCAAAACATTCCTTCACACCATTCTCTGTCCTTCTTGCCACCCCCTGGTGGTACCCAATAAGCATACTTTTACATACATGTACAATACCCCCCACCCACACACACACACACACACACACAAACACATCCACTGCATTACACAGTGGCTGAACTGTAACTGCGCCACAACTGCTCTCCAGAAAACTTTCTGAAGATTTCTAGGCACTCCAATATCAACCACAAAAAGTTCAAACGTTACAGCAAATTTGAAACAGCAGCAGCATCACTTGAAGCTCCCATATAGACTACATACCTATACAGATAGCTTAGAGAGTCCATACAGTCAATAAATGACAGTTTCAGTAGCTAAAAGACATGCAATATCACTCACCTCTTCTTTTTCTTTTGCTGTTTCCTACCACTCTATCTCTGTCTTTCTGACTCTCAGGATCAGGGAGGATTCAGGGAGGAGTTGGAGAGAAGGAGATGGAAAAAGAGAGATGGCTGAACTCTTCCTCTTCTCTCAGCCTCCTGGGAGATGCAGAGGATTTTCTTTGGTTCTGTCGTTCTCTTCTGTTATGCTTCGCTCAGCTCAGCTTGCGTCTGACTGTGGAGAGAACGAGAGCATGTGTGCTTGTGTGTGCATGTGTACCAGTGTGTGTATGTGTGTATGTGTCTCTCTGCATGTGTTTTTGAACGAACGGTGCATGGAAAGCAAGCATGCATTCTCTTCTCTAAGAGAGCTAGAGCAAACCCCCCCACCTCTAAAACCCCTGTAGGTGTGAGTCATCTGCTCTCAGCCAATCACAACTGAGATGACTGACTTTAATTAGAATCACAAGGGGGCTCAGAATGAGAGAAAAAAAGAGAGAGTGTCAGTTGATGGGGTATAATCAAGTACAGGAAAAAAAAACGAACATAAAGGAGATGGACATAGGGTACAGGGGAAGAAGAGTAAGCAGGGGACTGCCGACACACTCCTTCACACACACAAAAAGAGAGAGAGAGAGAGAGAGAGAGAGAGAGAGAGAGAGAGAGAGAGAGAGAGAGAGAGAGAGAGAGAGAGAGAGAGATCCCTTACAGTAGTTCTTACACCATTCTGCACATCTCAAGCTAAATGACAAGTGGCCTTTGTGAATTTGATAGCTTGAGGTAATTTAATGGGTGCTCTAATGTCAACATGCCCCCTGTGTGTAACAGCATTATTTTCCCTGTCAAACACAACCATGCATGGCAACACAGACATATTAATAGTATCATTTTAATTTTCCCAAATGGAAAAAAAACTCATACCGAATTTCAATTCCAATGTCAGCAACAATACATAAAACCTCAAATTCAGCATGCATCTCACAGATACAGTCTGAAGCAGAAAGGAACAATGGATGAACAGGTTAAATTACCAAGCTTAGGATGGTACAAATGGTGGACTGAATGTGTTATTAACATGATTTCAGGTTTGCGATCTGATCATGAGATGAATGTCCACCAAGCTTGTAGTCCAAAAGAGCCAGACAGTAATTTAATAACTCTTACTGCATGCACAGCTCCAGCAAGCCACTACTTACACAGTAGAAAGCTCAATAAATCATAATCACTTTCATGCCAAGGGGGAAAAGCAAGAAAGCAAAAGTGAGCACACACAAGAAAAGTTAAAACAAGTCTAAAAACAAAGTCTGCTGTTTTTTAAATATTCGCACAACATTTCAATAGCTAGAAATGAATTACTGTAAATCCTGGCTGAAGGAAGGTATTCACAGCATTCTCCTGTGTAAACAGAATTCTGGGCACTTAAAAAAATAAAATTATCTGTCTAGACAATGTATGGACTTTAAGGAAGCAACTCGAAAACCCTATACCGAGTAGTCTCGTGTGGTACGCTATAGTCAAGTAAATTGGTTTTCTTCTGCTACCCACATTTGTATAGAAGCATTTTTAGTCCAAAGTTCAATTCAAAGGGATAAACTCTTACCTCATACAGGTAAATCAGTAGGGAATTACTTACTATGTTACCAAAGCAGCATTGCATCAGGCAGCAGGATTTGCAGGTAGAGTGCACAAACAAAATGGCAATCTCTCAAATTCACAGAGCCCCAGAGGTGTTGTAAGGGCCGTCTTCTCATAGTCTCTTAGGTCAACCTGTATCTGTCAAAACTCATTGGACAGGTCTAAAGTGGTGTACCAGTAGCCCTGGAAAAAAATGGGAAAAGTATCCTTGTGGGTTAGAGCATTTACTTTGACATAGTCCACGCAAAAACTCCAGGGCTCATCTTTCTTGGCCCTTGCTTGTCTACTATTATGTGCTGTAGAAGGGCTTTTAGTTTTGACGAAAAGGACATGGGAATAGGTCTATTTTTCTTCTTATTAGGGACGACATTACTTGTGAGTATTTGATGGCGTTCTGCACAAGTTTCACCCAAATTGTGAACTGTGAAGATGCCATTCCAGGATCACGAAATCTATATTAGATGCATCCATATTCATTTGCTGTTCCCCCATCAGCCTGTCACTTTGGAGAGTATACAATGGGTACTCATCAGCAACTCTCATTCTTCACCGTCAGGGGTGTGTTTAAAACACACTTGCCAGAGAGCCATCAGTCAATGATGATGATGATAAAGCAGGAAGTGATGTTGAGATTGATGGTCATGATGTATTCTTCACCCAGGAGAGCTTTTTTGTCACTTGCTAATGCACTCCATCATGTTCTTGAAAAGGTTTAAATTCCCCAGAATTTCATGCCATTGAATCATAAATTCAAGCACACTTCAGTTCCCATCCTTCCATCAGAGGTTAATACAAGAGGAAGTAGCAAAAATCAGTCTCATTTCAATCTGTTGTTTTGGGCGTTTTTTTTTGACACTGTGACCATAATGGAAGTCATTCCAGTTTTACCTTGAATGAAAACTTTCCAAAAATCTGCAACCTCCCAACCTTCATCCCTAAGATTCATTTATCTGGCCATTGATAGTTTCTGATTTTCTTCATTTCTTCATTCTTCATTCAAAGTTTTCAAGAAGAGTGTTTCCTTCCATTCTTTTATGTCTGCCATATGATAATGTAATGCTGGGGCTTCTTAAAAAACCATGCTTATATTCTGACTTGCTTCTGAGAAGTCAAGCTGATGTTGCAGTAACCCCCTAATATTACCCACTGAGCCCCTCAGCACTAAGAAGATCTTCAATTTTCATATGCCATCCCCCAAGTGGCACTCTGCAGAAAATTTAGGCACCCATGGAATTCTTAAAAAAAAAAGGCATTACCATCGTATTAACATTTGTCCAATTTGCAGACAAGATCTACCTTTGATTTAATTCCGTTTGCATGATAAATGTCACAAATCTGGCCCCTGCAGTGCTTTTCCAGTACTTCACCTCCCACTATTCCTGACACATGTGTTTCAAGATCACCTGCAATCAAGGATGGGTTAAAGAGTTCAGACAAGCAGACTGTCACTGCAAACTTCTTAATAATCAGCAGTTTTGGACTGAGGACATGAAGCTGTGGGTTCACACACTCTTCCAATTTTATACTAAACTGATCCGCATGTAAATGCAAAACTAAGTTCTTCCCTACTAAGTGTAGGGTTGCTACAAATATCTGGTAATGACTTAAAGAATAGGCAATGCTTTATCAGTGTCTGTTACTGACACCTTCTAGGGCAAGCTCCACAGGTACATTCTACTCTAGACAATATCTTTTTGTTTCTAAAAATAAAAAATACCAAAGTTGACCCTGGTGTGCTACATGTCCTCCAGTGGTGGTCTCAGCTGTCTTATCCACCCACTGTAGATACTTGTGGCCCTGAGTCTCTCCTATTAATAGCAGTGTGTGCTGCAAATCCCTCTTTCAGTGGTCTACAGTACTCTTTTATTTTGTAGACATTTTGGGCTAATTTGTGACTATAGATTGATTGTGTTTGCATATTAGAATGCTATATGAAAGCTAACACTGGTAGCAATCTAGTAGGAAGAGGCAGTCATCCTGTTTAGACTTAGGCACAGACTTTAACATACTCAGGAGAAACATGCACACATGAAAAAGGTTTAATTAAATATTGGCTTTAGTACACATACTTATATACACATTTGTATGTAAATCTTATGCAGCTTCATTATTGCTTTGCCAATTACAGTATTTTTCCCTACCTTTTCACTGCATTTTACAGTATTTGGCAATGACACTACAATTGAACTGCAACATCATGTCACATAATACAAGGGAAGTGGATGCAAATGTGAATAGCATTTAATTAAAGTGCAAATACGTATACAATGTAAAGAATGCAGGGGACCATTAATATTTAAAGATTAAAAAGCTAAAATTTATTTTTTTTGTAATTTGTACTAATTGGCCAGGATAGGGGCCTGAGCTAGGAAGGATGTGCTGCATGTTAAAGCAATAAAGGATGGAGATTGAAATGTGTTGACTAGTGAGGAGAGTGAGTTTAGAAGGTGGAGGGAGTATTTTAAGCAGCTGATGAATGAGGGAAATGAGAGCGAGAGAGAAGGTTGGATGGTGTAGAGATGGTGAAGCAGGAAGTGTATAGGATTAGTAAGGAGGAAGTGAGAGCAGCGATTAAGAGCATGAAGAGTGGAAAGTCGGTTAGACCAGATGACATACCAGTAGAAACGTGGAGATGTTTAGGAGAGATGGCTGTGGAGTTTTTAACTAAACTGTTTTTACAAGATTGTGTGAAGAAGATGTGCAGACCTGCAGTAACTACAGGGGAATAAAGTTGACCAGTCACACCATGAAGTTATGGAAAAGAGTAGTGGAATTCAGGCTAAGAAAAGAGGTGACCATCTGTGAGCAACAGTATAGTTAAATGCCCTGGAAAAGCACTACAGATGCAATATTGAGAATGCAAAGAAGTATGTGAGGGTGGTGCAGGACATGTATGAGCACAGTGTGACAGCAGTGAAGTGTTCAGTAGCAACGACAGAATGGTTTAAGGTGGAGGTGGGGTTGCATCAAGGATCGGCTCTGAGCCCTTTCCTGTTTGCGGTGGTGATAGACAGGTTGACGGACGAGGGCAGACAGAAATTGGATGATATTGTGATTTGTGGTGAGAGTAGGGAGCAGGTTGAGCCTGGAGGTATGTGCTGGAGAGAAGGGGAATGAAAGTCAGTAGGAGTAAGACAGAAGACATGTGTAAATGAGAGGGAGAGCAGTGGAGTGGTGCAGTTGCAGGGAGAAGAGGTGGAGAAGGTGGAGGAGTTCAGGTACCTGGGGTCAACAATGAAAAGTAATGGAGAGTTTGTTAGAGAAGTGAAGAAAAGAGTGCAGGCAGGGTGGAGTGGATGGAGTAGAGTGGCAGGAGTGATTTGTGATAGAAAAGTATCTGCAAAAGTAAAAGGGAAAGTTTATAGGACTGTGGTGAGACCTGCGTTGTTTATGGTGTAGAGACAGTGGCATTGACTAAAAGACAGGAGGCGGAGCTGGAGGTGGCAAAGCTTTTCATTGGGAGTGATGACGATGGACAGAATTAGAAATTAGTTTATCAGATGGAGAGATCAGATCAGTTCAGATGTAGGACGTTTTGAAGACAAAGTGAGGGAAGAGATGGTTTGGACATGTGCAGAGGAGGGTATATAGGTAGAAGAATGCTGAGGATGGAGCCACCAGGAAGGAGGAAGAGAGGAAGACCAAGGAGGCGGTTTATGGATGTGGTGAGGGAAGACATAGAGGTAGTTGGTTTGAAAGAGGCAGATGTAGAGGACAGGGGGGGTATGGAGACCGATAATTCGCTGTGGCGACCCCTAAAGGGAGCAGCTGAAAGAAGAAAAAGCATATAAAGTACATATTATAATTTTGAAATATAATGCTAAAATGTAAATCAGTTTAGAAAATATATTTCACATGAAAATTGCTGTTGTCATGTAAAAGACAGAAAGGCAGTATGTAGGTTCATTAATATTTGCACATTTATCAATGCTTTAATGAGTCACTGTGTAAAAGAGCCAACAACCGCAGGCGCTCTGCAGTCACTGCATCTAATGAAAGGACTGGACTTAATGTAATAGACATATCATTCTCAGCTATTAGATCCAACCTTAATCCCTACTTTAATTTGATACTGTGATTTAATGGACACAAGGGTACTGAACCCTGCATTGCAATTTGTACTCACATTTTAGTTAGAGGTTTAGTCATAGTCATACAATCCACATACTTAAATTATTTCACAAAATATAATCAGTATTATTATTATGATTATTATTATTACAATTATTTTTATTGTCATAATGACAATTTGCACACACATACACACACATACAGTTCTCAAAATCTCTCTATTGTTGCTCTTTTCTCTCCACCTTTATCTCCTTGCGACCACTCATGGCAATAGAGGAAACTCTTTAGGGGAATCACCCACAGGTAAAGCCTGAACACTCACTCTACCAATTCCACCCTCAATTCACAAACCAGTACAAGACCACACCACTGCATACCCTGTACCCCGACTGCACAACTCCTGAACCCTGATATAACAAGTGGCATTTTTTCCTCATCATGCCGAAACAAACTTAAATTACTCTGTCTTTTTTATCGTACAGATAAGAGCAATACATCATTCAAATCTGTAAAGGGTTTACTTTTATTTGTATACACTCATAATAATAAAACACTGTGCTTTAATAAAATAAAGAAAACAGACAGGGTGCGCTCCCTGCCGTCTCAGTCATCTCTCTTCACAGACACAAAAATAAAACAAGCTGAATCTCAGTGAATACTTTCCCCACAGACATAACAAATATATGAATAAAAAGCACGGAATGTCAATTTTTAAATAAACCAGTTCACATCGAAAACAGATATTCTCTGATTACGTTATCCATATGAAAGTTAGAAAAGGTAGAGTTTCTCCGGTATCACCTCATTAACCGTCCGTGTAAAAACAGAAAAGGTTCCGTTTGGTGTCCTGATGATTAACGTCATTTAAAACACCATAATTACATTGAAACATGGACAAGCATATTTTGTCCTCAGGCTCTATGATGAATATGGTTTCACTGATAATAAACATACATTTGCATAAAGCAGCAAAAATTTTCCATGCCCATGTTGATTAGAATATAAAAAACGTGAAAAGTATTCATTTAAGATTCAAATAAAAATATGCGATTAAGTGGCGATTAATCATGATTAATTATTTTATCGACAGCCCTATTATTATTATGACGTAAGGTCCAATTACCAGCGTGACACTTAAACAGGTAGTAGTAATGGCTCCTTTTTTTACTTAAGTACATGTCAGAGCCCAAACGTCTTTACTTTAATTTGAGTAAAAAAGTGTATTCAATACTTCAACTTTTACCAGAGACTTTTGAAACATGAGTATCTGTACTTCTACTTGAGCGAAGGATGTGTGTACTTTTGCCACATCTGATATACCTAAACCTATTCCCAATACCTCAGTCTCATGTACAGTAAATGTACGATTTACAGGGTCAATGTGTTAGTACATTAATCTTCTTTGTGATGTTTAACTTCTAATCGTGCTTCATTTATACCTTTATCAGCAATAAGCATCTATAGACAGAAAAAACCCCACAGATGACACAGAGCTTATCCTGGCAACATTATGCACAAGGCCACACCAGCCATATCACTATGATTGGTATGCCAGTCCACTGTAAAGAAATATGCATGCACATTTACAGTATAAATGGGGACAAATTAGTGTAGCTAGTCTGTCTACCTATATGCGTTTGGATGGAGAAGGAAACCCACATGAACAAGGGAAGAGTGACAGTAGCTAAAGCACAGAATCAAACCTACGACCATGAATCTGCAAAATGATATTGCTACCTGCACCAAAATTAGCTTCTTCTTAGTGGTAACTAAATGGCTATTTTAGAATATGGCACATATTTTCTACTATTAGTGACTTCTAAGCTATTAAATGATACAAAACACTCCCATTGAAAATTCTGTTTCAAGATGTCTGCTAAAATCTCAACAATGTGACTGAAGCAGCATGGACATGCTGTGTTTTTAACAGCTACTGAGGAGTCAGATAATTTTACATTGACATGGATTCATTATGAAATAAAATAAAGAAATCACTGTAGACGTACTATATGTAACAGTAGTAGCATGTTAGCTTACAAATGTAATAATGAATAAATACTGAAAAGTAAGGTTTACATGGAGGAAATGTGTTTCAATGATTGGCAAGTTAGAAAGTCTGTATGCAAGATGGAGAGGTCATATTATTTGCTAGTGTCACAGCAGTCTTCAGATGGATTAGTCAAGTGTGCTAATTTGATTAGATTTCAATCTTGCTCACCACTGTTCAGGCCAGACTATTAGTCAGTTACAGAGAGAAAACTCTTCATCATTTCTTAATCATCATCTTAATCATTTCAGGATTCCAGGTTATCACACTTTATTTCATACCCTTAATGATTCTAACATCATCAACCTGATTTGATCCTAATTTAAATTTGTCTGCGAATTTTTAGAGTCGAGTTTTCAGCCAGGCTCCTGTCTACAACAGGATGAGATGAGAGAAAGTGTCATCCTACATATTGCCTGTTATCAACAAGTACTACTGGGAACTCAACTCAAAGCACACAAGCGTGGGTATACACACATGCGATCGCACACACACTAGTCACAAAGAGTGTCTCAAGGCTATTGCTGCAAGGAACAGTAAATGCCTCAAAAACAAAGCACATCGTGAGTACAGGACTGAAAAATAGAGCACTTCTATGGTTTCTTTTATTCTTCTCTGACACACTGCTTAACTGTACAAAAATGGCTCCATATTTACAATGGGCTTCTATTTAAAAAAGATGGGATAAAAAATCCAAAGCGGATGAATATGGTTCCATTCATTTGTTTCTTTTTTCCTTATATTTTTCTTGTTTGTCATTTTTACACACACAAGCTTTAATATGCATCCTCACATATTCATTCATTCATTCATTCATCTGTAGTACTTTCAGCTGGTCAGTGTCAAAGTATATCTAAAGCCTTAGGATCACAGTAAAGGAGAACACACACTCGATGGGATGTCAGTCCATCACATGGCAAAATACAAAAACAAATTCAACTCCTAGGGTCAATTTGGAGATCTCAGCTAGAGGAGTGCCACACACATAATAACCTGAGCCACGTTTACCAATGTGTAGTATCATATCTCTTGGCAGTATACATCTGGGAATTGAGAAAATCAGTTGCTGAAGTTTTGGGAGAGAAATGTTGTCCCATATGTGTCCGATACAGGATTCTAGCTGCTCAACAGTTCTGGGTGTCTTTTTTAATTTTTATTTGCTTGATGTCTAGACTGCAGGCAGGCCAGTTCAGCACCCAGACTCTTCTACCACAGAGTCATGCTTGTGTAATAGATGCAGTATGCAGTTAGCATTGTCTTGCTCAAACATGCAAGGACTTCCTTGAAATATACATTTTCTGGATAGAAGCATTTGTTGCTCTAAAACCTGGATAAATCAGCATTGATGGAGCCTTTCCAGATGTGCAAGCTGTTCTATCCACTGTCTTGGTGGTCATATTCTTAAAAGACTGATGCTTGCCTACAAAACCAAAAATGGATCAACACCTTCTTATCTCAGATATCTTATCACTTCTTGCACTGCACCATGCTGCCTGAGATCCCCTAGAACTGCTTGGCTGGTTCCACCTTCTCTCAGGATAAGAGGTATGTATACTTCAATGCTTTTCTCTGTTCTGGCACCGAGGTGGTGGAATGAACCCCTAGATGTTCGAACAGGGTGTCACTGGCTATCTTCACTTGACAGGTGAAGTCCTACCTCTTCCTGAAACACTTAATCTAGCACTTTTCCCAGTTTGCTTTGCCTTTGTTTAAAAAAGAAAATCCTCTGAGTTGCAGGCTGAAGGTATCTCAAGTTTGTAATTTAGAAAACCAGTGTTGATTTATTCATATATTTATATAAAGACTCAAAGCACTTTTGTACATCGCTCTTGGCGTCTGCTAAATGGCGTAAATGTAAATGTTCTATACCATAGGCACTAATGCACCCCATACTATCAGAGATGCTGCTTTTTGAACTGACTGTTTTATCCAGACTTTTGTTTTTGCATCCCAACTTTCTTAAGATGTGTCGCAGCTATAAAATTAAAAATTTTATTTTAAGGAAATTTATTTCCTCCAAATGCTAAATTTCCTCAGTTTAAAGAATTAACATGTTTTCTTTGTTCTACAATATTGTGAATAAAATGTGGGTTTATGAGATTTGCAAATAATAGCATTCTGTTTTTATTTACATTTTACAGTGTCTCAACATTTCTGGAATTGGCGTTCATATTCTCATTTTGGCCTGCTTTTTACAATCTCCTTAGGTTCATGAATTCAGATTTGTAACCCTATCACAGCTGTCATCAGCAGAAATCTCTACTGTCATATGTTAACAAGATCAAGCTGATATCTCTTTCTACAGTACAGGTGCTGGATTTCTGCTCTCTCAATTACACTGCGTGTCTTCTTATGTCTGATCTGTAGCTCTGTGATTAATCTGAACTCTTGGAGAGCTTTAATATTAATACTCTTCTGTTTGTTTATCTGTCTTCTAAAGAAATCTAATCAAATGGTATATGAGAAAACACAAGACAGTCCGGATGGAGTGAAAGATGGTGGAGATTAATAAAATATTGTCATGCTTGTTTTCAGGCTGAAACATGATGTTTCTAGTTCAAAACAGGGCTTTGTAGAGCAAGAAACACTTCACGTATCAGTGTGTGTTCATATTCTAGTGCTTATGGTGTCCAAGCTTTTGGCTGTTTAAGACTTCGAATGAATCAATGCCAAAAAAATAATGCAAAGACTTCAATATATTCAAAACTTAGAGTGCCAGACAAATACTAGTGATCCTATCACGGTCTTCTTTACATACCTGCCTGATTTATCCTGAGGTTTTGCCTTTGGATGGGGTTCTCTTTAGATCCCTTGGTGCAGCTGAGGATGGCTCCACATGAACAGTCTAAAGATCCATGTGGAGTTTTCTAAACCATGAAGATGGATTTTAACTGTAATTAGTATAAACAGTCTCCATCAGTGAACAGTTAATTACCTCAACAAATAATGGAACAGTGATGAATAACACTCAGATGAGAATGGTTCCCCTTTTGAGTCTTGTTCCTCTCAAGGTATCATCTTCATACCATCTCAGAGTTTTTGCTTACCACTGTTGCCACTGGCTCGCTCATAAAGGGAAAAAACATATAAGGACTAATTTATGATGCTAACATGTATATTCACAGTCTATTTAACTATGTAAAGCTGCTTTGGGCCAATGCCCATTGTTAAAAGTGCTATACAAATTAAATTAAATTGAATTAAATACAACGTTGATTACAACATTTCTTTGGATTCACTTTTAATATTTTCTTTACTGCTCTAATGGGAAATGTAGACATAAGAACTTTGCCCCTAGGACTCACCTTAATCACTATTTCTATGATAGTTTCTTACTGTTTGCTACAGCATTTATATTGACTACCTTCATGTCTTCCTTCACCACATCCATAAACCTCCTCCTTGGCTTTCATCTTTTCCTCCAACCTGGCGGCTTCATCCTCAGCATTCTTCTACTGATATACCCCATGTCCCTCCTCTGCACATGTCCAAACCATCTCAATCTCGCCTCCCTCACCAAGCGTCTCCAAAATGTCCTACATGCGCTGTCCCTCTAATAAACTCATTTCTAATTCTGTCTATCCTCATCACTCCCAACGAAAACCACAGCATCTTTAGCTCTGCTACCTCCAGCTCCACCTCCTGTCTTCAACTCAATGCCACTGTCTCTAAACCATACAACATCGCAGGTCTCACCACAGTCCTATAAACTTTCTCGTTCACTCTTGCAGATACTCTTCTGTCACAAATCACTCCTGTCACTCTTCTCCACCCACTCCACCCTGCCTGCACTCTTTTTTTCACTTCTCTAACACACTCTCCATTACTTTGCACTGTTGATCCCAGGTACCTGAACTCCACCACCTTCTCCACCTTTTCTCCCTGCAACCGCACCATTTCACTGCCCTCCCTCTCATTCACACACATGTACTCTGTCTTACTCCTACTGACTTTCATTTCTCTCCAGCGCATACCTCCACCTCTCCAGTCTCTTCTCAACCTGCTCTCACCACAAATCACAATATTATCAGCAAACATCATAATCCAGGGAAACTCCTGTCTGACCTCATCCGTGAACGTGTCCATCACCACTGCAAACAGGAAAGGGCTCAGAGCTGATCCATGATTCAGTCCAACCTCCACCTTGAACCTGTCTGTCGTTCCTACTGCACACTTCACTGCTGTCACACTGTCCTCATACATGTCCTGCACCACCCTCACATACTTCTCTGACACACCTGACTATCTCATACAGTAACACAACTCCTCTCTCCTCTCGCAAAATATGCTTCTGTGGTGCCCTTCCTTGGCATGAAACCATACTGTTGCTTACAGATGGTCACCTCTTCTCTCAGCCTGGCTTACACTACTCTTTCCCATAACTTCATGGTGTGACTGATCAACTTTATTCCCCTGTGGGGAATTAATAAGCGAGATTTCAGTGTCAGTTGTAGTTACTGCAGACTGCAGACCTACAGTAACTACAACTGACATTGAAATCTCCCTTATTCTTAAAGATCGGTACCAGCACACTTCTTCTCCATTCCTCAGGCATCCTCTCACCTTTAAAAATCCTGTTAAACAATCTTGTAAAAAAACTCCACTGCCATCTCTCCTAAACATCTCCATGCTTCTACCGGTATGTCGTCTGGTCCATCTGACTTTCCACTCTTCATCCTCTTAATCGCTGCTCTCACTTCCCCCTTACTAATAATATCCACTTTTTCCACTCTTATACGTCACCCTATGATCCTCCTTCTTTTTAAAATAAGTGTTCACCACTGCAATTTCCATCCTTTTAGCTAAATCAACCACCATCTGCCCTTCCACATTTCTCTCCTTAAAGCCATACCTACCCATCACCTCCTCATCACCTCTGTTCCCTTCACCTACATCTGCCCCAATCACCAATCTTTCATTTCTAAGTACACCATCTACCACTTCATCTAGCTCACTCCACAATCTTTCCTTCTCCTCCATCTCACAACCTACTTGTGGAGAATAGGCACTGATGACATTTATCATTACCCCTTCAACTTTCAGCTTCACGTTCATCACCCTATCAGAAACTCTCCTCACCTCCTCTACACTCTTACTCTACTCTTCCTTCAGAATCACCCCTACACTATTTTTTTTCCCAGCCACACCATGATAAAACAGTTTAAATCCACCTCCGATGTTCCTGGCCTTACTCCCTTTCCACTTGGTCTCCTGAACACACAACATATCTACTTTTCTCCTCTCCATCATATCAGCTATCTCTCTCCCTTTACCCGTTATAGTACAACATTTAAAGTACCAACCCGAACCTCCACTCTCCTACACTTCTTTTCCTGCTGTCTCTGTAGATGTCTTCCTCCTCTCCTTCTCCTCCTTCGGCCAACAGTAGCACAATTTCCACCGGTACCCTGTTGGCTAACGATACCTGTGGCGGTCATTGGTAACCTGGGCCTCGACCGATCCGGTATAAAATTCTGGTTCCTTATCCGCATATTTGATTGGGCACATGTTTTCCGCTGGATGCTCTTCCTAACACCCTTCCTATTTATCCAGGCTTGGGATTGGCACTAAGAGTGCACTGGCTTGTGCAACCCTAATGGCTGGGTTACAGACACACAACATTAAGGATATAAAATATAACGTCTGTACCTACTGACAGAGACAACCAGGCTATGGGCTGAAATATTCTGGTTCTTGGAAGAATTACAGATGCCATCAATATCCACAAGAATCTCTGACAAAGCAATGACAATACTGCACCAAATCATCATTAATCAAACACCAGATTTTTCAGAACATTCACAAAAACATTCTGATGATGTGCATGATCAAAAATATTTCCATCTCATCTGACCGTAAGGCAAAATGCAAATTCTAAGATCTCAGGATAAGCTTTTTTTTTTGCAGTGCTTCCAAAAAGCCTGTTCTTATAAATCTGGTGTTTAGCAGTTGATATGGAAACTTGACAACCACAAGAATCAACTATGTTGTGTAATTCCAAAACTGCAATCTTTGTGCTGTTTTCTCCTACTTTCACATGGTTGAAACAGTTAAACATTTGCCAGGAAGTTATTCTTGAGCACACTCTCTTATCCATTAAGGAAAATCGTAATCTTTTTTTGGGTATAGCTTTATATTTTAAGTGCTTATACATTTTTACTATCCATTACTTGATTTGTTTTTTTTAATAGACACATACATACGCACACACACACGCACGCACGCACACACACACACACACACACACACACACACACACACACACACACACACACACACACACACATATATACACACACAAGAATGCTTTCCAAAATCGAAATAATTTATGAACAGATATCCAAATCATTTGGTGTGACCACCCTTTGTATTAAAAACAGCATCAGTTCTTCTTGCTGTTTGCAGTACTTAGAAACAGTTTTTGAAGGAACTCAGCAGGTAGGTTTTTCTTGGAGAACTAAAAACATATCTTCTGTGAATGTAGGCTGCCTCAAATCCTTCTGTCTTTTAATCTAAACCCAGACAAACACGATGATGTTGAGATCAGGACTCTGTGGAGGCCAAACTATCACGTCCAGGACTCCTTAATCTAATCTAATCTACACCGAAGACAGGTTTTTGTCCTGCCATGGTATATGACCTGTGTCATGTCTTTCACAACCTCACCTTAGTCGAGTTCCTTATTCAGATTTAAGTTTCATACACAGCTGTTTCTGTTTCAGTTAATGACTGTGTTTTAACTTACAAATGAAATTGATGATTATTAGCACCTGCTTGGTATAATTGTTTAATCATACAGCTCGCTTTGGTCCTTCAAAATCCCTGACTGAATGCAAATGTACCTAGAAGAGCTGTTGCTGTTTTGCAGGCAAAGGGTGGTCACACCAAATACAGTACAAATTTGATTTGGGTTACTCTTCCTCTTCCGTTCATTTATTTTCCATTTTGTTCATTGACAAATTTTTTAAAGCATTCTTTTTTTATGCACATATATACAAAAAAATAAATATATATATATATATATATATATATAATCAGTACTGTGTAAAAGTTTTAGGCAGGTGTAAAAGAATGTGTAAAGTAAGAATCTTGGAGATATATATATATAGTATATCTAAAAGATTTATTTTAACCCAAGCTTCTTATGATAAAAGTATTTGATGAATGAATAGATAGAAAGTGAGGAATGCTAAAGAAACAGAAAATAGACTTTTAAGAGGTCATTTCAAGGCATCTTTGGATTTTGGAATGTCATAGTAGTTTGTATGTGATTGGTTGAGTTCTTATTTTTCTTAGCCATAAAGTATAGTATAAATATTTTTTTTCTTGAAAAAATTTTTTTTTATCATATTCAGGACCTTATTTACAATTTCACAGTAAATTTTCCATGAAGGAATTTTGATCTGTGTGGTTGTAAAGAAAAGCCATACAATCTATACATTTCAGCAGAGAGGGTGGACACACACACACACACACACACACACATACACACACACACACACACACACACACAGTCACATACATGATTATCCTTTTCTGTGAAATTAAAACTTATTTGTGCAATGAAAATAAAGGTTCATGTTTCACCAGTTCTTAGTATCTGTTTCAAATTGATCAAAATCCCACTATTTTATAGCCTTTTATGCTTTATTTTAAAGTACCCAGAGCATGAACACATGCTACTTTGCTCTCTAATGAGCCTGCACTTGTTGCAATGACAGGAGCAAAAAATTTACCACATTAGGAAACAAAAAGATTTTACATCTCACTATCTGCCTTAATGTTTTATCATTCTTGGCTTGTACCAAAGAGTCAATAATAACACAACAGCTTCTTACATAAGATCAGAAAAACAATGTAATAAAGCTAAACCGATTTGCTCTTGAATAAAGTTAGACAGTGAAAATGTTGCATGCATTCCCTACTCTGTTGTTATAGTTTATGTTTTATTGGAATGTAACTTTTTATGTTTGTACGTTTACTTTGTGAAGTAAGTGCTCTCTGGTCCTTTAATCCAGGTGGTAACAAACCTTCATACTCTGATATCTATCCAATTCTTGAGATTGCTTCTTGGTTTTCCTTGAATTGCTCTGTCTAGTCTACGTTAATTGACCATTACCTGCTCAGACTCTGTTTCTGGATTTCATCTTTGTTTTGATTGCTATATTAAATAAAATCTTGTATATTTGCACTTGCATTCACACCTGCCAGCCTTTTAATACTGTGCCACACCATGAAGGCAGCAGGCAACTTTGATTGGCACCAAGTATTAGCAGCACAGGTCCACATCTTCTAAGAAACGCAACACCAGATTGATCTACTCACCACCAAAATGCAAGTTCAGCAGGCTCCAATGCCAGCACTCTGCCAATCCTCATCGCACAACCCAAGAACTATTACCAATACAGCTAATTGCAAAGCTGATAAGCCAAGAAGGGATTCTCTAATACACACACATTTTCTGCAACTTTTGTACAGTAAAAGGTATGTAAGAGCTCCTCACTGTGTTAAACTAGCCTTAGAGAAATTGTGACACTGGCTGCAGGGGTGCCCAACACCTGTTCACTGTTTATCCTTATCACAAAATACTTGAACACATTAAGACCGAACTCCCATCAAGCATGTGCATCACTATTCTTCACACATTTAAATTTTACTATTTCTTACCATCCTGGCTCCGAAACTGCCAATTTCCTCTCCCAAGTAAATCTATGTCCTTCTTGGAAAATCATTGGGGAATGTATTCTGCTCGAGTACTGCTTTGTACGGGCCTTGATTTGGAACCTAGACAGGGAGACTGACAATGCTTCAAAGGTGTGAACCCATAGAGAGTGCTCAGTTGGAAACTACAGAAACTTTGTGCCACCTGCCATCAGAGAGAATTGTTTGCCATGTTTGCACATACCTCTTGCCACTCTGGCACTCACAAAAAATCGGCAACTTTAAGGAAAGTATTGGTGGCCTAACATTTACATGCTTCTATCATTCTGCTCAGTATGTGATCAGGACAAGCTACCCTGCACCCTGCTGGTAGACAATCTTCTGCCGCTACCCATGCCTTAAAGACCATGGTCACACATAGCCATTTACTACAACACATCTTCCTTGTTTTTCATTCCAACACAATCATCATGGCTGTCCACAAGCCACATGTAGAAAGGGAGAATCAATAAATTGGCAGCTTCCTGCTTACCTTCTTTTCAAACACAGCATCCACAGTGGACAGCTGGTTTGTTAGATTTGAACTTGTGGGAACAGCCCCATCAACATCTGGGGCTTGTTGCACAGCTCACCAAAAGGTTCACAGACAGAAATCATGGAGAGATAGCCAAACTGGTGATCAGGTCTGCCTCTACATTAAAGGCTGCAAAAAGCTAGCACATAGAAACATTAGTATCTTTCAGGCACTTCAGAATAACAATGTTACATAGAACTTGCTCTACCAGGCCAAATCTGCAATGCATGTCAAACTCCCACTTCCAGAACAGAGCATGACCTAGAAACATGACTGTAATAGATAGATAGATAGATAGATAGATAGATAGATAGATAGATAGATAGATAGATAGATAGATAGATAGATAGATAGATAGATAGATAGATAGATAGATAGATAGATAGATAGATAGATAGATAGATAGATTTTTTTTATTTTAATACCTGCTCTTTATTTGTATTAATCTCCAGTCCGAACTGCATGGATGGTTAATCACACTGCACTTTTAGCCATAAACAACCTGATTTTATGTGTATTTTTATACTCAGTTGTCATCATAAACATAATACAGGAATTATATGAATGTTGTTGTTAATTTTAAATTTTCAGTGTCATAGAATAAGGTTAAAAGGTGAAAGCAGGGGTGCCCGATTGGCTGCCGCATCAGAAAAATATGCATCCAAATGCAAAAAAGATGCACACATGCGAGTTTAAGACAATATTTCCACTGAGATGGCTTGTGTCTGCATTAAAAGCAATGCCTTTCCTGGATAATTTGCTTAGGAGATATATTCATGAATAAAATAAAAGCTTTCAAGTTCCATCCCTGGTATTACTTAGATCTGCTTAGTCATCCTCAGTCTATACATTACATAAACCTCCATACTGATGTGCTAATGGCTACCCAGTTCTTATTACATAAGGAGAAAAATAGCTAATGGCATCATATAAGTAGTCCATTGTTGATCAATGAGTTGTCATAATACACCCGAATATGGCATAAAATTATGTACAATTTTAAATATAACATTTGCTTTTCTAAATAGAAATAGCGGAATATCTTTATTTCAATTTATGGTATTTGGCAGATGCTTTTATATTGAGTGACCTACACAAGTGCCTAGAAGCCTAAAAGACACTACAACCTGACACCTGTCAAATTAAAAATATATATATATTTTTTTGAGGTAATACAGTAAGAAAAGCATACAGACAACACATTCTCCAAATAATATTTAAGTACTTCAGGATGAGCTAGGTCCTTGCAGTCTGCCAGCGACTTTGGACATCCAGGGGAAGTTCATATGCTACCACTTATAGGTGGCAGAACAAAAAAAAGTCTTGATACATGCTTTCCTTGTACTATGAGAGCGACCGGTTAAGCAAAGATAGAAAATCAGAGGGAATGTGGTGCAGTGCAGAGTATGATGAGTGCTTTTAGGTAGGTGGGTGCAGGTCCGTTTTTTTTTCTGGCTTTGTAGGCAAGCATCAGTGCTGTAAATTAGATACAGGCAGTTACAAGAAGCCAGTGGAGGGAGCATAGCAATAGGGTGGTGTGGGAGAACATAGGACACCTGCCAGGAGCCAGTTACAGTTGTCTCAAAAGGACAAGGAACTGAACAAACATCTGACTGACCTGTGTAAATAGATATGGATATACCCTTCTGATGTTCTAAATGAGAAATGTAAGAAGAGAAGAATCCTTTGCTTAAGTTATTCATCTTAAAGCAATTGATAAGGCATTTTTTTGTGCAAATTCTTATTAACATATTTGCACCTGTAAAAAGCTATTTATTTATATATAATTATTAGTAGATGCGCTATGCTAATATGTGACCAATATTTAATATGTAGATTGATTTCTCCTCACTAAACTGTTGCTGCGACGTAAATATGACGTATCACAACACTACAAAGACTGAGGTGTGTCCTAAGAGACACATAGATTATAGATTAACATGGCAGAGGTAGAGCTAGAACAGAACATATTTTTTCTTATTTTTTTCCACTACAAAGGCCTGTTTTTGAGTTATAAGTCAGAAAACACTTAAGTAAATTGATGATTTGCTGTCTGTCTGAACCAGAGAAATAAAAGTAACTATCTGTACCATATAGAATTGCATAGCATCATATTTATTTTCCATTACATCATATTTCATTGAATCGCACTGTGTTGGATCAAATTGAAACTGCATCGTAATAGGGGTGAATCATATCGCATCGCGTCTGTAGCCGCTTCAGATGCAATGGCGGGCCGTGCATTTGGTACCTGGGCCTTCAGTGAGGATTTACCCGACTTAATCCACCTCTTAATACCACCACTATCACATCACAATTAACGAAACCATCGATACTGTACAAAAACACAACATAACAGCGCGTGGCATTACAGAGAGAGAGGAATTTCACATATGGTGAATACCATTTTACTAAAGCAGGAGACCCAGTTAAGAAAACTCCAAACCTCTACACTACAACCGCAACTGTGCAACCTACATCATCTGGAGCAGTTCAGAATCAATATTTATCTAATAACATGACAAAAACATAAAAATCGTAATAAAATACAACCTTCTCACCAGAGATGCAGACTCATAATTTACACCGCTCCTCAGAGGCTGTAAGCCAGTGGTACCGCTCGTATTTACTGGTCTGCATACAGACACGCTATTCTGGGCCAGCTAGCTGGCCCTGTGAGGCAAAAAAGCCAGCAGATCAGACTTTGAAGGCCCTGGGTAGATTAGATTGACATGGCAGCACATAGAGGCTGACATCTGATTGAACAAAAAATCTAACATTCACATACACGTACTGGAAGCAGTGCAGCCAAGAGAAACACTACAAAATGAAGAGAATAAACTGTTGGGAATAAATTAATACAATTTTATGGAATTGTTAGGTTGTAAATGTAGGTTTAAGTGTTAAGGCCAGAAGAGAAGGCTTTGTTGGCCCTGACCGCCCGCCACTGTTCAGATGTATCTTAACTGTATCATATTGTATTATTGAGATGCGAATCGCATTGGCCTCAGTTGTGGAGATGCACATCCCTTCAATAAATACATTGAAACGAATATAAGTCCGAACCCACCGACCTGTATGGCAGGTTCAACGACCTCAGCATGTTTTATGCTAAGATAGCATTCGCCTGGATTCAATGAACAATATGATGTAATAGTGGCGCAAACAGCTTTGCTTGCTGTGCTGCACACATGGCTGCAGGGTGAACTCCGTGGACAAACAGAGTAGATGCCGGCATCTAAGATCATGAAGATGGTTTTGTCAACACTTGCAAATGTCGTCTGGGCATTAAGTATGATGAGGCTTTAAGAGATTCACCACTGTGCTATCACTGCCCCTAGTCTGCCCGTTTATTTTAGTCACTTCAATTAAATGATATGTGTGACTTTTTTTATCTCACTATATCCACACACAGCTGCAGACACTGTCATGCTGGCAATCAGAAGAGTTACATAACCACTGAAGTTGGGGGAAAGGACATTGCCTACACTTCTCCCTCTTCACCAGTATGCATGCACAGACTCTCTCGCTGTTTCTGTGTTGTTTACACTTTTCCACCATCTCTCTGTCACCTCCATGTTTTCTGTTTATTTTTAAGCCTCAAGGGGTTTCAGGCATCAAGCTGCAGCACCAAGAACTCCGAGCCAAAATACTTCTGAGTTCTGCATTCCCTTTTTTTCGTTCTCAGCCTCCAGGTTATTTTAATGAATCTTCTCAAATCTCTTTCAGGTGTTGGGCATGCCTGATTACTATTCTACTACAATTAAAAAATAGTTTAGCCTTATTTGAAAAATTCTATCTAATAATCATTTGAGACAAACACCTTTCTATACTACTCTAAACGGTCTTCTTATTACAGCTTACCTAATAATATTACTGATACTGATGTCTTCTTTAAAAATTGTGAAACAATATTGTTTTCTATAAGTAACATACTGTCATAGACATACACCAATCGGGCAGAACATTATAACATAACACTAACTTCTTCACAATTTGAGCTACGTCTGGGGACCAAACGGGACCAAATTATGGACCCCACGTGCCGCCCATGACCCTGTCACCGGTTCACCGCGGTTCCTTCCGTAGACAACTTTTGATAGAAACTGACCACTGCAGACTGGGAACATCCTAAAAAGGTGCAGTTTGGGAGACCCAGTCGTCCATACATCACAATTCGGCTCTTGTCAAACTCAATCAAATCCTTACGCTTGCCCATTTTTTCTGTTTCTAACATATCAACTTTGATGACAAAATGTTCACCTGCTACCTAATAATATCCCACCCACTAACCAGTGCCATGATGAAGAGATAATCAGTGTTATTTACCTCACCTGTCATAATGTCAATGTTATGCCTGATTATAAGTACACTAAACATGGTGATGTGTTCTATACAGCTGTGAATTCATCCATTTAAATTCTGGCATAGGAAGACAATTCTAACCTGTACTACAAATTAGCAAGGCAGTGATGCAGTCCATTTGTCAGCAGTGTTTGTAAGAGTTTTAGAAGGGGATATGAGTTTAGCTTGTTTAGTATTATGGATTTGTTTGAACAGAGTTGTGACAATTGCAGCAAATCCATTAAATCCTTGTGATCCAACAACAGTGTTGCCTTCTGTGCCCAAAAGCTGTCCCTCTGCTGCATGTGTGTGTGTGTGTGTGTGTGTTTGTGTGTGTGAGGTCTTGTACAAGCACATTTTTTGTAGCTGGAGAATGATGATGCCACCTTCCCAAAGGTATAGGACTTTGGGTTGATAAGCTGTTGATTGTACTTTATCTGACTCGCTAAAACACTTTGTTGTCTGCATGGATTGGCTTATATTCCTGGTAAAAAGGAATGCTGGTACACAGTAGGTGTTCATTTACTATTTAAATTCCCAACATACAAATATGCACATGAATATGGACATATACTGTAGATACAGGTGGGAACAACATTCGAAGAATTGTAAAAAAAAAAAAAAGAAAAAAAAAGAAAAAAAGGGACAAGGTGTTGAATGAGAAAGGATTCTTGCTATCCACAGCAACAATTAAAACCTGATTCTTTAAATGAGCCAGAGGAGAGCCTGAAGCTAAAGATAAAAAAAAAAAAAATAGCAAATTCATCACCATCATTTAAAATCCATAAATTATTTAATGAAAAGAATCAATCTCAGTTAAAGTTCACTTTAGGAAACCTGCAGGCCGGGATGAGAAGAATGGATTGCAATTTAAAAAGCTTCCGGATAGACCAAACTTCTTCTTCTGATTTTAATGGCTGCTTCAAAAAGCCATATATTATTACCAGACTGTGATTGATATAGCTCCTTTCAATTGGTTTTTGCACATAATTGGAACTCTGCTATAGTAATATTTCTGTGCTAGGCACTGCTCTGTGCTTGAGTTGGATTTAACATTAAGAGAAAATTTCGTTTCGATAAATGTACAAGATTCAATTTCTATTGTGTATTTCTGCTGATATGCAGCACTCATGTTTTTCCTGAAATCTACAAATTTAAGATGGAGGCTACCCCACTTTTATCACCAATGGGCTGAATTAGTATTTAATTCCTCCACATTTTTCTTAGTTTCTGATGCAGTGTCTGATATTCTTCCTTCCGATGGATGTTATCATTGCTTATAAATGCTACTTAGGTCACCACTGCTGTCCCTGCTGCTAATCTATAATTATAAAGTTGTTTGGTTTTAATATTACTTATATTACTTACATACCCATATGTCAGGATGTGGATGTTCCACAATTTATTTCAACGTCTTTCAGGGATCCCTCTATGGAGGACAACCCAGTGCTTATACAATGCTTAGTTGTCTCAGTATTTGCTGTCATTCATGCATTTTATGTTACTTATGGATAATGGATGACTTTCTTAGTGTCATCTTTACACAGTCTGCATGTTGGATTATATTTTAATTCGTTTGTTGACCTTGAGCTAACTGCTAATTCTTGCATGAATATAGCTTCTGAAGCTTTAACCCATAGACTTTCCCATCCACTTGTATGATGTTCCCTTATCACTTCCCCTGATATCTGGCAGTGAAATATTGCATGGAGGCGCTTATCCTGACTTGGCACATCTTTTGTTTCCATGTAGCTGTTTCACATAGCAGCTTGCTGTTGGCGCCCACGGTTTAAATGTGGACTGACTGACTGACTGACTGACTGACTGACTATCGATCCATCCATCCATCCATCTATCTATCTATCTATCTATCTATCTATCTATCTATCTATCTATCTATCTATCTATCTATCTATCTATCTAAATAGATGCGTAACTGCAGTGCACGTCTGTAGTAGTGGAACCAATTAATATTCCTTGTGATGGTTAAACCAAGGCATTCATTCTGTGAGATTGAAAAGTGAGTGTAGATGCACTCTTTCTTCCTACCTTCATTGGTGCTGTAGCAACAACTAGCAGTGCAAATGTTATGCTACCTGCTGTTAAAGTGTCTCATTCTTGGAAAGGAGAAATCGTTCATTCTTATTGTATGAAGGTGCTTGACAAAAGTATTCACAGCTTGGTTTCCCCAATGTAAGTCACTTTGCCAGAAAGATGAAAAACAAATCCTCTCTATCTAAAATTGTATTCAAGTGGAATTAGTTTTACATGGGCAGGTGAAGTAGTGTGATTATTAGCAATGTTTCACTGGGAATTTAGTGTCATCCAAACCTATTTTATCAGTACATTTTCCAGACTGAATTTTCTCCATAGATCTTTTACTTAGTATTAAAGAACCTGTAAGAAAATGAACCAGTTTGTCAGTTCCTGCACTAACAAACAAAATTTCCCAAGTCCTATCCCTATATCCATGTCATCGATGCTTACAACTCACAGGTTCTGTTTCTAATGAGCAAATTCCTGATTGTAGATACCTGTTATTTATTAACCATTGCCTTAAAATAACATCACAAGCAATCAATTTGTGGCATTAACTACCTTGACATTATAGAGCACTTGTGGTTTCATTGGTTTGAATTTCACTTGATTCAATCAAGTCTTTTTGATTTACATTCCTATTGCATGTTGTTGGTGAAAGATTTTTAGATGCTATGTTGGAGTTTCTTTTTTTTTTCAACTCAAAACATGTACCTTCATTCTCCTTTCTGTGTTCATGACAAAAGGCTTTATAGTAAATATGGATGCAGCAGATTTCAATAATCTACACAAAGCCATCACAAACCAGGACAGTGTAGTAAGTGATAAAACCCTGACAACTATGCCAGCTTCTCAGTCCAGACCTATCTTAGGCTAGCCTAAGAAATATGAGGTTTTTGGCTTATCTAAAGCCAGAAAATGACAGGATAGTGCAGTTAATTTCACCACTGACTTCTTAAGTGCTACACTGGGCCACCACTGTTTGACTGAATATAGGTAAATTATACAGTCCTATGATCGCTTCATTGAGCTGTATTGCAAAGTCTTTGATCATCTGCCTGTCGAAAAAGATGAAGCCTTTAAGAAAAGAATTTTGCATTGCAGCCAAATTCAGCCTGGAATTTCATACACTTGCACACCCATGCAGATCAGTCACACTAAGCTTACTGGCCAAGAACGTCAGAAAAGACTGGAAAATAATGTTTCTGCTGTGAACAGGCATTACATCACATCGCTCAGTGAATCATCTGACCTGGTCACAGAACAACTCTTCATTCAGGAGAGTGGAAGATGGTGCAGTAAGGATGCCCTCTACAATCTCTGATAAACTATTTGTATATTGGTCATAATTTAATATTAGAAACTCAATTGACTATAAAGTCAACTTCATAGATTCTACTATTAATCGTATGACCTTCACAAAACACCTATCCACACAATACCTACACTAATTTAGACACATTTATTATGATTTCTGGACACTATGAATACTTGGGAATGCTATATGGGATAGTCAGTACCCCCTCTGATTTTACAGTGTTTTATAAACAATGCAATCTGTTAGACAAATGTATAATATATAACTAGATAAGGGTGATATACTTAGATTTTTCTATAAAAGGGATAAAACATCTCGTCTTGTACAGATTCCAAGCTAACAATAAACCAAATGTGTGTTTCACAGAACACATTCTTCTTAGCATACATCAATAAAAAAAGGAAGTGCTCATTGAATTGATACAAAGGTATAATCTGTCTCAGAATGGTCAACACCTGGAGATATAAACAACCTACAATGATTTATAGGACTGACCCGTTTCTACCAGCTAGTTATTAGCAACTTTCCTTTCTATAGCTTTGCCCATAAAACATTGCCTTTTAAAGGGTGGGTACAAAGTTATTTGAAGTATAAATACTACATTTGGGGTTTCCCAAAAAAATCCTGAACATCCCATAGCTTTTTTTTTTTTTTTAAACCTTACTGATTAGATTCTTTGTTTTTGGTAAGGCTGTAGTTTTGTGTTAAGAAGTTGCTCTCGGTGTCTTCCAGTGAGCTTTGACTTACACTTTGTTCAATGCAGGTTTTTTACAGTTTGGTCATAATTTACTGTATATAATAATTTGAAAGTGTCAAATAATCTTTTATATATATCTTGTGTTTTTGTGAATTTTCAAAGGGTCCTCTGTGCTTGGTATTGTCACTGTGGTGCCCAATCTTGTTAATGGCCTTCACAGTTTTCCAAGGCACACCTATTACTATTCAACAATGAGATCGCATAGATTTTTTTTTTTTATCTATCCACCCATTGAGCCATGGTCTCCACAAGACCTCTGAATGTGTGCTGTGTTATCCGACACCAAGATGCTAGCAGCAGATCCTTTAAGTCCTGTAAGTTACAAACTGGCTCCATGGATCAGACTTGTTTGTTCAGCACATCCAATGGATACTTGATTCAATTGAGATCTTTGGGATTTGGAACCCAAGGTGACACCTGAAACCTGTAGTCATGTTCCTCAAACCATTTCTGAATTTTATCTTTAAATTCCAAGGACACTGGTGTCTTTAGCATACACCAGTAGAAAGGGAATGTTCATTTGATGATACAACAGGATGACATTATTACAGGATACCATCAGTTATCATACCATTATTCTGCTGAAAGAGGCCACTGCCATTAGGTACTGTTCAACCATTGCCATATGGATGCACTTTGTCAGGACCCAAGGCTTTCCAGCAGAACACTGCCCATCCCATCCCATTCCATCTATGGCTTGCCTTCCTATATATTTCATCCTGGTACACTCTCTACACCAAGAAAGCAAAACACAAGCACTTTGCCATCCATATGGTACAGTTCGGATGCATGGGCCAGCAAGGCCAGCCTGTGGCCACACATCGCCATATTCAACAAGCTGTGTTGAAAATCCTTTCTATCATAGCTAGTAATCACTTAGCAATTTGCACTTCAGTAGCTGTTCTCTTGGGATTGGTCAAGCAGCCACTCTCCAAACACTTCAGTAAACCTTGTTTTTTTCCTTGGACCACTTCTGGTAGGTTCTAACTACTGCATACAGGAAGACCTTCTGAAGATGCTCTAGCCAAGTTCCCTAGCCATCATTTTTCTTGTTTTAAACGAATCATACACTATATGCACAAAAGTATTGGGACACCTGACTTTCCCAGCCACATGTAGTCCTTTACCAAACTGTTATTGCAATGCTGAAGGCACACAATTTTATTTGGTGTCTTTCGATGCAGTAGCATGACATTTTTTCTTCCCTTGAACTAGGAGACCCAAACCTGTTCCAGCATGACAATGCCTCTGTTGGAGTGGAAGATCTCCTGCTATAGAACCCTGACCTCAACCCTACTGAACAAATTTAGAATGGACTGGAATGCTGGCTTCAGCGCAGGACTTCCTTCCCTCACCTACATTATTACCTGATTTTACCAACACCCAAGTGTCTAAATGAACACAAATCTTCACAAGCACACTCCAAAATGTAGTGGAACATCTTCCCATTAGAGTAGAATAAATGATAAGAGCAAATAGGGACTAAATGCGGAATGCGATGCTTACGACCAGGTGTCTGCCAACTTATGACAATATAGTGTAGGATAACTGGCTCTACATCCAACCAATATATAGAGAGTGAAATAGAGAGGAGACAATCAATATAAACTTTGAGATATCTATATAAGGGCACCAATGTATACATATACACACATATATATATATTCACACACACACACACACACACACACACACACACATATAATAATATAATATATATATATATATAATATATATATATATATATATATATATATATCGTAATCAAACCTCCAGGAACAAAATAACACAATTTTTCAGCAGTGAGTCAGACCCTTCATGAACCCTGCCTGCGTGATTAATTTCCTGCAGCATGCCAAGCCCTAACAGAACACTGCCTTACTTTGTCCATTATTAGAAGGATATAGTCTGCTTCCACAGCTGTTTGGCTTTAAGGTGCTGATTGGGAAGGAACTAGAGGGTCTCTCTCTCTCTCTCTCTCTCTCTCTCTCTCTCTTTCTCTCTCTTATAGTTTGTGTGTGTTGAGGGAAGGAAGAAGGGAGTGATTAAACCCCAACCCTGGCTCAGCACAAGAGAAAGCTGCCTTAGTACAGCTTAGAACAAAGCTCGTCCTCCCCTCACAGCCATGGAAACCAGACACAGGGGTTATTAGTGTCACCACGCAGGTGCACTGATACTGCAGTATGTAAATGATTCGACCGAATGCAAATCAAGGCACAGGAAGAGTGAGCTTGAGCATTCACATTCAAGATCACATGGTCTTATGAACTAATGCATGTGCGCAAATGTGTGGGCTACTGCAGGTTACAGTAACAGACTGGAACACGAATATAAATAAACACTGGCAGCATGGAGGGATAAAGGTGATTTTAATCTTTTCTAGAAGCGTCATTTTCTCCGCAGAGTGATATTTATGAGAGATATGTACAGCTGAGGGTGGGAAAAGAGGAATTTTTTCATGTTTGAAGGAATTCTTTTTTTATGTGCTAAAATGGTAACATGTACAAAGGGGTAGTGTTTTAGTCTTGAATAAAACAGATTCCATGGGATCCAAGTCCCTGTTCACATCTTTAGCATGAACAAGCTAGTCACATGCTCTAACAATGTGCAGATGGCATAGACTAAATCATTTACAAAAGAACTCTTGCTGACACTCACTGGGTTGTACAGTCTAATATTTTCCTAAGTCAAACAAATTTATTTGATTCAGCTCATCAGCTAATTACAAACCACTTCCAGAGGTGAATCAGGTGTATTAAATGAAGGAAAACATTAAGCTGTGCAAAGCAGCAGGTGCCAGATATCGTGATTGGGCACTGCTGTCACAGTAAACTCCCGTCAATTATTAGAATTATGATGACAGACAGGGAATGTAGTGCACTAAACAAGAACTCAATATTATTTGAATAGAATAGTAGTAGCTCTTAATAGTAGATTTAAACAATATACCCTTCTAGTGGCTATGTGAGCTTGTATACCTGACGCTTATTGGAGTTTAGCTCTATGCAGTCAACAGTGCCCTCTGCTGGTGTCAGAATAAATTACCCCGCTTTATTAACACGATGTTAGTTAAAAGCTATTTATGCATCTTAAGAGCTTTTGCTAATGTTGCTCTTTATAAGCAGTCTATAGAACAAAATTAGAAGACATTATTTTTATTATTAATATATAACTAAACAATAGAAACATATAAAACAAAAATAATATTAAGCAATGCAAGTGAAAAGGAAAGGTAGAAAAGCTGCTTCTCCAAATAAAATCTGCTGATGTAAACAGAACACCACAGAAATGGTGCTTGTCTTTGCTGTATCGCAATGATTATCAGGCTGCTGTGGCATGCAGAGAAACAGACACACACCATTCTTATGGACAGTCAGACAGCGAGGTGTCTCATTCCTTTGGGAAATTTAGCTGGTGTAGAAGCCTATTATTGAGAAAGGATAGCATGCATAATAAGCACAAATTTCCCAACTGTGGTTACTGAGAAGCATGTAAATGTTTCACATTGTGAGAATGATAGCATTATGGGCCAAGGAAGAATACTGTAATACATTAATACAAATATATTTCTGTTGTATTTGGCAAATGCAATTATGAATACATTTTTAAAAATCACATTTTTTCTTTCACATTTTTTTTGCAGATTCTTTCTTTCTTTTTTTTCTTTTCTTTTTCTTTCTTTTTTTACAATATTACAATGTGCATACTTTAAAGGCTCCATTCCGCTTTAAATCTTATAATTTTTTCAAAATTATTCATGTAAATTGCATAAAATAAAACAAAAAGTAAAACAAAGATGAAAAAGACTAACATTTGAATAGAATGTATAAAAGTTGCAACAGTAAAGATAAAATTGCAATGCTATAAAAAAAAATTCTCATCTGCCCGAAGGACATTGTTCCGTAAGTCTTGTAGTTTGTTCAGATGCAACTTTGAGAAATTAGCAGTAGAGGCTTTCTCCTGTCAACCTTTCCAACAAACCCTACTTGTTTAGTCTTGTTGTAATTGTACTGTCATGAACTTTCACGTTTTACATATAACTAAGGTGTGTAGAGTCTAAGATACTCTGGACTTTTTTGCAATTTCTCTAACTATTGCATGCACTGACCATTGAGGGGAATTTGCTGGAAAGTCACTCCTGGGAACTGTTTTGAATGTTTTCCACTTGTGCATAATTTTCCTCACTGTAAAATTAATTTTTTTGCCACACATCCAAATGCTCCAGACCAGCAAGCTGCTAAAACTTGTGCTTTTAAAAAGGTAGTCACAGCTGATGATCAGTTTATCAAGGGAAATTAAGTAGCAGTATCTGGTGCCATGACCGGGGTTTGAGCCAGGGTTGACTGCATGGGTGATGTCAACTGTAACTGTGTGACAAAAGAGAAGGACTCAAGGGGCAGCTGAGTTTATGTTTCCATTAGAATCACTAGAGGAATTCACACCGTGGGCTAGACAAAAACAAAATCCAAGCAGGGAACAGACAGAGAAGGGCAAAATAAAAACACACAGAGCTAATAGGATACAGGTGAAAGCATTAGGAACAAATTTGGGACATTGGAACACAATGGTGACATCTAGTGGTGACGGGAAGAAATGACACAGACAGAACAAGGAAGAAAAGGGCAGAACACCTGACGACTTGACGCCTGGCTGCTACTTATCCTGCTTAACTGCATGAAAGCAGTAGAGGTGTACTTAGCTGTTCAAAAATGGCCTTTCCATTATTTTTGTAAAATAAAGAAGAACAAATTGTTATATGTCGAGTTTTGTTGTACATCTGAGGCTATATTTTCCTCATTTTAAGAACTGCTAAGGACCAGATCATTTTGATTAACCCCTGATTAGTAAAAACATAGGAGGAATACTTTCTTTTTTACACAGTATACATACAAATGTATCATGAATACTACGTGTATGTAAATATGCATGTACATGCATGTAAATATGATTTTTAATAGAACCTACATGTTGAGTTCTGCAACTTGTTGTGAGCCACTATTTTTAATTTTTTCACAATTATTTAATTTTTCTTTTGTTGTACAGTGGTCCCCCGGTTATCGAAGGCTCGGCTATCGAACATTCCGTTTAGCGAACGGTTTTAAGGGACGAATTAAGTACGATAACCGGGGGACCACTGTAATAGTAATTTCAAATGAACTGACTAGTGGCCACTAGTGGTAGTTTGCGACATAAATAAGATAAACTAAGGTGTATGTAATTGTTACCATTTTACTTTTGTTACTAAAAACTTTACATATCTGGAATATTACAGTAAAATGTGTGACTTGCCTATACCATATGGTGCTACTCTCTTTCTATCTCCCTCATTTTATTAAGATCAGATTGAGGTTTACACTGGTTGGTTTAATGCATGATAATTAGTGGAAAATATCTAATTTATCTGCGGAACTTTGTTCAGTTCAAAGCAGAAATCACTCTTTTCAAAATATCTCTTCTGGAACTATAGGCCTGTGTAGATCCTGAAGGGTGAATGTGAGACATCCTGGGAAGCTGCTTAATGCCCTTAAGTGTGCAAAAATTCTTCTAATCTTTAAATCCTCTCCATGCAACGCACCACTGGAAGAGTGCTAAGCCAAGTGCACTCTCTTCCAAAACCACAGTTCAGCTCCTTTTTCTGTACATCTAAGGAGTTGTCTGAGAGCATTCATGCTTTAAATAGCATCCAAACTGCAAAGAAAATGTGTTTCAAATATATTCTGTTGGTTGGAGGACGACAGTTCACCTTTCAAATGGGATTTAATTTAATGAGCTTAGGTGGGTGTGTGTTTATTTGAACAAAAGTCCACATACTACCCAGCATTTCTCGTTGCAGTGTATTGCCCAGATGTATATATATATATATATATATATATATATATATATATATATATATATATATATATATATATATATAAAAAAGGTTAAAAAAAAAATTAGCCAGGGAGTTAATAGATCATGTAATATCGTGTGTAAGTTGTTTGAGAATTAGTATTTTGACTCTCTTTCCTCTAATCTGTGAGGACTATAGGACTACTGATCCCAGACTGCTGGGTTAAAAACTTGTGCATACCGAATGTATCTGGTAGTTTGTGATATAGGACTGCCAACTTAATGATCACGCTAGATACAAAACCAAGTTAGAAAATAAGTAACTTATAAAAAGTATATATATTTTTTTTTAATAAATGTATTTCCTGCTAGGGAATTTTATGATTTTACTCTTTACAATCCGTTGTTAATCTAATACTTTTGGTAGCTTAATTTGGATATGATATATGATATATGATATGATATGATATGATATGATATGATATATTATCTAATTTTCATTTTGTTTATTTGGCATAGAGAATAAAGCAAATTATATATTGTGGAAAATTATTACTGATAATTATTCTTGGACTTAACCAGTCAGCAGATGTGGGTATCTGTTGAAGTTGGACAGGTAACCTTAATAACTTGATGAGGTACCAGAAATGCAGTGCAGCAGTGGATTATTTAATTATCTATGGCCTAAATCGGGTTATGCTGACATTGTGGAAATCACTGGTAATCTCAGGTGCAATATAAAGCAAACAGAATACGCCCAGGGTAGCACAGACCTGACTCATTCCATCACCATCCATCAGACATAGCCAAAGTCCAGTGCAGAGGGGGAACTACACCACTCAACTACAGCCATGAATGGAACAGAGGGGCCGTTTTTCTACGTGCCCATGTCCAATGCCACTGGTGTTGTGAAAAATCCATATGAATATCCTCAGTACTACCTAGTGGAACCATGGGCATTCGCCATGCTGGGAGCCTACATGTTCTTTCTCATTATTATCGGCTTTCCAGTCAACTTCCTTACGCTGTACGTCACCATTGAGCACAAGAAGCTGCGCACTCCCCTAAACTACATCCTCTTGAACTTGGCTGTTGCTGACTTGTTAATGGTATTTGGAGGCTTCACGACCACGATATACACATCTATGCATGGCTACTTCGTCTTCGGGCGCCTTGGCTGCAACCTGGAAGGATTCTTTGCAACTTTTGGCGGTATCAACTCACTTTGGTGCTTGGTCGTGCTCTCCATTGAGAGATGGGTAGTTGTTTGCAAACCCATGAGCAACTTTAGATTTGGGGAGAACCATGCCATCATGGGAGTAGCATTCACCTGGGTCATGGCGCTGGCCTGTACTGTACCCCCCTTGGTCGGCTGGTCTCGTTATATCCCTGAGGGCATGCAGTGCTCATGCGGAATTGACTACTACACTCGTGCTGAGGGGTTCAACAATGAGTCCTTTGTCATTTACATGTTCACGGTCCACTTCTTGATCCCACTAGTCATCATCACCTTCTGCTATGGTCGTCTGGTCTGCACTGTCAAGGAGGCTGCAGCTGCCCAGCAGGAGTCTGAAACCACCCAGAGAGCTGAACGTGAGGTCACACGCATGGTCATCATCATGTTCATTGGCTACTTGGTGGCCTGGTTGCCCTATGCTAGTGTGGCTTGGTATATCTTCACCCATCAGGGCAGCGAGTTTGGGCCTATCTTCATGACCCTCCCAGCTTTCTTTGCCAAAAGCTCCTCATGCTTCAACCCTATTATTTATGTCTGCATGAACAAGCAGTTCCGCCACTGCATGATTACCACCCTATGCTGTGGCAAGAACCCCTTCGAGGAAGAGGAGGGTGCCTCAACCACTGCCTCCAAGACCGAGGCTTCATCCGTCTCCTCCAGCTCTGTGTCCCCAGCATAAAGACACGAGCCAACTTATTCACTGTAGCAAGACCTACTGGGCACCCCTACATCGACGACCAAGACGAAGACTTCAGCCCAGAGAATCAAGTGACCACAGCGACTTGAAGAAGTAACGTCTTTTCACCCTTTTGTATGGTTATACCTCCCAATTGGTTCAACTAAAGACAGTTGAGAAAAAAGGACGAGCCACGTCCATGCCGTTTCTATAATTTATTAAGTCCAGCATAGATGTGCATATATTTTGTTTTTTTAATATGGCAAAAGGAAATGTTAATATCTTAGCACTTTTAATGTTGGACTCCTAATGTTACTGGCTTTGTCGTGATTGTAGAGGCATGTAATCAAGGCAACATAAAAATAAAATGCACACTGCAAATGAGTGAACCTTTTCCATGTTTTAATTGAGCTGCACTGTTAATCAAACATGTTAAACTAGCATTTTGAAATGAATAAAAACAGAATTATCTGAAATGAGAGATTCAGTGTGGTGTATTTTCTGCTACTGGATCTCTGCGAATGATGGCATTTACCTCAAGGATTTAAAAAAAACAGCTTACTATATACTTGTCTAAATATCTGGTTTTAGAGATAAAAAGCTAAATAAATTAAAGCATTAAAGCTTAATAAAAAATGTCTTCATGGTTCTATTCACAACTCTTGTCTTCAAGGGTTTCTGTAGTTAAAGTTGATGCTGAAATCAAGGCCCACTGTTACCTTGGATTAAGAGCTGTTCAAGATTTATGTGGTATTACATCAGTGACTTTGACATGATAAGCTATGTTTACTTTTTCCCAAGGTCATCATGGCAAGTAATACATAAGCTGATTATGATTATTGTTCATCTTACTCACTTTAAAGACATTTAAGCACTGTGCAGGAAAGAAGTAGCACACACAAGTACACACAAATACTATGCAACAGTAATATCCAATGGACAAGAGCATGAGCAAGGCATTTAAACGCCAACTAGACAATGAGCACATACACAGATCAGGCATAACATTATGACCACCTGCCTAATATTATGCTGGTCCCCCTTTTCCTGCCAAAACAGTCATGACCCGTAAAGCATTAACAGCATTATCCTCTTCAACAATTTGAGTTACAGGAGCTCGTCTGTTGGATCGGACCACATGAGCATCAATGAGCCTTGGCCACCCTGTCGCCGGTTCACCACTGTTTCTTCCTTAGAGCACTTTTGATAGATACTGACCACTGCAGACCAGGAACATCCCACAAGAGCTGCAGTTTTGGAGACGCTCTGACCCAGTCGTCTAGAACTCACAATTTGTCCCTTGTCATACTCGTTTGAATCCTTACGCTTGCCTATTTTTCCTGCTTCTAACACATCAGAGTTTAAGACAATATGTTCACTTGCTGGCTAATAATATCCCACACACTAACAGGTGCCATGATGAAGAGATACTCAGTGTTATTTACTTCACTGCTCATAATTTTATAATGTCATAATGTTATACCTGATCTGTGTATATAAATCTGTTGGTTTTTTTTGCGAGTGACTACATTTTTGAATACTGAAGATTCCAATTATTTAGTTATGCGGGCATGCAGACTTGACATTTACATAAAAAATATAATAAAACAGCATGCAAAAAAGAATGTGGTTGATGTAGAAAATGTCCATATTTATATAACTTTCAATTACTGTCTAATTATGTTGCTACATTTCATTAGAAATGGAACTGTAGTTGTACAGTTTGGAGTGTTCACATACCCAGTTTGAAAGTTTTACAGAATTACTCTTCTAAACATCTCATTAATAGCAGAGTTTCCTGTTTGCTTCGTTGACTATGCTTTTTTATTTTATTAATTAATTCATTAATTTTTATTAAAAAGAAATACCTTGTTCAGTGGTTTAGTTAATTAGAGAATGTTTGTGTAGAAGTTGTTTTCGGTGATATTTATGGAAGCAATTTCGCTTTTTTTTTTTCTTTTTTTAACAAAGCGACATACTCATGGTGGCAATAACTACTGTAGACTTTAGCTTAATCTTAAAAAGATGTAAATAGAAGATGTGTCTGTGGGGGAACAAGTCGTCATTGTGGCTTCGATTACCAGACATAAAAAAGTGGAAACTGTAATAAACTTAAATATCAGGAGAAAATTAAAGCTGTGATCCAGTCTTAATTCTAACACTCATTTTCTGTGATCATGTTAGCAAATTTAGCTCCTAATGCACTACAGTGGTACTTTTTATTTCAATAATTAACATCTTTCTTGTAGCACACCTGTTTATTTGTTAATGTATACTGTATATAGTATGTTAAACAAAACAAACCTGATGTAGTCTCATTTTTATTACCAGTTTCTAATAGAATGCATATCCTATCCTATCATGACACCTGTGCACACAGCAGCTACTGTTTATAAGATGTTTCAGGTTTATTTTCTGTACTCATAGATCACCTTATTGAGAACGGCAGTGTATCTACAGTTTAATACAATTATCTAATTGGTCATAATTATCTAATTATGGTCATGTGCAGGCAAAAAAAAGGTAACTGTAGCTGAGAGGAAGTCTGTAGTATATTAAATTAGTGCTCTTTGTCTGGTGAGCAAAAAAGCTTTCTGGGGAAACAACATGCCATAGTGTTCTGGCCTTTTATCTCTGACTTCACATCACCAAAAAAGGTCAAAGGTACAAAAAACACATTTTTCCTTCTTCTGATGTTTGATGTTTAAACCTTTTCTAGAATTCTAGCTATTGCTTAAGTATAAATTGGATTAACCACATATTGGATGAATTGATTGAGATCTTTTCAGCACGGGAGGGGAGCGTGTGTATATGTTTGTGTGTGTATGTATGCATATATATATATATATATATATATATATATATATATATATATATATATATATATATATATATATACATACACACACACACTCAAAATTAAGCTTAAGTGCATCCTGTTTCTACTGATCACTCTTGAGATGTTTCTACAACTTTGACCTGTGGGAAATTCAGTTGATTGGACATGATTTTAAAGGTACACACTTGTCTATAGAAGGTCCCAGAGTTAACAGTTCATGTCAGAGCACAAACCAGGCCATGAAGTCCAAGAAATTGCCTGTAGACAGGATTGTATCCAGGAATGAGACAGGATTGTATCATCCTGAAACCACCAGGACTCTTCCTAGTGCAGGCCCCCCGTCCAAACTGAGCGATCAGCGAAAGGGCCTTAGTCAGGGAGAAGACCAAGAACCAAATGGTCACACTGAAAGAGCTCCAACGTTTCTCTGTGGGGAGAGAAGAACCTTCCAGCAGAACAACCATTTCTGCAGCACTCCAAGAATCAGACCTGTATGGTAGAGTGGCCAGATAGAAGCCACTCCTCAGTAAAAAGCACATGACTGCCCAACTGGAGTTTGCCAAAAGCACCTGAGGGAGTCTCAGACCATGAGAAACAAAGATTGAATCTTTGGCCTACAGTGGTGTGAAAAAGTGTTTGCCCCTTCCTGATTTCTTATTTTTTTTTGCATGTTTGTTACACTTTAATGTCATCAAAGATCATCAAACTAATTTAAATATTAGTAAAAGAAAACACAAGTGAACACAACATGCAGTTTTTAAATGAAGGTTTTTATTATTGAGGGGAAAAAAAATCCAAAACTGCATGGCCCTGTGTAAAAAAGTGTTTGCCCCCTAAACCTAACAACTGGTTGGGCCACACTTAGCAAAAACAACTGCAATCAAGCTTTTGCGATAACTTGCAGTGAGTCTGTTACAGCGCTGTGGAGGTGTTATGCTCCACTCATCTATGCAGAATTGTTGTAATTCAGCCACATTGGAGGGTTTTCTTTCTCATTTGTTTCTGAATTTCTTTGAATCTTGGCATGCTGTCTAGCTTTTGAGGATCTTTTGGTCTACTTCACTTCATCAAGCAGGTCCTATTTAAGAGATTTCTTAATTGTGAACAGGTGTGGCAGTAATCAGGCCTGGGTGTGGCTAGAGAAATTAACTCAGGTGTGATAAACCAGTTTTAACAGGGGGGCAAACACAGGGCCATGTAGTTTTGGATTTTGTTTTCCCTCAATAATAAATACCTTCATTTAAAAACTGCATGTTGTGTTCACTAGTGTTGTTTTTTACTAATGTTTAATGATCTGAAACATTAAAGTGTGACAAACATGCAAAAAATAAGAAATCTAAAAAAAAATTTCACACCACTGTAAATGCCAAGCATCATGTCTGGAGGAAACCAGGTAACGCCCAATACCTGGCCAATACCATCCCTACAGTAAAGCATGGTGGTGGCAGCATCATGCTGTGGGGATGTATTTCAGCAGCAGGAACTGAAAGACTGGTCATAATCGAGAGAAAGGTGAATGCAGCAATGTACAGAGACATCCTTGATGAAAACCTGCTCCTGAGCGCTCTGGACCTCAGACAGGGGCGATGGTTCTTCCAACAGGACAACGACCCTAAGCACACAGCCAAGATAACAAAGGACTCAGACTTGAACCCGATTGAACATCTCTGGAGAGATCTGAAAAGAGCTATGTGCCGATGCTCCCCATACAACCTGATGGAGCTTGAGTGAAGTTGGAGCAGTGAAGTTCTGCAAAGAAGAATGGGAGAAACTTCCCAAGCTTTTGCATCATACTTAAAAACACTTGAGATTGTAATTGGTGAGAAAGGTGCTTCAACAAAGTATTGAGCAAATCCTGTGAATACATATGTACGTGATTTTTTTTGTTAGTTAAAAATGTTTTAAATTAATTTCCAAAGATTCCAAACACACTTCTTTTATGTTGTCATTATGGGGTATTGTCTGTAGAATTTTGAGGTAATTAATTAATTGAATTCATTTTGGAATAAAGCTGTAACATAACAAAATGTGGAAAAAGTAAAGTGCTGTGAATACTTTCCAGATGCACTCTCTCTATATATATATTACTGCACGTGCCCTCGCTCTCCTTCACATTCTACAGAAGTGTTCAAGACACTGTCACACTCAGTCTCCATGGCAACCGCTCATCAAGGCCCATTGGCCGAATCAGTCTCTCATGGGAGGCTCATGATGATGACATGCTCCCAGACAGCAAAGCTATTTACTGCTGAAACACAAACACACAGAGAGAGAGAGAGTGAGAGAGAGAGAGAGAGAGAGAGAGAGAGAGAGAGAGAGAGAGAGAGAGAGAGCACTTTCAAATGATGATGTTGGTTCAGGTAATATTTAGACCACTTCACTGTATGTACACTTCAAACAGCGTCAAATGAATTTCATTTACATTTATTCGTCTACAGTCAAAAATACTCAATATATACTAAGTATATACACAATATACTCAATAACCCATAAACAAAGTGTTTGAAAGTTTATACAAATTTATTGAGCATACCTGAATCCTTTTAAGCTGAATTAGATCGTGTGGACAGTGTCAGTAATCTGGTTGAAGATGTTCTAATGGGTTAAAATGTGGATTCTGGTTGTGCTGCTGAGGTCATAGGTCTGAATTTGTTCAATACCCTCCAGTGTTGCCTTGGTTTTATGCTTCAGGATGTCATTCTGAAGGCAGAACTTCTTATAATAACCAAATCTAATGCCATGATCTCTACTTTGCAAGATGTATAACTTTCCCTCATCCTTTCAAAATACGTCTGACGTACACTGCCTGTCATAATTTTGGAAACACGTCTAATTTAAGTAAGTAAAAACACATCTTTATATGGAACGGCCTGTCCAGTCACCACACCTAAATCCTATTGAACTGCTCTGGGATGAACTGGACTACTGAAGAGGCATAGCAAAGTATTTGAGCTCAATATTTGGAAAAACAAATTCTCTGAATGCCAAGAGTGTGTTAAACTGTTGTTCATGCTAAGGGAGGATATTTGTATTTTTTTTTTACATTTATCTATTCAAAGTAAATCTTCATACGATCAAATGACCTAGTTTGTTGCAAATAAATACAAGGAACACGCATGTCTCACAAAAAACAAACAAACAAAAAAAAAGATAAGCGTTTCTAAACTTCCGACAGGCACCACACACACTATAGACATGCAGCGTGATACACAAAACCTATAAACAAAAAAGGACAAATCCTTAAAGTGCCTCTTTATAATACTGTAAGCATAGATCTTTCACACTAACTACCAGAACTGTATTATTTCATTTCTGTATTATAAACTAAGTATGGGTAATTACTATAATAAATCAATTATACAAAATATAAAATAAACATCATTCCCACACTCACATCATGGATTCATTGAGAAGAGAGGAATTTTATGAATTTGTATGGAAAACTTTATTTGATAATAAAAATAGCATTCACAGACTTCTTTTTGATAGCTACATATACATTGCGATCCATTTGAAGGAGGAAAGAAAAAGCTTTACTGGATAGGTCAACATCTACTTGTACTTAGACTAACGTTATGTATAGCTTCATGAGTCACATAAAGCTATGGACAATGTAGTATCTATATATGCATAGTGTTTCATAAAAAAGATTGGCCCATATACATGTACTGCTTTCATTTACACAGAAAAAAAGCATTGAAGTCCAGAGAACATTGCAGAGAGACCACAGACTGTATACAAGTGCTATACAATAAAAAGGCAGGCTATGCATCATGAGAGATAAGTCAGCCCCATCTCAGTCTCAGTTAATGCCTGATCAAACCCAGATCTTTCCCCAACCTTGGAAAGAACAAAAACAGATCGTCGGTCGGTCGGTCGCCTCTGGATTTTTGAAACATGCCTGATTTAAAGTATAAATTACACATATTATCTATGACTCACTTCCTCTGCTTAAGGAGTATAAACATACCATATCATGTTCCTCAAGATGGAGGGGTTCTCATAAATTCTCTTTTGTACAAGAAAAGGCAACTGTCTCATCTTTTCCACAGGTTGCTATAACTTACATACAGTAGTAAAAGTCTGTACACGCGACGGTGGCTGACAGGTTAGTGGTTCCATACAGTACTATGAAGATGGCAGCGATGCACCTTGCTGTGTTTTCCGTCGTCACGTTTAGAGTCGTCATGTCGGCTTCTCAAATCTGAAATGTTATTTACACAGGCACAAAAAAAACGCATTCATACAGACACGCATAGCTCGGCGTTAATCATACTCCAGTGCAAAGACATGGAATGGCTCAGGTGGACAGACTGTACCACATCTGCCCATGTTCAGGACTTTCTCATGGTTTACGTTTGTTATTTCCAGGCTTGCTCTCTGATTTCAAACTGAGAAAGGCATCAGCAGACACTAAGATATATTTGCTATGCCTCGAAATCCTATAGATAAATAAAAAAAAAATTATTATATGCTAAATAACATTATTGTTGTTTTTTCGGACTGCATTCAAGGTAGACGTTGGACACGATCTTATGCTTATTGTTCCTTCACTCATTGCTGATGTATGACAGCTAGTTAGAGACTTTTTGAATAACATGATGGATTCGAATTTTGGCTTGTTTAGGTCAAAAGGGGGGAATTATGGGTAGAGCAGCACTGTGAGGCAGTCCACAACATTCGAGAGAGAACTTCAGTCAGATAATCACACACAGTAGATCAAGCAACAGAATTTCACTTGGGGATTAAAAGCCTTCTTATTCACTTCATTTATGTGCCAATTTATAAAAAAAAAATAATAAAAAAATAAATACACTTTAAATATATTACTTCATTAGACAGTAGCATCGTAGTTTGTATATATATATATATATATATATATATATATATTTTTTTTTTTTATTTATTTATTTTTTTTTTTTTCAAATTTGTCTTCACTTAAGATGATCACATAGATTTGTAAACGCATGTATTCGTCCATAAAATGTACAAACACCCTTGTGCTCTGGTCTGCAAAAAATGCAGTTTTGAGGAAATATATAGAACAAACAGCATTACAAAAATTTTAAATTACTTCGAAAACGAAATGAAAGTTAACAGGGGGAAGGGGGGGGGGGACATGCTCTCGACTGATCTGACACCGATTTGCACAACAACTCACTCTCTGAGCAACACTGTAAAGATATAAAAACAAACAAACAAACAAACAAATAAACAAAATGAATAAAGGAGACATTAGATTGTTCTGTTGCTGTGTTTGTGGCTGGTCTGCAGAAGTTTCTTGTCCTGGGATAAAATGTGCAGACATAAAATAAGTCGACTGTGCAATCAATCAATTTAATTTTACACCAACCAATCGAAGAATCAGTCATTTAGCATTCATTCAAACACTCAATCAGTCACCTTATTAGGTCTTTTAAAACCAGTACGATACTTTCAGCTATCCAGCTGGGTGAGTGTTCATGGTTATGGGTTTCCCGTGCTCAGATACTGAGATCGGCTTGGTTTTCTTTGTAAAGCCGCCTCTTGGACTGGGGAATTGAAATCGTGCTGTTGGCTTTCATGGCGTTGTAGTAATCCTTCAGCCTGGGAGCGGACGCCTCTTCAAGGTAACTACTATTGCTGCTGCTGTCTGATTCTCTCCGGTATCGTCTGTGCGGTGTGCCATTGCTCCAAAACCTCTCCTCCCGCTCACAGGAAGGAAGCCCAGTCTTCAGGCCATTATTAGGTCTCTCTGGAGTGGAGGTGAGGTAGCCCTCTTCTTGGTAGCTCCGGCTGGGTGTCTGAGGTTGCCATTTCTGCTGGGGCTGATAATGCCTTTCTGGAGTTCCAATATGTTGGTTAAAAATGTGATTAGAACTGCGAGAGACTTGTTCTGGAGAATAATCGTGCTGTGAGCGTTCTGCCCTTCGGTCCATGGATTTTGCCCTACGCCGGTCCGGAGAGGAGCCGTTTTTACGTGTTGGGGAGCGATCCAAGGAGCCACGGCGTGTCTTTGTGCCTTTTCTTCTGTCTGGGGAACGATGGCGGCCTCGAGCCTCCCGGTCTGTGGCCTTCTTCCCAAAGCCACTCTCTTTTCTCAGCGTCTTGAAGAGCTTGGCAATGCCGCTTTCTGACTCAGATTTCTTGACTTTACGGCCAGACTTCTTCTTGTCGTTTTCAGGGGAATGTGAAGGGGAATGCACGGGCGAGCGGACACCTCGGGTATGTGCACGATTGTTGCTCAACGTGTGGTTCTGAGGGGGTTTGGGGTGATGGCTGTGGTACTCTTCCCTTACCAGATCCTTCTCTCGTTCACGCCCTCTACCTTTCTGCCACTGCTCCTGGGACCAGGGGTTTGTGTGGTGTTCTGATGTGTAGCTGTTCTCCAATGGGAGGTGAAAGCGGCCATTGGGCAGCAGCGTTTTCACTTCCGGAATATTTTGTGGCCCGGGTGGGGCAGGGTACCCGTCATTGGGCCCGTCTGAAAAAGGAGCATAGTTTACATTGAAATAACTAGGAATCAACATGAATAATAGGCAATACATCTTATGTTGTCTAAATCTCAAAGAATATTCCAAACCTGAAATGAATAGATCTGTCAAAAGTCCTTAGTTTTAATCAAATGTCCAAATTCTTTCAAATCAGATTTTTAACGAATTAGACAATGTTTAACTTATCCTAACTGCCTAAAACCAGATACATTTTCACCTTAATCATTATTCCATGTCATATAAGTTAATGCTGGTTTTTGCCCTATTTCTAAAGTATTGAATTCACTCAGCAAGCACAAGCTGTGCTCCACTAACAGTCATGCTATTCCAGAGAATTTCAACAATTTTGACAACACATATCTTTCACTGATCTATCACACACAAATAACAGAACATTCATGCAACGTGGGAACACACACTGTGCAAAGCTGCCTTGTGACTCGAAAGAACATATTTTTTAATACTTCGCCGTATATAGGTTGTGGATACACAGAGGACACACAAACACATAAGCAGAAAAACTTGCTACGGCTGTCAAGTAGAAACTTACCCCGAAAGAAATCCATACTTTTAACAATTTGACACAGGCAGGTACTGCAAACATTCTATGGCAAGGCGAACATGCTCTTTATCAATGTGCATCCTAACTAACTGGAAAGCACAAAAAAAAAAAAAAAAACCAGATCCTAATGAATTGGCTGATATTTTTGTTGCCTCATGAATTGTTATATCAAGGGCTATTAAATCCTTACTTATTGATATTTAGTGAATTGTGAAATATTCATCAATACACATTCTAATGTATACATTATGTTACATAAAATAGCATTAACTTTAATTGCCATTTGTACTGTCTATGATCAAATTCATAGACTCATAATAATTATGCAGTCTTGGTTTATTTTCTAAATACTGAATAAACCACGGTATATAATTTATTAATATTCATACAAACATTATTAAGAAGAATGTATTTTCAGTTTATTTCGTCCGGATAAAGACAAATATTACCACTGCTTGTCTCTTTTAATGTTATATACTGAGGACTTGCTTGTTTCTAATGCCTGCCATGATTAAAAAATTAAAAACACCTGTTTTATTTCGCAAAAATAAATGATGCATTACAGATACATCAAATGTGGTTTGCACAAGCAGTCTAATGTGTCTAGTGGCAAACAGATTAGAAAGCACATGCAAACTGTGAAAAACCAGTTACACTGTTGGTAAACCATGTGACAGATGAATACAGGTATTGCTGACAACAATCTCTGGGAAGAGTGCAGTGACAAACTAACATCAACATCATCATCATGATCACACGCATTACGCTGACATGTGCATGAGCTGAAATGCTAACTGTAACGACATACTGCTTTATGTCAGTGCAGTGCATCATGGGTAAAATAGCACAGTGGCAAAAATGAAAGCGCAGCAAACGTGAGGTGGTGTGGCGCGGTAAGGGGCTGGGATGGTGTAAGCAAAATCCACAGGCTTTAACGAGCATGACAGGGAGGATTCACAAATACAAATGGCGCACTACAAACCGTGGTCTGGGTTTGGCCCATTAGGTAGAAGCAGGGATCTCCTACTTTATCATTCCTTAGACATGAAGCGAGATGGGGAGCCATCATCGCTGAGAGAGACAGAGAGCCCAGCAAAAAATGAGACAGAGCAGAGATACACAAAAAAGAGAAGATACAGAGGAGAAATCTTTAGATGTGCAGTAAGGACAGAGAAAACAGAAAGCTATTTAATTTAGATTTTACACCAGGTTGTTCATCAGGACTAAAAAAAAAAGTGTGTTAATGAGTTCGGAGTAAACTCATTACTCATTAGTGATTTAAATGACCTGTGTGACTCTGTTATAGAAAATAAAACCTAGAGTCTTCTTATTTTTAGCTACATCTGCAGCATGGCTGCTGTGTGAAGTTGACAGTTGTTTTCCAGCTGTGCTAATGCGCATCCTCAGAAATGAAGCGGTGTGAAACATGACAGCAGACCACCGGTAAATTGCATACTTGTTCAAATAACTCTTCAAACCTAGCAAAACGGTGTGTGTGTGTGTATGTGTGTGTGTGTGTGTGTACTAATCCTTTAGATTTCTAGATTAATAAATAAATTATAATGTAAGGTCAGAGCTTTTGACCTGAGACAATGATCATGACAACAGAGCCAATCAGGCTGTGCATTAAATCACTAAAATGTTGACTTGTTCGTAAAAAAATGTAAAGGCATGTAAAGTTTTGGATTTGATGTGCCATCTAGTGGATGTGTGAACAATGCTGTATGTCTTGCTGTTGCTTCTGCGAGTATAAACTCACAGTATAAAGTATAAACTGGTCATAAGCTCACAGATACGATACCTGAGTAAAGCACCGGTGATTGCGAGTTCTGAGAATCCTGAAGGTATATTGCATTTTTTCAATAAACAAAAAAAAAAAACAATTGTGGGAGTTATTCAAAACAGCCCCATGCACACCTTCAAAACCAGATAAACACTGTTCTTTTAAAATAGGCTAATGATACAAACAAAAGTTTACATATTGCATTTCTCTTTTCGATAAAATATACAATTGAGTCCTGTTTTGAATATTTTGTATTGATTTATTTTGGGTTTCAAATTGATTTCCTGTAGCACTAAGTCAGTTTTGTTTATACTTAAATAAGACTAACTAAACTAATAAAACGAAGGAAATATTTGTAATAAAATGTTTTGGAAAAATGTATAAACGTGTTGGTTATTAGCATATACTATGTATATGCATATAGTATTTTACTTAAAGGAAGTTTATATTTAAAGAAATAAAACTGAAAAACAATGAAAACGTTACATTTACCCAATAAGGTTCCACACAGGAGAAATTACAGGAAAGTTACATAGAAGAGTAGAGAAATAGGGAACAATTTAGAGGACTCAGAAATACAAAAAATCATCATAAATAATTATATATGTGTATCATACCCACCATATTCAGGCACAGAGCCATCGCCTCTCTTCAAGACCAGTCTCGCTCGCCGACCTCCGTTCTTGATGAGCTCGATGGCACGGGAATGTTTCATGTTCTTAGTGCTCTCTCCATTAATCTCCAAAATCTCATCTCCCACCTGAATGACAGAAGATGTAAACATTTAAATATTAAACATTTTCTGATAGGTGAAATTCAGGTATAAATTGTAAAAAAAGTAGTTAAAAAACGTTTAAAACAGTATTTTTAAAACCACAATATCCATGTATGGTTTTTTTGGTGATTTTTTGTGTGCCATGTTCAAGCATGTTACCAGTTAAAAGTTAATGTGAATAATCAGTATTAAGGTACAACTTTATAACTAATACAGTTTAAAGATATGCCAAAAGTTACGAATGTCCAGCAGAATGCCATGACATGATTGTAAACCCTGGACTCACCCTCATCTTGCCGTTTCTCACTGCTGCTCCATCTTCTGCAAGTCTCAACACATACAAGTCCATGTTATACTCCTTCCCTCCTCTCAGGCTGAAGCCAAAGCCCTTATTGTCTCTCTCCAAGTCCACAGAGTAATACTCAGCATCCTGCATTTACACACATTAAACAGAAATGAAGCTCAAGGCAGCATCGGGGCAGTACGACTGCAGCAAAATGAGATCTCGTAGGCAAGGTACAGCAGTGTATCCTCCCAATGGGAAGGGCACTAAATAAATTCCATTTTATATTTAAGCTTATACTTAGTTAGCCAAGTTGAGGTACATATGATTAAAGTACCAAACTGATGGCCTTACATGTTTTAGCACAAATCAGAATGTGGATAAATGCCACAAACCTGGACTACTAAAGAGCCAACCGAGCACTCTCCTGCATTACTTCCCATAAGTCCCTTCGCAGCGTGCGCCTGGACTAACTGAGATCATTCCCAACAAATCATAAAATGATTGTGATTCTTTTTCCTACATGGCCTCAGCCCTATTACCAAAATAACATCATGCATTGTTGACATGTACATTACAGCACAGTGAAATTGTTTCTTATCTCGGATTATTAGAAAGTTGGGGGCCAGAGCGCTGAGTCAGCCACTATACAGTTTCCCTGGAGCAGAGAGGGTTAAGGGCCTAGCATTGGCAGCTTGACGGTGCTGGGGCTTAACCCCCAGCCTTTTTATCAGTAACCCAGGGAGTAAAAGAGAGAAGAAATGTAGCACTTACTTGATGTGACACTTGCATTCCAGTTTGGGGCGGAGCCTGTTTCACTTTGTTGTTTCTGTAGGGAAATGAAAATGGAAGACTATAAAAACAACCTTTAAGCAGCAAATCAGTCAGCTTGTAGAAATATAACAAAAGTACTTCCTCAGTACATCAGAGAAGACTGTGTGTGTGTGTGTGTGTGTGTGTGTGTGTGTGTGTGTGTGTGTGTGTGTGTGTGTGTGTTTGTGATTTGATCTAGGGTTAGATAGATAGATAGATAGATAGATAGATAGATAGATAGATAGATAGATAGATAGATAGATAAATAAATAAATAAATAAATAAATGTAATCATTTTGTATGTGACTCTGTGTAAGTGTAAGCAGAGATTTTCACTCACCTGGACTCACTGTTGCTTTGAGGTGTGTGTGTGGTGGTGATGGTGGCAATCTTCTCAGCATTGGTCAGCAGGGCGGCATTTGAAGATTCTTTTTTTTTTTTTTTAAAGAGACAAAATCATGTCACCAGGTAAAAATAATTGAAACAGATGATCAAACAGACTACAAGCTTAATATCTTAATATTTCCCAATGCTCTGGTACCCTGCAATAAGTTCTTTCTTGCGGTCCCTTCCCTCTCTATTTCCCCTGTGTTGACAGAGATAAAAATAGCTACTCCTGTCAGAGTCTTTAACACAAACTGCCATCCTCCTTGTGTGTGTGTTTGTGTGTGCAGTCAACAATCCTACAGTTAAAATTTGTTCTCGAGGTGCAGCGTGCCCTTTTCTCTCGTTCTCACAGAGATATTTATGAGCTACACGGTTAAACGGCAGTGAACACACACTTACTGTTCTACAGATGTTTGCACTCACTCATCAGCAGACCCCAAGTACTGCACTGTTGTGCTATTTGATCACGTACGTCTATATTTCTTTATTTCTTTGTCTACAAATACAAATGCACGTGCTCTACATTATTTCATTTTGTTAATTACATGGGACTGAACTGGTTGGAGAGTAAGAACTGGATTGAGAGTGAACCTGAATCAGACTTGAAGAACCTTCCTTGTTAGTTTAAATTGTTCTAAACATGTTCCAAAGACGTCTATTTGTTTCTTGGCAGGAAAAACAGGATCAGGTCCAATAATGAAAGGCTTCAGTGACACCAGGGCCTTATTACATCACTATTTATTTTATTGGTAAAAATAATAAACTAAAGCAAACAGTCCCAAGCAATGATTTCTTTGGGCGGTTCTACGTGCTGATCTAAAAGGGATGAAATATGTAACTGTTATCCCGACGTTGTCTTTGTCTATGACCATGTCTTTGTGCTGTGAACAGACACTGTAGGATATGGCTATCAATTCTATAGTTATTAAGTTCCTGCCAAGCAAATAAGTAGTAAATGAGTACATTTATACCAAAAAAAAGGTTGGTTTTATCATTCGCAGCAGCACCTTGTCACTTGACCTCTATTATACTGCTACTTGAATACTGAAAATTAGCTGTCTTGAGATGAGTTTGCTGATAAGCTTCTGTTTTTTTTTTTTATCTGATTATTACTGAGTACAAATGTCAGAGGACAATTAAAGGCTGTCTGTACATATTTTGTAGAAGGTTGCAGACAACATTAAAAAGTGATTTTGGAAAAAGGTAACGTGCGATTGCAGGTTGTCTAAGCAAATCCTTATATTTTTTAAATCGGTTTGTGGAACAAATATGAAATTCAGTTTGGATAGGTGTTTTTTTTTTTTTACAATCTGATGATTTAAAACTCACCATCTCCTGGGATGATGCGCAGTGTTACTGTGTTTCCAGCCTCTTTGATCAGGTTAACAATGTCCGAGTGTGATTTGTTGGTTATGGAGCAGCTGTTGACGGCAAGGATGCGATCGCCCACCTTCAGCTTCCCACAGCGATCCGCTGGACTGGCCTCGATGATCCGCCCTATTTTATGGGGCATGGCCACACATGTATTTCCAGCTGCTGCATCAACAGCAGTGTGTGTGTGTGTGTGTGTGTGTGTGTGTGTGTGTGATAGAAGACAGGAAGGCACATAGCAATGTACAGGATCACAGCAATGAAGAGAAAGGTGTATTTTGCACCAGAGACCATAATTTGTTTCCCAAGGTTGAAGACGCAGAGAAAGGGGAAGAAAAGGGAAGGAGAAAAAACGGAAGAACAGAATTAATTCAACAATCAATCAAGCCAAGCCAGCTCCTCTAATATCACTTATCATCCAAATCAAATAATCTAGTCAAATCAGGCTCCAGTTAATTTGACATGTAATTAAGCTGATAGCAAGAGGCAAATCACTGCAAGTCATTATTCAGGTGGAACAAAGCTCTCATCCACCAACACTGTAGATTGGTGTGTGTTTTAATTTAATGCCCTGTGCATGCATACCTTTAAATCAAACAGCTGGCTGATGTAAAAGAGAGGGCGAGGAGGTACAGAGGTGTAAATCAAGGCAAATGCATGTTTGTGGTTATAAATAACTGTCATGTAAAACAACTCTAATCAGAATATCACCTTTGTCAGCAGTGCTTCTTGGAATTTGTAAACACGTACGTGCGCGCGCGCACACACACACACACACACACACACACACACACACACACACACACACACACACACACACTCTGTCTCTGCACTTTAATAGATGGTTATAAAAACATTACCATGAATTCTCTATTTTTATTCTGTCATGTATCCTCACTTATACCACTATATAAGTATAAATCAAGTGCACCATGCAGCAATTTTCAGTGTGGCTTAAATGATTACTTACACACATACACTCCTCACACACACACACACACACACACACACACACACACACACACACACACACACACACACACACACACACACACACACACACATACAGCCAGTCCCAAAGCACAGACCCAGCAGAAATACAGCATCTGTTGCGGTCTATTCGAACACCCATCAATTAACTTTGGTTTAGCCTATGCTAATGAGATCATTATCATTCTCCACAGAATTGTGAGGCTTTCTGAGTTCTCGGTGAGACCTTGTGTTGACACTGCGTCAGCAGATCACGTACGTGCAACCCCCCCACCCAAAATTCATCTCTGTTTAATTGACCTTGTTTTATTAGCCATCGATTTACCAAAGTGGTGTAGACGGCATGAATTGCATTTGGTAAACAGTGTGATGAACATGCTCTTACCAAATGTGGTGCCGGCATCAGGCCGTGACACTGATGAGACAATGACAAAGCCAAAGCCTTCGTTCTCGCCCCTCTGGATCTCGACGTCGTATGGCTGTAGCGCAGTGGGCATGGCGGGCATCACGGCGGGGACCACGGCACTGCCGCTTCCTCCTCCACCACCGCTACCAATGCCACTGGTGGAGCCTGAGCCCGAGCTAACTGTGTTCAAGGAGTTCTGGCTGCCCTGTGGTGTGCGCTTCTCTTCAGTCAGAGATGGGGCCTGAGTGCTGCTGTGGTGAGATGAGGCGGGGGAAGGGGGAACATCTCCCTCACCCTTACACACTGCAAACAAACAAACAAACAAAATGATTTGCGAGATCGAAAACAGGATTAACTTCAACGATAACATTTTACATCCTATACCTTTCTTTCCCAAACTGCTACCACAATGTTGGAGGCACACGATTGTTCACGATGTCTATGGAAGTAGTAACATGTAGCAGATGTTCCCTTCACTTAGACTAGGAGATGCAAACCTATTCCAGCCTGACAATGCCCTGACAAAGGCTGTGTGTGTATTTTTTTGCATGCTTGTACCTCCGTAGCTGGTTTTGCGACGGACCGTGAGATTGACGTGGCCCTGTTTGGCAGCTTGCTGCATGAGCTGCACAACCAGTTGGTGGGATTTGCCCACCACGGCTGTTCCGTCCACACATATCAGCTCATCCCCAGAGCGCAGGCGTCCATCCTCGTCTGCCGCGCCGTACTTCACTATGTGACCAATGTAGATCTAAAACACACAAATGCACACAGACATAGTATTAGCTTCTCTCTCTCTCTCTCTCTCTGCAGTTATTAACATACTCTTTCTCACAATCAAATAAAAAAGCTTTAGCTATTGCTGTAAACACATTGTGATACTTTTAGCATGTCTGGATAAGAAAAGTCAGACTATTGATCTCTGTGTGAATGAGGCTGTTTAAAGCTATTGGAAAAGCACGTATTTGTGTCTAATTAGTTTCTAAGAGAATTTAGAGTATAGATGATTCATAGAACAGCAAAATGTGTGAGCGTCTCACCGGTTCTCCAGGTTCATTCCCGCCAAGGATCCTGAAGCCAAATCCTGTGTCTTTCCTCCAGAGAAAGATGTCCTGTTCTTGAGAATCTGGCACTAAAATATGAAAAGATCAGCGATAAATGAATGAATAAACGAATAGGAAATCTAGAATTAACGAAACAATATACAACAATCAATATATAACAATGTACCTGCATACCGGACACTTGCATAAAAAAATAGCTGTAAGGTTTTATTTAGCAACACATACTGATGTGTAATAATATCACAATAAAGCCTTTCCAGTCTTGCAGACATGCATACACACTCATTATTTAAATAGCTATTTTTTGCTCTCACTCTCAAACACATATTCTAATGCATATGTACCCTGTCTCTCTCTAGAGATCGGAAAATGGGGTCAGAGAGAAAGACATGGAGAAGGAGAACACAAAAACAAAGCTAAAAAAAGCTGAAAGCTGGTCTTTCTGCTATTATATCTAACCAAGCACACTATACAGCTTATATACATATATACACACACGCGTGCGGCGTGGAACAGATCAATTTAATGTTAAATGTACGTAGTGTAGTTATGAATAAAAATTCTAGAAATCACAAAAAAATATGTAAAAATATTTTCATTTATTTAATTTCAATTAAAAGCAAAATAATCATGTATTCTTTTAATAATTAATTAAAGGCCAAAAAAAAGGGACTACCCTTGTATGACTAGGCACAGAGGGAAGGTAAAAAAGAGACTCTCATGGATATCCGTCCAAAAGTGTAAAAATGCCAGACCAGTAGGGGAATATAACTGGCAATTGCTCAAGATCACGTGTGTGAACGACTATGTGGTGGGTGGCGGTTCGGCAGATTGGTCCCAATTCCCACATCTCATTAGTCTGCCCCTGGCCCTTACCTGGTCCAATCAGACCCCACACTGGGCAAAAAAGGCAGAATCTACGCCAATCAGAATGCAAGACATTTTCCACACGGACAAACAGCAAAATGGACCCCGCAGAAAGCTCAGCACGAGCCGTTTAAAGAGCGTGTCTGAAGCGCCTGGCTGACACCCCAAAACCCAGCACTGAACGTTTAACTGTCCTAGCTGCTCCTCGCGGATCATTTAACAAGCCTGACTGGGTGCTGGCAGCAACAGTGGACACTTGTAAGGTACCAAATGCTGCTATTAGTGAACAATCTGCCATGCAAAACACACACATGCACATACACACATGCACACATGCACACACACACACACACACACACACACACACACACACACACACACACACACACACACACACACACACACTTGGACACTTCTAGCCATCAGTTCCTAATGAATTATAGATAACAGGGTGCATATTTTACATTTATAATTCGTTTGCAGGCAACATGAATGGCTGCGAGATGAATGGCTCCAACATGAATATGGCTCCTGACATGTCTGAGTGACATAACCATACATTTCCAACTTTAACACTCCTGGTGTGTGTTTGTCCACAAAGGGCTAATAGAACAGGTATTTTTAACCAGCTATCCTGCTGTAATATACTACTGCATTAAACAGCCACTCACAAGACACAAGATTTCATCACATTTTTCAAGTTTAGCCTTGCCTGCTTCTCATATCGACTTTACCAATGTGTGGGAGGATGTGAAAGGGTTATACATAATGTATAAAAGAGTTAGCAAAAGAGAAAGAGAGAGAGAGAGAGAGAGAGAGAAAGAGAGAGAGAGAGAGAGAGAGAGAGAGAGAGAGAGAGAGAGAGAGAGAAAGGGGGGGGCAGTTATGAGACCTCATTAGTATTAATAGATTCTATATCAAAAATGTATCTAATAGAAACGCACACACAAACAGAATATGAATTTCCAAACAAAATTAGACCTACAGTCATATTCATATACATTTTTGCCAAAATCACTTCATCTGCATACCATGTTATAGAAAGCACACAGCCACAGGATATTTAATAATAATAATAATAATAATAATAATAATAATAATAATAATAATAAAAATATGTTACCAGTTCTTCATCATGCAACATAGAAATTTCCTGGAAATGTTTATCCTGTGTGTTAATGTGCCAAAATACTAGGTTCATAACATGCTACATTCATTTAGATAAAAGACATAAAAGACATGTTTGGCTGTAAATGGTTAAATCATTTAGTATAAATTTCAAATTGGATTTTTAAAAATTTGACATTAAATGCACTGATTTATATATATATATATATATATATATATATATATATATATATATATATATATATATATATAAAAAAATACCTCAATTTTGCCCTTTTGATTTTAAAATAAATGAAACTGACTGAAAAAGCAAAATCGAGACTGTGCATGTACTTCAGCCTAAAAAAACTCAACCACCCAGGAAGGAGGAAATACTTCAAATTATTTTGTTTTTCATCCTTACATCTAAGGGAAAATTATTGCAAAGAAAAAGCTGGAAAAAAACTCATTAGGTAAGAAAAACAGGCACTTCTGATTCAGTCATCATTTTGCGTTACTCACTTCGGCTCTCGTACATGCTCCTGGACTGCGCCCAGATCTTAAAAGGATCTGGTTTCTTCTGAAGAGTGCCATTGGTGGGCGGCTCCAACGGAGGCAAGCTGGGAAGTGGCTGGGTTGGAGGAGGGGGCACTGGGGGCGGAGCTGCCAGCGTCTCACTGGGCACAGGGGGCACGGCAGGTACGGCGCGAGCCGGTGAATCTGTGTGGGTGCTGCGATGGCTGCACACGCTGTGCTGAGAGCTTCCTTGGCTGTCCTTCCTTTCCAACTGCTGACAGACAAAGACAGAGGTGGGAGAGAGAGAGATAGAAAGTTGGAGGGGGATGGCAACCAGGCGAGAGACGAGTTCGAGAGGAACGTGGGTTTGCAACAGCAGAAGTCAGCTCCTGTCTACATTTCACTGATGCAACTCCATGTAAATCATCAAGTGACCCTGGTGGAGGGTGGGGTGGGGGGGGGGGGGGGGGGGGGGGGGAGACAGAGAGAGAAACAGAGTTGCTTTGCCAGCACTCATCACTGGACTCTCTTCAGACTTCAACAAAGGTGTTCGGAAGTGACCCGTAACACGAGACAACGTCAGAGGACCAGCCTCTGACTTGGACACGAGCAAAAGCCATAACGGAGAGTTGCATGGGATTACTGAGATGGAGAGAGAGAGAGAGAGAGAGAGAGAGAGAGAGAGAGAGAGAGAGAGAGAGAGAGAGATCAGGGGATGTTGGGGTTGAGTATGAAAACAGATAAAGCCAGGAATCAAATGAAAGGGAAGAAAAGAAGGAGAAGTAGGAAGCGCTGCAAGGTCGTCCTTTTGTGCATCTGGATATATGTGTGTGTGTGAAAATGTGTGTATTCTTGTTGCTTTGAAACCCACACAGGTCTTTCAGTTCTTTACAGGAATATTCACCTGACTCTCCCTCCCTCGTTCCTTCTCTCCCTCCCTCTCTCCTGACCTCCATCTAGTTGCATAAATATTACTAAAGCAACAGATGACAGCTTAGACTTTACAGTCCTCACCAAAGTACAATACCATCCTTAGATTTTAAATGCTCCATTTATGGCCGTTCTTATGGGGCTCACACACACACACACACACACACACACACACACACACACACACACACACACACACACACACACACACACACACACACAGCTGAGGCTCTTAAAGTCAGATCCTAAAGCACAAATAATCGACCTTCACAATCTCTCTGCTCAGAAGCTGAAAGCACTACAGTGCCTACACACCCACTTGTCTCTCTTGCTCATCATGTCTCCTTGTCTTTCACTCTTTCTCTCAGCTTCTCAGGTTAAACCATGCCTCATGTAGTTATTTGGAATAGCAATAATTCCAAAGACAAACCTCATTCATTCATAAAATTACAACTTTATTACACTGTATAGATATTTAGATGTAATTCTGGATCTCCTGCATTCTAATGGTGTTTCATTTTAATGAGCTGTGTACCATCTAAAGATCTAAGCTCTTTTAAACTACTACTGATGATCATGAATGATCTAATTTAACAAATTACACCCAAAAAAACAACAACCCTGAACCCCTGTGTTCTATCATCTTGGATTTTCTGAATCTGTCATTTATTGCAATAAATAATAAAGTCTTGCCTAAGGAGCATATCATGTGACTTCACTTGCAAACAGAAACATGATTCAGCACATATGCTTTTGGTTGGTTGGGGAAGTGAAACAAGCAAACAAACACAAACAAAAACTTTATCTACACGATCTTAATTTCCTGAGTTGAGGTTTCTTTAAATTATTATTAAACTGTCTCTTTTCCCCTCTACCTCTGTCTACTCACAAACACACTTTTACACTGCACTACACTTTTTGCTCGTATACTAAATAAGAGAAGGGAGGAAAGATGTCGAGTGGGAAATTGGCACACATGAAGTCTCCTTTTGACACTTGCGATTCAAAAAGCAACAGCAACTCTGAAAATATGACCGGAGGAAAAGAAACCATGACAGAGAAAAGAGAAGAGAGAAGAGAAGGGGGGGGGGGGGGAAGTAAAGGGGAAGAGAAGGAAGTAAAAGAAAAAATAAGAGAAGAGGAGAGAAGAGAAGGGAGAAAAAGAAAGGAGAAGGAAGGAAAATAAAGGAGAAGAGAAGGAAGGAGAGGAGACAAGAATAGAAGAGACGAAAATAAAAGAGAACAAAAGGGAAGAAAAGAAATAAGAAAAGAAAAGAAGAGAAAAGAGGAGAGGAGAAGATAGGAAAAGAAAGGAGAAGAGAGGAAAAGAAATGAGAAGAAAAGAGAGGATATCAAAGGAGAAGAAATGAGAAGAGAAAAGAGGAAAAGAAAGAAGGATAGAAGAAAGGAAAAGAAAGGAGGAGAGAAGGAAGGAAAAGAAAGGAGAAGAGAAGGGAGGAAAAGAAAGAAGAAGGGAACAGAGGAAAAGAAAGGAGAAGAGAAGAGAGGAAAAGAAAAGAGAAGAGAAAAGAAGAAATGAGAGGAAAATAAATGAGAAGAGAAGAGAAGAGAAGAGAAGAGAAAAAAGGAAAAGAAATGAGAAAAGAACAAAAAAAAGGAGAAGAGAAGGGATGGAAAAAAGAGAAGACAAGAAAGGAAAAGAAAGGAGAAAAGAGGAAAAGAAAGGAGAAGAGAAGGGAGGAAAAGAGAGGAGAAGAGAAGGGAGGAAAAGAGAGGAGAAGAGAAGGGAGGAAAAGAGAGGAAAGGAGAAGAGAAGGAAGGAAAAGAGAGGAGAAGAGAAGGGAGGAAAAGAGAGGAGAAGAGAAGGGAGGAAAAGAGAGGAAAGGAGAAGAGAAGGAAGGAAAAGAGAGGAGAAGAGAAGGGAGGAAAAGAGAGGAAAGGAGAAGAGAAGGAAGGAAAAGAGAGGAGAAGAGAAGGGAGGAAAAGAGAGGAAAGGAGAAGAGAAGGAAGGAAAAGAGAGGAGAAGAGAAGGGAGGAAAAGAGAGGAAAGGAGAAGAGAAGGAAGGAAAAGAGAGGAGAAGAGAAGGGAGGAAAAGAGAGGAAAGGAGAAGAGAAGGAAGGAAAAGAGAGGAGAAGAGAAGGGAGGAAAAGAGAGGAGAAGAGAAGGGAGGAAAAGAGAGGAAAGGAGAAGAGAAGGAAGGAAAAGAGAGGAGAAGAGAAGGGAGAAAAAGAGAGGAAAGGAGAAGAGAAGGGAGGAAAAGAGAGGAAAGGAGAAGAGAAGGAAGAAAAAGAGAGGAGAAGAGAAGGCAAACACACCAATGACCTTAAACCAATTTTTTTTTTTTTTACTAGAGAACTTGAATGTTACATGTCTTCTATATAAAACACATTATTTCTATCTGAAGAATTGGATTATTTTTTTAGATTTCTGTATCACCTTGTAAACAGTTTTCCAACAGTAAAGTCTTTCTAATCAGACTCATTGAAGTGAACAATAAAGACAAGTGTGATAAAACATTCGGGGTTGTTACTCACCACCACTTTGGGACTCCTCTTGGCCTGGACCACCCCTGTGAAACAGCGGCACAGAGAAAGAGAAAGCATTAATACCTCTCTTCTCAGTCCTGCCCTCCACCCAAAAAAAAAAAAAAAAAGACAAATAATGACAAACAAGTGTGAAGCCTCAGAAACCCAGGGAGCCTGGTGCGTGCACGCATTCCCTGCCTCTTTCTCTCTCTCTGGCACACGCTCTCTCCTTGTGCTTTGGGAGCATGTATGAAGAGGAGGCACGTTTGTGACGCTGGTACGCCTCTCCACCAATCTCTGATTCTCAGTGAGGGAGCAAAAGAAAAAGGGAGGGGAAGAGAGAGAGGGAGAGGAGAGAAGAACGAGCAAAGGAATGATGCTGCTACATCCAGGAGAACGCTGACTTTTTTTTTGCACACACTATCATGTATGTGTGTGGGTGTGTATGTGTGTGTGTGTATGACCTATAAACATCCTATATGGCTTTGAGAGCAAGACACTTTCATTCCATCTCCTCCTCTCTTCTCTGCCCTCTGTCTCTCATGGTAATACCCACCCAGCCCCTTGTTTCTTTTGCTTCTTCCAATAAGACCCAGACACCACACCCACCCACACACGTTCTAATATCGCACTTCCCGTTCCAATCAACATATACATGTACACACTTGTATCTCATCACTCTGAGACGGCTCTCTAAAACAAATCAAATCAAAGTCACACAGGTTATTCGCAATCGTTTCTTCTCTCCATCCGAGCCCTTATACGGACTCCTGGATTCCAAAACATTTGAATTAGCATATAAGCGTACGTATGTGTGATGCCACTTTCTTGTTGCTTACATAATATAAACCACAGCTTGCGTCTTCATGAATATTCGGTTTCATATTCACAGCGAGAGGCGCATTCATTCTTTATGCTTTTCTTACTCACGGGGGACTTCAGAGGTTTCCGAGGGAGGAAAAAGAAGCCCTGCGCTGAAACCATTCAAAACTTCAGAGTCGTATTTCTGCCTAAAGTACGTGCCTGTGAATCGCTCTTTGCCTGAGTCATTAAATGTTAAAAGTGCTCTCTCGTTCGCTTCCGCTCCTTTTCTCTGGCTCGCTTCCCATTTTAGAACTCTTGCAGACTTTCGGGCTGCATTGACATTACACTGTCGTATGAGCACCAAATAAAATTAATTGCTTTCCAATTCCCAAAAAAATATAGATAGAATATAATCTTTTTTTTACTGCTGATAATATTTACTGATCAGGCATAACAATATGACCACCTGCATAATATCATGTTGATCCTCCTTTTTTGCTGCCAAAAGCAATTTGTGCTACAGGAGCTCGTCTGTCGGATCGGACAACGAGGACCAGCCTTCGCTCCGCACGTGCATCAACGAGCCTTGGTTCACCACTGTCCCTTCCTTGGAGCACTTTTGGTGGGAACATCCCACAAGAGCTGCAGTTTTGGAGACGCTCTGCCCCAGTCGTCTAGACATCACAATTTGACCCTTGTCAAACTCAATCAAATCCTTACGCTTGCCCATTTTTCCTGCTTCTAACACATCAAATTTGAGGACAAAATGTTTACTTGCTGCCTAATAATATCCCACACACTAACAGGTGCCATGATGAAGAGATACTCAGTGTTATATTTATTTCACTTGCACAATGTTATGACTGATCGGTGTATCTATATATTAATCAATCAATCAGCTGTTCATATTCAGGTTTTCTTTTTTGCTGTCATTTCGCTGTCTTTTGTCAGCAGCAGCTTTTTAAAAAAAAGACTACCAGAAAAGCAGTTTATACAGTTCATCATTTGTTGAGCTGTCAACTGACCTTCGGATCGAATAATCTAACAGATATAAGCACGTAGTAATTCATCATGGCCATTGGAAGCGTTTCACACCTACAGCAATTCGCATTTTCCTTTTACCCATGTATAAACTCATTAGTTTGCTAACTAAAAAGCTAATTGGTGTTCTTACTAATTACTATCTTAGCTATCAGTTTAAGGTTCCAGATATTAAGTTTGAACTTGCATCACAATGTCTTATGAGTAGATCCTTCACACTACATCAATATTAATCAGACAGTGTACAAGGTGTCTACACCTCACTGCTTATCCATGCATGTCGTAGAGAAGTAAATGAACTTTTGAAACAGCATGGTGCAGAAAACTGAAAGCATCCAGTGAGAGCAGAAGTGATGATAGGATTGAATGGAGCGTTAGAAGAAAATGTACAGTAACAGAAACAAATTCAAATTTGTGACAAACTTTGAATTTGAATTTGAAATAACCACTCTAGAGAAAAGTGGGCTACAACCCACATTACGATCCTCTCTTGTCAGCCAAGACCAGAAAAATGAGTGGGCTCAAGCTGACCGAATCTGGACGGTTATAAATTGAAACTAGATTGAAACTGTAACTATGAGGCAGGATGATTGCGTCTGTCATCAGCAAGTCTAGTTCTTCTTGCTATTAAATTGTATTTCAGAACTACACTTAAAGATAAATATACATACAAAGTTGAAGGAAACTCATAACCTTTGCTGTAACCTTGATCCTGTTTGCGTCATTTTTATCATCTGGTTACAGTGATAATTCCATATTAATCCTACAGCATTTAGCAATTTGTTCTTGAGCTATAGTGTTAATGAGGTTCTTGGATGGATGACCTGAAAACATAATGCCTCTCCCACTCAGTGAAGGAGGCATAAAATCACTGCCTGGCCCTTTTCCCAAAGTGTCTGGTTTCGATGATGAATGGCTCTGAATGGCATACACTTAGCTAACGATAAAACAGATTCAAAAATGATTTAGCAAAGATGATTTTCTTATATCATCACCCCCTATTATGATTTACTCCTTACATATCAGTGACAGCAAATTAGCTTCCAGGCGTATCCCTCCACACCTACAGTAACACCACTGGTTTCCTCACGCGCATAAATAAACGCACGAGACGCCGCTCAGAAGAAGTTGCATGTAAGTGCTGCTGTGTTAATTGGACTCACTAATTCCTTCCTTAAACTGATCATCGATGGCTCCTCTGTGGAGATCGTCAAGAGCACCAAATTCCTTGGTGTTCACCTAGCAGAGAACTTCACTTGGTTATTCAACACCATCTCCATCACCAAGAAAGCCCAGCAGCGCCTCTACTTCCTGAGAAGGCTGAGGAAAGACCATCTTCCTCCCCCATCCTGACCATGTTCCACAGAGGGACCATCGAGGGCATCCTGAGCAGCTGCATCACTGCCTGGTTTTGGAAACTGCCCCATCTCGGATCGCAAGACCCTTCAGAAGATAGTGAGGACAGCTGAGAAGATCCTTGGAGTCTCTCTTTCCTCCATCAAGGATATTTACACCACACACTGCACCTGCAAAGCCAACAGCATTGTAGACGACCCCACACACCCGTCACACACACTCTTCACCCTCCTGCCATCAGGGAAGCGGCTCCGAAGCATTCGGGCCGCCACATCCAGACTGTGCAACAGTTTCTTTCCTCAAGCCATCAGGCTTCTCAACACAGAACTGAACTGAAACTCATGCACACACACACACACACTCAACTGTGTGACTGATATCCACAACACGGACTCAACACACACTCGTACTCACTTCACACATCCATGTCTTCAGTACCACCCCTATTATATTACCTCATTATTACAAACTGTTTACATGCTGTTTTTGCACATCTTTTCGACTGCTGCTATTGTAATTTTGCACAAACCCTTTTGCTTACATTTTGTTTCATTACCTGTTCACTCCTGTACTCAGTTCTCTTTTACACACCGCACTGTGTAATATACAGTAGGTTTACTGCCGGCGCTTTCTTTGTTTTGTGTATTTGTCCTACACTGTCTTGTGTTGTCTCTGCACTGTTTGCACCAGGTTGCACACGATGCACTTGATGTGGCGAGGACACTTACTAGTCCTTAGCTCTGTGTTTTCTGTGATGTAGCTTTATGTTGTTAAATGTAGGGTTCTGGAGGAACTAATTTCGCTGTGTACTGCGTCAGCTATATATGGTTGAAATGACAATAAAAGCTTCTTGACTCTTTTGACTCTTGACTGCTCTAGACGTGGCTTGTGAAAGCACGAATGCAGGGCTTGTGTGTTTGTGCGCTGCATGTTCTTATGAGAGATCACTCCGAGGAGGTGGACAAGAAGCCAGAAAGTATATGTGTGTATGTGATAGAATCTATGTATAGCAGCAATGTTTTCCAGATAATCCGATCGTGATTCTGAATTTGGGAGGATGTGTGTGTGTGTGTGTGTGTGTGTGTGTGTGTGTGTGTGTGTGTGTGTGTGTGTACGCGTGCATGTGTGCGTAATTGTGTGGGAGACTTTTGCATCTTGTACATCCTTGGAAAGATGTCCTGACCATCTGTCTCAAAAAGCACACACACACACACACACACACACACACACACACACACACACACACACACACACACACACACACACACAAGCACATATTCATACACAAACTCATGGAGGTTAAAGTCAGCAGGTCTTCATCAAGTATCTCTTCCACACTTTTCCGACTCGTCTTCTCCTCGTCCTATTTCTAGCCTGAAGAGAATGCATGGCAGATGCAATAGCCCTCTTTAAGCACTTGAACTCATGATGTAGCTTAACGCAGACGTGATTAAACCTAGTAATGAATCTAAACATCCACTCATCTATATGTAGGAGTGTCAGTAGAGCAGCATTAGAAAATCAAATCCACCACTACAAACAAGCCTACATACCCGGAATAGCATTCAGACCACGCAAAGAACGTGTCAGATTATAAAGAAACCCACCATCAAAGGTGGCAAAAGTACACACATCCTTCACTCAAGTAGAAGTAGAGATACTCATGTTTTAAAAGTCTCTGGTAAAAGTTGAAGTACTGACTACACTTTATCACTCAAGTTAAAGTAAAGAAGTTTGGGCTCTGACATGTACTTCAGTAAAAAGTAGTCATTAGTACTACCTGTTTTAGTGTCACGCTGGTAACTGAAACTCACATCATATTACAGTTTTTTCTGAATGCTTAAGCGCTAATCGTGATTCTTGTAGCACAATTTCTAAAACTATTAATACGTATAGCAAAACCACTCACTGAGTTTGCAAAACTAAAAGCACAAACACTGCTTTGCACTCAGTTTGCAATTTTGTAACACACACTTTGCCAAACTGTAGGCACAATTCACTGCACAACACTCTTTTTGCAGAACTTTAAACACAACTCACTGCTTACACTCAATTACCAAATTTCCAACACACTCCTAGCAAAATTATACACATGTATGGCTATCATTAACACTATTTTGCCAACTGTCTGGCACACTTTCACATGTGAAAACTGTTTTAGATAATTAGTTCACTTTGCAATCAGCCTATGAACTATAAATAAGCCACAGGTAAGCTGTCTGTGTGGAGTACAATGGAAGGAGCAGTAAGAGTGAGAAGAGTGAGAATCAGAGGAGGCCGAGGAGGCCGAGGGAGAGGACGTGGAGGTGAAGAAGTTGGAGGAAGAGGACGTGGAGGTGAAAAAGCGAGGGGGTTAGAGGAAGTTAGAGGAAGAGGACAAGGAGGAGCAAGAAGAGGCCGAGGAGGCCGAGGGAGAGGACGTGGAGGAGCAAGAAGAGGCCGAGGAGGCCGAGGGAGAGGACGTGGAGGAGCAAGAAGAGGCCGAGGAGGCCGAGGGAGAGGACGTGGAGGTGAAGAAGCGAGAGGGTTAGAGGAAGTTAGAGGAAGAGGACAAGAAGGAGCAAGAAGAGGACGAGGAGGGGAAAGAGGAAGGGTAAGAAGAGTAAGAAATAGAATAACTGATGACATCAGAGCTACAATAGTGGACCATGTCATCAACCATGGGATGACCCTGAGGGAAGCTGGCTAACGGGTTCAGCCTAATTTGAGCCGCTACACTGTGGCAAGCATCATTAGGACATTTCAAAATGAGAATCGGTAAGTACTTTGTAGCACTGCCATACTCTAATGAGAAACACAACAGTACCATACATGCAAAAATACTGAAATTGTTACTTTACAGAATTGCTAGACGTCCAGATGTTGGGGGCAGAGGAAGAATGTTCACTCCAGAGCAAGAGACCCATATAGTGAACATGGTGATTGCCAATAATGCAATAAGACATGCGAAATACAGCAGCGCATAATGACACATCTTTCAAAATATACACAGTGTAAGCATTTCTGCACTAAGTCGTGTACTTGCGCGCCACAGAATAAGAATGAAGCAAATTTACAGAGTTCCTTTCGAGAGAAACACAGAACGTGTAAAGCAACTGCGATATAACTATGTGCAGGTAAGCTATAGTGTCATTGGTTCTGAATTTGGAAGTGCATACTGTAGTGCTGTGCATGGGCCTGATGTGTTGCATTTGTTTTGTCTTGTCCAGAGAGTGATGGAACTAGAAGCAGATGCAATGGGACATGAGCTACTTTTTGTAGATGAGGCCGGTTTTAACCTCAGTAAAACCAGGAGACGTGGCAGGAACATTACTGGACACCGTGCCATCATCAATGTCCCAGGACAACGTGGTGGTAACATAACCATGTGTGCAGCTATAAGCCAAAATGGTGTTGTTCACCATCATGCAACCATAGGCCCATACAACACTGCACACATTATTGCATTACTGGACACCTTACATGACATGCTAACTGTTCAGAGACCAGAGCATAACCGATATGTCATCATATGGGACAATGTTAGTTTCCATAGGGCTGCTTTGGTCCGCAATTGGTTTACAGACCACCCATCCTTCATGGCACTCAACCTCCCTCCATACTCTCCATTCTTAAATCCCATCGAGGAGTTCTTCTATGCCTGGCGCTGGAAAGTGTACGACCGTCATCCTCATCAACAGGTAGCCCTTTTACAGGCAATGGAGGAGGCATGTGGAGATATTGACCAGGCGTCATGTCAGGCCTGGATACGGCATTCAAGGAGATATTTTCCCCGGTGCCTTGGACTGGAGGATATTGCATGCGATGTGGACGAAATTTTGTGGCCGGACCCAGAAAGACGACATGATGTAGGCTGATTGTCTTTTTTTTTTCTTTTTTTTTCTGAAATTACTATTTTGTGTTCTGACTTTGTCTTGGTTTTGATGAGTGTGAATAAACACCAATACTTTAAGTTTGGATCCTTGTATGTTTACATGACACTATGACAAAAGTATGACCTCAAATTGACATCTGTACACAGAGAAAGCAAAAGCCAGATGTGTTTTGTATTCATACCATCAGTGTGTAGTTGGCACATTGTGTGCTTAGTAGATGATGGCTTGTGTTTACTGTTTGATACGAAAACACCATTTTTACGAAAGTGTGAAGAGTTAATCTAGCTGTGTTCGCTTTTGCAAGAGAACTACAATGTTTTGATAATTGGGTGAAAGGTTTTCTTATTTGTGTGTAGAGTTTTGCAAAAATAGCCAATAGTTACAAAAAATGTGCTTAAGCAATCAGTAAAAACTGTAATATATTAATACAAATACATTTGAACATCCACCATATGGAACACAAGCAGGGAAAAGATGTTGATCAGGTGATCAGGAAGGTCTCTGTTCTCAGTCATGTTTACATCACTGACTCCCTCTGTCTCATCCACGTTACCCCCAGATTACTTGTTGCCTTCTGTCTTGCTCGTTGTGAGCTTCTAATCTAGCCTACGACTGCGGTGCGTGAGAGCCAGCAAATGATTGAAAAAGCAGCGCAATGACAAGGAACAGGTTGATGTGCTGAATGAGCCGAATAAAATATCGATCATGTCAACAAATAGATTCAAACTGAACTAACGAGTCTGGATTGAAAATGTAAGAAGTAGAAAGTACAGACATTAAATGTTACCAGTGCTGATACCAGAAAAATTCAACATAAGTACAGTAACAAAGTATTTGTACTTCCCATTACTTCCCACCTCTGCCCACCATAGATAAAGTCTACAGAGCACCTAGTTTAGGTCTTCTAGATTCATGGCCAGTTACTTGACATTATCGTCCAACTAAACTTATACATTCTAACTTTATAATCTCTTCATCTGTGTTAAAGCTGCTTTGGGACAACGATCATTGTTAAAGACTCTATTTAAATAAAACTGAATGGAGATGAATTGAATGAAATGGTGTTATCAACAACACCTTGAGGAAATACTAGAAGCTCGAAAATATCTTTCAGTTGTAGAATTGCGTAGTATTTCTAAAGTGTGTCCTTTTACACCCGAGCTGACCCAGATGCCCCTGGTTCACGTGCCATATGAAGTTTCACATTTTTTAAACCTGGAGATCAAATCCAATGTCTTCTGACCAGGTGGAAAAATAAATGTAAATCTTTTGTACGAAGCAGTTAACATGAACGATACCACAAATCTGATTACGTTTATACAGTGACCTAGAAATATTTCACAAAAAAATTCGAATAAAAAACATTAAATTCAACCCTACTATATGTAATAATTTATATGTTAAACACTGATAATAGTGACTTGCTCTTCACCCGGAAAAAAAAAAACACAACACCCGGCTACGCTTCACAAACCCAAAGACCCTCCTGTAAGAACCGCTATATCAAAGCACACTGTTTCACTGCCTAATATGAACATTTATAAATATCTTGTGTCTATGTAATGAGCATTAATCTATTATGAGGACCTGTTTACTGTGGAAGTACAAAAAAACATTGCTTATTTATTTCTATATAAAAAGTAAACCTTGAATCCTCTCTTTAATTATTTTTTCCTCTCTCTCTCTCTCTCTCTCTCTCTCTCTCTCTCTCTCTCTCTCTTCCCTCATACTGCAGTGCAGCAGAGCATCGTCATGGAAACAAGCGGAAGGCAAGATGGAAGAGATTTACAGCAGTGCGTGTGTGTGTGTGTGTGTTTGTCTTAATCACAACTATGAGAAAATTCTCTCGCTTGATCATATTCTTCTCTTACTCGCTTCCCACACTCGCATACACACACTCCTAATCCACTACAACTCTCCTTCTCGCTACTTAGTCCTGTCAGAATGACACAAAGTCTAATTCTTCAATATTTGAAGCACCACGCAATTTCCAACAAGCGTCATCCGTGCGGGTTTTGCTACTACGGCGCGCTGCCTTCAGCTCACAAAGGCTTAATTAGCTCATGAGTTAAATCAAATAGAAAACAACGATGTGTGAAGTGTTGAGTCTAGGAGGAAGGAATAACAGCTCACTAATGACCGAACACCTTCAGTTCGTTTACATAAAGACTGTGTCGTGCCTCTGTTTTCCGAGTCACCTAATAAATAAATTAGTGCTATTTATCCACCTTCTGTAAGTGACTAGCCCTGAGCTCTTCGAAAAATTATGCAATGGTTCTTCCGGAGTCTACCATTCATAAGCAACAACAAATTGTGCTTTTAAAATTGATTTTGTGGGAAAAGTAAGAAGTGCGAATACTGGGCCTGATTGCACACGCGAATGCCCTGTTTACGCCTGTTATTAATATCCAGCTCGCGTGATCCCGTCACAAGTATACAGCGGGAATTAATTGCTGTTCATTCCTGCCAACATGAACACTTCAAATATCAATTTAGATTGAAGAAGAATGTCATGGCCACTGATCAGGCATAACATTATGACCACCTGTACAAATATTGAGTTGGTCCCCTTTTGCTGCCAAAACAGTCGTGACCCGTCGAGCATAAACAGCATTAAGTTCTTCAGCAATTGGTCAGTGTGGATCGGACCAGCCTTCGCTCCCCATGTGCATGAATGTGCCTCAACCACCCAGGACCCTGTCGCCGGTTCACCACTGTTCTTCCTTGGAGCACTTTTGATAGATACTGAGTACTGCAGACTGGGAACATCCCACAAGAGCTACAGTTTTGGAGACGCTCTGCCCCAGACGTCTAGACCTCACAATTTTTGCCCTCGTCATACTCGCTCGAATCCTTTCGCTTGCCCATTTTTCCTGCTTCTAACACATTAACTTTGAGGACAAAATCACACTAACAGGTGCTATGATGAAGAGATACTCAGTGTTATTCACTTCACCACTCATAATGTCATAATGTTATGCCGGATATGATCGGTGTATTATAGCAGCTTTTGAGACATTAATTCTCAGGCAGAAAAGAAGCACTTTACATTTATCTTCATCGCAGAGAAGTTGGCATTTAGTATGTAAGGTTTCAAACCAAGTATAATGGTGAGCACAAGCTTGGGAAGTGAAACTCTATGCATCAGTATCCTACACACACTGGTGAAAGACAGAACATGATATATGTGTGGGTTATTGCAATAGCAACAGGGTGTGTTCTCTCTCTGCATTTGTGCGTTTTTCCCGATTCACCTTGGCCTATCTATGTGTGGCTGCGTGCTACATGAACTGCCATTGCAAACAGGAAATGAGTCACAGACAATGAAAGAAAAGCCTAATGCTGTTCTTTCTTCAGCTCAGCTACCTGGTTTTATAATAGCAGGCCCACATTTTGAGTGGGTTTTATCCCTAATCGATACACAGGTGAAGTGCCAGATTACTGCCCTATAATGCTGATGTAGGTTCAGCAAACTTCTAAACACATGTTAAATTGAGCAACTCCAGCATAAACGCTATCGTTGGTCTCTTAACAATTATTCTAAACAAAAGGGAACTGCTTTAAGCTCTATGATTGAATGCACACGCAATCGACTATTGACTGTTGACAGAACGAGGAACATAAAAGTGTCAAAATTCTTGGTCAACATTCTTAGTACTCACATTCATAGCAATGGCGTTCCATTAGCATGCAGTTCAATACATCTGCGTTAAAAGGCTGTGCCTGATTATATCTATAAGCCATAACATTAATGCCAATGACGGGGAGTAAATAATAATTATCTTGCTGCAATGGCACCAGTTTAGATGTTATATACTGTACATTGGGAGCAAGTAAACACTCAGTTCTCAAAGCTGATGTGTGAGAAGCAAGAAAAATGGGCAAAGAAATAGAATCCGAATGACTTCCCAACAGACCAAATTGTAATGAGCAGACAACCATCACAGGTTTTGTGTGGTTTTCCTTGCATGCAGTGGTTAGCGCCGACTAAAACTGTTCCAGTTATGGATAACAGGGTCATGGATGCCCAAGGCGCAATGCTCTTGGTCAACCTGCTTGGTCCAAACCTCACAAAAGAGAAGTACAAATGGAGCACCAGGATGCACTGTGGGGGAAAAAGCTGGAAGGTCCTGGCAATCATGTGGATGTTGCTTTGACACAAAACACCTACATAAAAACTTGTTACAGAACAAGTCATCCCTTCATGGCAACCGAATTCCCTGACCGCAGTGGCCTCCTCCAGCAGGATATCAACTGCAAATATTGTTTAAGCATGGTTTAAGGAACACGACAAACAGTATCTTAAGTTGGCTCGGTCTATAAATTTTCCAGCTCTTAATCTGGTGTGCAGGACAAACTAGTTCAATCCATGGACGATCCACATTGCAGCCTAGAAACCACAGCCTTTCTTTAGAGGACTTGTGAAATACAGGTCTCAACAAGTCAGAGCTGTTTTGGCATTATAAGGTGGATCTACACAATCCTGAGCAGACATTTTTACTCTTAATGGATGATCAGTGTATCTCTCACATGCATCCAGTCCTGCTCCTGTACCTTTAATGCCAATATTCTAAAGCGAGCACAATGGTTTTATTATGTGAGTATGTATTAATATGAATAAAACACGAGGCATGGTTACAGATAAATAATCACTGAGATGGCTGTGTGATACTTGGCTAACCAGAAGCTTAGTTGGAGACATTTCCCTAAAGTCTGTTCAGACCTACAGTAGTATATATACCTTAAGAAGAACAATTCTTTCATAATATATAAGCCATTAATCAATTACCACTCTACCCACACCCACACACATTCACAAAGTGCTTACCTCTCTGTACCAGCATGGTGACCTCGCTGCCTTTAGGACACTTGCTGAGCAGCTCCACCACCTGGTTGTGGCTCATGTTCTGCACGTTCCTCTTGTTGACCTCCACCAGAATGTCACCCTCCTTCAGACCACGGCAGCGTGGATAGTCTACGATTTGCTTGACCTTCTGTCCGCCTCCAATGGCGCTGCCGATGCCGCCACAGTCGGCAATGGTAAAGCCGAAGCCCTTGTCACCCTTCTCCATGTGTACGGTGATGAGCTCAGGCTGCGTAGCGATGGACGACGCAAGAGTCACTACATCACTACCGTAGCTCTCTGGCATCATCATCCCCTCCGCTGTGGGGCTGTAGGGACGGGGCTCCATGCCCACCGTGCCAACTGTACCCATCCCCGGGTGACACGGGCCCAAGGGTGGAGGATCAAAGGCTTCCTGTCCGTTGACGATGATGGGCTCTTTGTCCAGGATGGCCACTGAGGTCACCAGGCTGGTGTTAGGGTCATCGGGGTCAAAAGGCAAAGGGTAGCCACGGCACAGTTCCAGTTGCACGGCTGAGCCGATAGGGATGGACTGGAAGATCTTGACTACTTGAGCGTGTGTGTAGCCCAGAACGATAGTGTCATTGACACTGACTATGACGTCACCTGGAGAGCACACAAACATAGTAAATGTGTGTTTGCATGGGTGCTGGACATATACAGACGTGAGCATGTGCAGTATTGGCTGGTTGTCAACTGGATCTGGAGAACACACACATGTGGATTACTCTCTGCACCAAAGAGCAGGGGTTTTCCCAGTTTCCTCCCCAATTTGATCACATTCCACTGCTACCCTAATGGAGAAGGTAAAGTCTGATAAACTAGAGCTTTTCAAAACTCCTGCTCGTGGTGCATCCAAGGGCATTACACACATTTGGACGAAAGCACTGTCACTCTCCTTTTCTGTATATATGAGCTCACAGACACCTGTGTAATTGGTACATGTCGCTGTGACAGGGGAGGGAGAGGCTATGCCACACAGGGAGCATTGTTTAAAGATCGCACGCTTGAATAAGTAGTGTAAATGCTTCTCTGCTGCACCCGTCTAGAGCCAAAGAGATGGTTTAAAAATGAGAACATGTTCAATTGTGTGTTGACAAAACCGGTGTGAAGGTGAGGCCAAGCCACAGAGGTGTCCACTGCGCATTAGAACAGCGTAATAGACAGACCGATGGTAGAGGGGAAACGCAAGATATCTACATTCCCTGAAATGTTTTTCCATTTGGGGAGACAGTTACTTTAACTTCACTACATTTCAAAGTCGTACTTTTTTTTCTCAAATACATTTTGCTAAATCGGTTGTTCCTTTTTATTGATGAGCGAATAAAAACTGGTAAAGAGCGCAGCAATCCACCAATCAGGGTTAAGCGCACACTCTGCTTCGAACTTGTTTTGATTGGTGCTTGGTGATATCTACTTATCATCAACATACATTTCAGTGTCAGTTCAATGGCAAACATAAGAAGAGCATTTAGCATTTAGAGAGGAATAAATGATGGAAGAAACTACCGACTGCAACTTGCCACAGCACCCGTGGCCTTATTTGTGCAATTTTTTTTTAAAGGTTATGGGCTCATGATAATTGTAATAGATATCAACCAGTGTTTGACTCATTAATGTCATTCGATTAATAGATCGGTGTGCTGAGAGTAACATCAGAGTCTTTTCACATTAACTTGATAATTAAGTTGATAAAGCAAAGAGTCTTATGACAAATATGATAAGAACATCATAGCTTTAATAAATCTGAGTACTTTGAATACTTAAGTACATGTGAAGGCAAAAACGTTTGTACTTTTACTCAAGTGAAACTATAAAGGGAGCACTTTTACTGGAGTTATATTGTACTGAGTGTATCTCTACTTCGAATCAACTACATGCTTTGTGAACTTCGTCCACCACTGGATGAGCATCAGAATCCCAGCAAGATTATATAATTTGTGTGTATGAGTTTTGTTCTGTTTTTTTCTGTTTTATGTGTGCGTACCTGTCTCCATTTTGCCATCCAAGGCTGCTGGTCCATCTAATATGAGGCTCTTGATCTGTAAGAACTCATCTGGTTCATCTCCTCCTACTACGGTGAAGCCGAAACCCCGCCTGCTTTTCAGCAGTTTGGTGCTTATAAATGTGCCCTTGAGTTCTGCAGGGTTTCTTGTGAAGAATGGCTTCCCTCCTACACACACACACACACACACACACACACACACACACACACACACACACACACACACACATGCACTTGGATGAGGACTTCAGTATTTAAAGATTCTACACCAAAGCTAAATATGAAGATTAAGATGAACATATGGCACAATTCAATTGTCTGACTGAATAAATCAGAATTAGCAAGAAACCAGCATAGTATTATTTCATAAGTACAACAAAATAAAAGCATTATGGAGTTAAAACTGAATCACTGCGATTTATTAATAGTTCTGCAGCAGTTTAGCTTATGATATAAACTACAAGTCTCTCCCAGTGATAATCGATTCTATAATAATATTTTTTTAATTAGTAAGAGAAAGATGCTCACGTTTGCATACTGGGACTGGCGGGAGCTGTGGGCCACTCTGAGGCTCTCGGTACGTCTCCAAGTGGTTTGGAATGTATGCAGTGATCGGAGCACCAGCAGACGAGTGCTCCTCTATCCATTCTGTGCAAAGAAAGAAAGAAAGACAAAGACCTGGTGACTTCATATGCAAATAGACAGATATTATCACAGCTACAAAATGATGCTTTGTCTTACAGAAGTATTTACCCCTTTGAACAAATCAAGTCTTCAACATAAAATCAATCAGGTTTTAGTTTTAAAAAAGATTCCCTGCATTAAACCAATTTTAAATATGTAGGGATTAAATACATTTCTTTGAACTGGAATTAAAATAAAACCACCGAATCACTAAACAAAAACTTACACTGCCCAAAGTTAGATTTAGTTTAAATTAAATATTTGTTTTATTCAAATATTTATTTACTTATGCAATGAGTTATATGTACATATACATACAATTTTGGTTGTGCTGGAAAATTGCTAATACATTAATGTATTAATAATACAAGATAATACAAAGAGCTCTCTAAAAAAAAAAAAAAAACGTACACATTACATAGTATATATAAATATTTATATATATAATTCTAGCAAATATAATTCATAGATTGACTTTACTGAACATTAATTGAAAATGTAAATGTTCAGAGAAGTCAATCTATGTATTATATTTCGTAAAATTATATTTTTGGAAGGGGGTTTTCTGATGTATCATTTCTTTTAGCTATGTGAAATTGCAACCTATTCAATAAAAGTGAACAAAAACAATATTTAAGGGGTAAAAAATGTACACAAGTATCCAACCACCAAACTCATATTTTATTGAAGTAATATAGTGCTCATTCTTTCTGAGTAAGACTATATAAGCTCAGCACATCATGACTTCAGGTCTCCCCACAGATCTTCAATTGGATTTAGGTCTGAGCTCTGGCTAGGCCATTCCAAAAACCCTGATCTTCTTTTAGTAAAGCAATTTCTTTGTTGATTTGGAGGTGTCATTGCCATGATGAAAGATGAAATCTTCTGCTTTGTTTAGCACAATTATCACCTAGAATCTACCCGAATTAGAAGCTATGGAGCTTCACAGAACCTCAATTCTGACTTGATTAAAGTAGCCATCATAATGTATCACTGTGGGTATGACGTTCTTATTGTGATGTGATGTGATGTGATGTGATGTGATGTGATGTGATGTTCTTCTGGCATCCTGAATTTATGACCAATATGTCCAGCAGTTATAATCAGACCATGTGTATAAATTGCAGCAAAATATATATAAATAACAAAATATACAAAATACTTTTACACAAATATATTTATATCTATGTACCATTTTGAGCAGTGAGGACATTAAATGCGTCGATTCATTTTTATACATAACTTGAAACGAGCTAATTAACTATATTAATAAATAATTTGGGCTGCCGCATCAGTTCCTTTTCCTAAATGTAATAAATAAACTTGACGTTCTGACAGTTGCAGCTAAATTGGGCTTATAAAAAGTTTCCAGCCTGCGATGTTACGGCGCTTTAGAAAACACTCTTTAAATATGTTTAACGCTCCGTCAACCCCCACACAAATATATATATAAAATTAGTCAGAGCCTCAAATACAGGGCCATCTTTAAAAAGGCGTCTTTAAATAAGTTACATTAGCATTTAGAATGAATAGTCGATAATGGATTAAAGCAAGGTATTGACCAGCCTATTGTATAATTCTGACTGGCCACTACTTAGTGAAGCCTTCATCTGGAAGAAGAAGGAAAAAAACGATGTGTTCAACTAATGCCTGAATGCCTGGCTGTCTTAGTAAAGACGTGCAACATTGTTTTCAGACAATAGATACACTGACAATGAAATCGAGAGAGAAAAAAGTGGAACGAACCTCTGACGTAGCGCTCACCTTCTGGTGGCTGCTGGATATCGACCTGCTTTTTACGTCTAGCCTCCAATACCGGGTTCTCATACTGTGTCTTTCTGTTTATGTGACTAAGAGAGAGATACACAGATAAAGAAAGACACAAAGAGAGAGGGAAAAAGTTATGGTCTCTAAAATACATAGACACTTACAAATCCCCAGTATATAAAGCTGTAGGAAAAAAACACTTGTGAAAAAAAAAAAAACATATTAGAAAAACAAACAAAAAGTCTTCGACTTACTCAACATAATATACACCATATACCGGGTCGTCTATCTTCTCCCAACCTGAAGGTAATTCTACTGTGTGGGGAAGAAAACAAAAAAGTAGACGGAATTAATGGATCATGCGAGAAAAGCTGAAATTCTTCATCTTTATTTCTACAGTCCGCTATGAATATATACAATGGCTTATGTAAGTGTTTGAACTTTTCCACAGTTTGTTGTGTGTGCATACTTCTGCATTCCGCTTTATACATACATGCATGAATAAATGTATACATGCGCACACAAACTCATTAAAAAAGCCTACGCTTAGAGCTGCGAGTGTCTTTGCGCTCACTCCACACGTACACCCCGCTACATTCTCAGCTACTTGTCTAATAGAATGTCATTAGCGCTCGCGCAGTAGACTGTACTGGGTTTCACACGGACTCATTAACAGCCCGATCGCCAAGCGCGACGCAGCAGACTACGTTACAAAATCCATACTCGCACTAAGTGCTTCGCTCTCATCCGACTCTTCCTCCTGTTTCACACATCGCTCTCTGGTTCACTATACTTGGACGGCTGAGCAGGAAAGATGGAATTGTCCTTGAAACGCATTCTCCGCTGGCCATATCCTGTAAGCCATTCAAAGCATCAATCATCAGCAAAGGTGTGCGTCACTGTCTAACATCCTTTCACACTTTACAATACACACAATCACTTATAGAAGTCATACAAAAAAATAAACTAATCAAGCTTGGAAACACACTAACCCTAACACACAGGTGATTTAAATAGTTAGAGCAATGTCCAATCCTTGATACATCTTCCGAATGAAATGAAATATGGATATATTCTGTATTTTAGTATTCTCCGCATCACAGACCAGGCTTGGAACAATAATGACATTAAGAATAAGAATTGATTTGATCGTCGTTTCACTTGTCATGCTACCAGCATAAACAGTTTCAGATAGAAACCATCGAATGTGTTTCCATACATCTGAACTTTCAATGCCTCCTCGCTATAATGTCTCAGCTTAACTGAAAAGTTAAAAATATATATATGAACAAAAACTAATTAGGGACGGGCAGGTTATGCTCCAGTTTCAGACAATTTCCCACAGTCTGATATTTTAATCCTACATCTAATATAGTAGTGTAAGGCATTGTGCCGGTATAAAAGAGTTTACATGTTGCAATCATTTTGTAAAAGCCAGACTCGCACTGTATAACTCCAGAATCAGTGAATCGCAATGGGTGAATTGATAAAAAAAAAATATACAGGCATAACATTATGACATTTAAAAATTATGAGTGGTGAAGTGAATAACACTGAGTATCTTTTCATCATGGCACCTGTTAGTGTGTGGGATATTATTAGGCAGCAAATGAACATTTTGTCCTCAAAGTTAATGTGTTAGAAGCAGGAAAAATAGGCAAGCGTAAGGATTTGATTGAGTTTGACGAGGGCCAGATTTGTAATGTCTAGATGACTGGGGCAGAGCGTCTCCAAAACTGCAGCTCATGTGGGCTGTTCCCAGTCTGCAGTGGTCAGTATCTATCAAAAGTGCTCCAAGGAAGAAACAGTGGTGAACCAGCGACAGGGTCCTGGGCGGACGAGGCGTATTGATGCACGTGGGGAGCAAAGGCTGGTCAGTGTGATCCGATTCAACAGATGAGCTCCTGTAGCTCAAATTGCTGAAGAAGTTAATACTATAAAATGCTCGATGGGTCGCGACTGTTTTGGAAGCAAAAGGGGGACCAACACAATATTAGGCAGGTGGTCATAAAGTAAAGCCTGATCGGTGTGTACATATATAAGAGCGGTATACATTTAGAGCAGTATTAATTATACACAAGTGTAGTAAAGGTGTGTTCGATCATTAATAAGGTTGCTTGGTTCATCAATAACATGCTGTCGTCTATACGCATTGTGTGATCGGCTTCTTTAAAAGTTTAATTTGAAAGGGAAAAAAATGACCACATGGAAGCAACAATAATTAACTTGTACAAAGTGAGTGTGTGTGTCAATATTGTCAAACTGAGGTGGATGGCATCATTGGCATTTAAGATATGGTTCAGTGTGAGTACCTCGATTCGATGACTTCCAGATCGACTTGCAAGATCGAGTAATGCAGTGTGAGCGGTAGTCAGATGACAAGATTTCTCGCGCCCTACACTATAAGCCTGGCTTACGGCCCGCTAATGACAAATAAAGCGAGTGATAAAGGGGGAGTTGTGAGTGCAAGAAGGTACAGCAGAGAGAAGAGAGGAAAAGCGTACCGAGTTCAATCAAGTTCCTATCGAGTTCTGGCTCCTCAGTGTGCACAACTTCTTCTGCAAGAGGAGAGCAAGAAAAGAGGAAGGTGCAAAGCGAGGGAGAAAAAGACAGAGAGGTTATTGATTCCAGGCTGTAAAATAAATATTTATGAAATTTCCTATCATTTAAACTAGCCTGGTCATTTTTTTTCTTATTTTACGAATCTCCACCAGGTGGCACTATTTCCTCTGTTCTGAAAGAAAAGCCTCAAAAGCCAGACATTTTTTCTTACATCCACAAACGTCATATATTTGGTATAATGACCAGTGGAAGATAATTTCGGTACTGTAGTATGTAGAAAGACGTATCTCATTATTTATAAAGTGAGTATAAGTTTCACTGCACATCACCTTAACTGACCACTGCTCTATGCTTACTAGCTTTTCATAAGATACATCTAGTTTTAGCCCACACAAGATAATAAAATGTAGTTCATTCATATTTTAAATGGGAGGGTGGTGCACTATGTCTTTCAATAGGACAGTTTATGGCTAATGAACCACTGAAATCCAAATTAATCCGCACCTTAAGAGAATATGAAACGTGTTTATAGAGGGCAAAACTAAATGTGCGTCTTCTTGTAAAAGTTGTGGTTTTACTCTGGAACCGGTAAACTTCATAAAGATTTCGAATGGGTTTAACTAAAACAATAAACATATATGAACCACAGAAAGCATATCAAATAACCTCGGGCTAACGCGCATGATTAAATCCTTTAAGACCTGGTGTCTGGTTACAAAGAGCAGGTCCTTAGTTAATAAACCTTTACGACAGATATTGCAGTTCCTGTAAAATGCTCTCGGACTGCCGTGCTGCAGAGGAGTTTCGTTTTGAACTCGGAGTTCAAATGTGTATGATTACTGTGTTTCTTGCAGTTACCATCGTCTTCGCATTCTTCTAAAGGCTTTGGCTGTTTATCTTGACAGCGAGGGTCCATCCATGAGGTTGTCTTTGTGTTGTGGCTAGAAGAACCGGAAAGTATAGAAAAACGTTATAAACGTGCTGATTTTAAAAATGGACAGTTGAAGAGTTACTAACACTAAGCCTGAGGCACTATGGTATGATAACTGTGCAACATCCAGCAGATAAAACCTATAATCCGAATGTTTTCATTCTGGAAAGACTATCCAATCTGAAATTATTCTGATCTGCTCTGCTCATGTATTGATGCAGTCAGTAAATGTTAACAAATAAGGGGGAATTCATTACTTCTCGATCTAAAAATTCCCACCAATCAGTCAGCACCCACTGACCACAGCTATCAGTCAGGTTTTGACCTGCTGCTCATGCTGTTAATGATGTTTACACGACGGACAGCTGTGATTGACAGTATAGACAGAATATGCCTTTGCTTCTACCAAAAAAAGCATGGCCAATTTTGATACCTTGACTACCAGCCACGGATACCTGTTGCATTTGGGATATTTAAGGACTAATGCTTAGAAAAATTCTAAACGCATGTTTAAAAGTGTAAAGCGGGCAGACATTCTGGTCACATGGTGTCGTTGATGTAAGGCGTACGGTTTGTAATCTGTTTATTTGTTTCTCCATTGAGTTTGTGTTCTCTATATGACCTTCAGTCTGTGATCAGTAACTAGAGATTCCATGTGTAATAAAGACAGTAGTGGTGCTGGGGGGAAAAAACTAAACAAAAAAAAACCCCTCACTTCAAATTGAAATAAAATATCTCATTATCATGGGGCCACACAAGTCAGAAAAACAGCTGTGATTCAATAAAGTCTCAACACTTAATGGTTTCTTGTGGATAATCAGGTTGCCCTCTATCTTTGCTATTGCGTCGGCTAATGTAACGCTTACTCTATAAAGTAGACCTCGCCGGTCTCGGTGTAGGCCATTTCCCAGTTGTCTGGCAACGGCCCGAGCGGGTCTTCCTCCAAGGGCATTTGAGGATGATGGGAGCTGGCCATGGTCGCCGCGGGAGACGCAGCCACGTTGTTGAGCGCGCTGGAAGGGGCGTGCGCTTCCTGCCGGCTGGAGTCTCCTGTGAACAACAGCGGAGAGGGGAAGAAACTACCTGCTAAGGTGATACGGAAAAAAGGTAAGAGGAGACACAAGGAAGAGGGTTTGTAGCTGCATGCAGATAGAACACGTGCACAGAAATGAGAACCGAAACATGCTTCAGCTCACACACACAAACAAGGTTCTCAACGAGAAATAGTGCAGCCGATGCGCTAAGAAGCAACATACAGACTAGGATTCTCACAGCAACTTATATAGCAATCTAATATGTCAATCTAATATGTCTAAAAACAGCTAACTGGCTAACAGACATATTGTCAGAGATTTATTCAGCAGTAACCAAACCTCTCAAAATACACTCTCCAGCCACCGAAAACATCTGCATTGTACATCTACTCATGCAGTTATCTAATCAGTTATTAATGTATATTCATACACAAAAATCATACACAGGTCAAGCTTTTCCTTGAAGGTTCAAATTAAGCATCACATTTTAAGTACTGTGGTGGGTTTGTTGATGCCAGACAGGGTTGGACCCTGACTAGAGATCAAAAGTTGATCTTTTTGACACACACACACAAAATAGTGTGAAAAACTCTTTACTAATAAAAGAGGTCAGAGCTGAATGGGCCAGAATGTTTTATGCTGATGTGAAGGCTATAGTATCTTAAATTACCATCCTTCAAATCCACGCTGAGCTGAAAAGCACGACACCATTTCTCATCAGGGTAACACTTATATCAGCTATGAAAAGAAATCTGAGGCTACAGCAAACGTTTTATCTAAACAACTGATGATCATACTATAACTGATCGTCTCTAGTTAGCTAGTCTGGCACCAAGTCTTTTTCAGTCATGGTTCTATAGGCGCTCTGAGGAACTCCTCTGTACATTAAAAAAATTTACCCGTTAGCTGTGTGGTGACGAATTCGGCCCAAACATCAGTCTATATATAATTAGAATCAGCCCTATAGGAGAATCGAACTGTTTAAAAATGATGTTCACGGGTACTTTCACAGCCATCAAACACACATATAGGGTTGGAGTGTAACGGAACACCAATAGTAGTTATTATTCTGAAGTGACACTTTATTTCAAAATAATAAAAATCACCCCACCATTTATTAAATCACACATTATTCCACTATAATTCTATCAAAACCTGCTCACATTCATTCCTCAGTCGACAAGACACAAAGTTGTTGAAACACAATGACTGGATGAAGAATAAAGATTCTGCTGCTTCAAAGTGTAAACGGACTCAGTATGTTCTCTTTGCTTTCTCTCACACACTTGCGCACACTGACTTTGAAGAGGCCCCCAATATCTACATGCGATTTTACATTTGCTCACAAAACACACTCACACACACACACACACACACACACACACACACACACACACACACACACACACACACACACACACACACACACACCAGATTCTCTGGCCCTGTACTCACATAACAGCAGCAGTCACATTTGAAATGAGCACCCTCGCTCTCTATCACTCTCGCTCTTTTTCTCTAACACACACACACACACACACACATTATTCTCTCCTTTCTTTTTTAATTTTTTTTGATCCATCAGGGAAATTATTTCTTTAAATATCCCAGCAATGTAGGTGTCAGACTGGTGTAGCTGGGTTCAGAGTGCAGGGTCAGCCATGATACAGCCCTGGAGCACGGAGGATTAAGGGCCTTTCTCAAGGGCCCCAAGAAAGGCAGCTTGGTGATACCAGGGCTGGAACCCCTGACCTTCTGATTAGTAACCCAGAGCCTTAACCACTAAACATGGTGTATCTGTATTTGAATAATAATCCAAATATTGGTAATTATATCCGGATTTGAAGCTGAAGTGAGTGTGGCCTAAAATACTATGCCCATGGAAAAACTGGGAAAAAAAAACACTAGAAGGTTCTTCATAACTCCAGTTCTTAATTGGTCTCAATAGGAGCTGTGCAAAGAAAGATTTTATTTTCCTGCTCACAAAATTATTTCTTTTTCATTTTTACCTGCCAGCAATCTAGTGCCTGCAGTCCATTCTATTCTTAAAATATAAACAAGCTAGTAGCCGAATTTAAATCGCCCTGAACAGACAGTTACTATATAAATGTGTCATGCAGCGATGCATTAACTTCATATCTGATCACCTTCAACCCATCAAAGTAAAACATTCCACTTAGACGATCCCGTGGAATCCGAGTCCCGATGTCTTACCCTGCTGCCCAGTGAACCACAGCGTCTTGTTCCTGTCTGTATTTTTGTCAGCATTACCCGTTCAATCTAAATGAAGCGTTCATATTCGGTTACAGCCCCGGTTTAGACACATACACACTGGCACATTTGCATACCTGTGAAGGCGTTATTCATGTCTGTGCTGAAGTCTGCATCTTCTGTCTGCTCAACTGACACTACTCGAGCATGTTGTAGATCATTGTAGGACTTTGTGCGCTTGGGCGTAGAATTCCAGGAGCCAGAAAGGGCGTGTCGCAAAGCATCCTGGGTAATCACTGTCCCACAACGAAGTTGGCTGGGTGGCTTGGGTGTTCCATAATAGTTACCTAGGAAACATGGGATCAAGGGAGAATATCAATGCTTGGGAAAAGGAGAGAGGAAAAGAGAAAGTGACGAGAGACCCATTGAGAGGCAGAGAGAAAGAGAGGAGAGAGAGAGAGAGAGAGGAGAGAGAGAGAGAGAGAGAGAGAGAGAGAGAGAGAGAGAGAGAGAGAGAGAGAGAGAGAGAGAAAAGCAAAAAAAACAAAAACAAAGTGAAGTAGAACAGTCTAGAACAATGTGTGGGATGAAATGGTTAATGGAGGAAAGCTTTTACATAGTTTATGCTGTTCAATCTTTGTAATTTTGACAGATTTGTTTGTTTGATCTTCCCTGGGTTCAAAAATCCGACAATTCCTTTCACTACTCTTCAACCACACATGTTCCTGTCTTCCTGTCCAGTTGAACATGCCACACCAAGGCAACAACACGCAGAGGCGACAACATCCCTGCACCTGTGTGACAGTGTGTGTGTGTGTGTGTGTGTGTGTAAGTGTATATTTCCATTACATCTATGAGATCAACACTAGTCGTTTCCATTTCCTCGTGTCGGTGACGACTGGACAGGGGAATATGTGTTCCAATAGTTTGGCTGCAGTAAACAGTAAGCACCTGCACATTCTCACGCACCTTCGTATGTTCCGATCTCCAAAAGGGTTCCACACTGCTCGAGCTCCAGGAACTCCTGCACCGACAGGAAGTTGTAATCCACCCCTGGAAGCTCGCCGTCACGAGAAGGCCGTGTGGTACCTGATAAAGGAAAAGAGAGCATGTAAGTCACAAAGCTCAGGAGAGAAATCTTTTTTAAGTGCTAAAAGAGTCCTGTTCTCTACTTCCTGGAGATCCGAATATAGGCAGATGTGTGTGAACAGCACAAATCACAAAAAAAAAACATACCAAGCAAACAACAACAAAAACAAATCCCCTCGTGGGTGTTCTCATCAAGCTAACCAATCACAAGAGAACCTGTAAATATGACCAATACAAAGCACAAGTCTGCAAAACAACTTTCAGGAGACTGCAACTGTCGCTGGTTCTGTTAAGACGTCTCTTAGAACCAGCACATGGGTATGACAAATGCCCACTTTAAGATCCGCACTTTTCATGATTGGGATCACTTTCAATGATGCATAACAACTGTTTCTCACGGAGGATCCTCTCGAACTGACTTCCGACATCCTTATCAAGTCGCGTAGAAATTGCATTTGTCCTCCACTAAAGATACTGTGAAAAATGTCGCTTGTGACAAAAGGTCAAGGAGTGTATGGAAAACAACATAAGGCTCATTTAAGATGAAAAGAATTCTTGCCTCGATTTCCTCGATTTCCCTGAGAATAGCAGCAAACATTCACGTGAACTTGTCTACCTGTGACACAAAAGCATCCTAGCCCTCTCTCTCTCTCTCTCTCTCTCTCTCTCTCTCTCTCTCTCTCTCTCTCTCTCTCTCTCTCTCTCTCTCTCTCTCTCTCTCTCTCTCTCTCTCTATATATATATATATATATATATATATATATATATATATATATATATATATATATATATATATAGTCAGTTATAATGTGAAGAGAGATTGAGACTGCTGGAAGAAAACCGGTGTGAGCCAATGCACTGATCTATGTGAGTTTTGGATGAAATGGGTGAAGTCGGACATAAACACCGCGACTATCTGAACTTTTCCTTACGATGCTTCCTTTTGCCTCTCTGCGGGGATCCAGGGAGGGCATTGTTTCAGGAAAGGGTCTGACAGTTAAATCTCACAGCCATTGTTTTCGTCTTTTACCGTTCACTTCCTTGATTATGAGCTTCTTCCTTTTGTCTTCCCCTAAATCACTATTGTTATTCTGGCTAGTCAAGATGGAAAAAACACAGATGGGTCTTTTCATATTCAGAGCATACTCTATCAGGGCTCACAGGTTCTTTGACTAACCCTGAGCCTTAACAGTTGGGGATGGTAGTTGACCCCCACTGTGGCCTGCTGATCTTACTGCATTAGAGAAAATAAATAAATAAATAAAAAAAAAAGAAAGAAAGAAAGGGAAAGAGAGAGAGAGAGAGAAAGAGTTTTATTTTATTCTGAGCAAGCTAAACCTAACCTGATTTTAGCTAGCAGTTGGTTAGCAGAGTGCTGCCTGCTTGCTCAAATGGGATAATGAGGATGCTGTTAGCTTGGGGTCACATCCATAATGCAGTGCTGTATGAGATCAAATAGCCTCACTGGCATGTGCACGGTATGTTCGTTTTCAACAGGAATACTATTTAGCACAAGTACTTTTTTTCTCATGTAAACAACTCAATGTTTTAGCCTTAAAAGTGCTGCTTTATTGCGATTCTTTTTAACACTGTCCAGCTGCAGACATCATTCTGTGTATATCGTCTGGAACAGCTTTTGTCCTACGGTGTTATTCGCAGCCCAATCCAGACCTGTGGTTTCAAAACCAAATAGTATGTAATAGAAAGAAAAGTAAAAAGTGATTTTTTTTTTTAGTCTGAAGTTTAGTCATTCGCTGGGGTAAAAATCTATACCGCAGTTTATTTTTGAAGTGCCATGTGGAGACAGTAACGGCATCACAATTGTACACTGAGATGAAAATGTAGCAGACACCTCGACTGCCAGACATCCTGAGCTGTTGCTATGGACAACCACTAAAAAAAAAAAACCCTTCTGTCCAACTTTCTAGGGGGAAACGTCAGCTGCGGAAGAAGACATGTAACTTTATGTACGTAAACAGATCTCGTCATGAGAAAACAGTATATTTTCTCGCGGTGCTCCTTGTGAAATAAACACAGTCGTGTCGTTTTGCAGGGTAGTGAGTAGGAAAGAAAATAAAATGCACCCAATGTAAGAAAATACTACTAGAAAGAAAAGAGAGTACCCACGTGCTGGATTTGTTGCTTCCTGAGTGACAGCTGTAGCTACATTCCGATCTTTGATACGTCTTCGTCGTGTGTCATGAGCACGTGGAGAGCATTGAGACCAATAACAACTTGTAAATGGGCACACATGCGTCTGTACGCGATTACACGATTAACCCCCGTCTCCTGGCACGACTGAAGATCGCTGCAGAGTGTAAATGAATGCAATCAGCACGCTAGGAGCTAGCATGGAGAGAAGGAGTGAAATCAGGACGCCTTTAAAAGCAGCGGTTGGGAGCATGCAGCTGCTCTCCGGCTCCTCTGCTCTACCAGCTCCACACAAAGAAGGCAAATCAGATTTCCACCCTGAGCGTCTATTGGTTCAGAGCTCGTGAGGGTGGGGTCACTGCCATGCACTTTGTCTATGTAAACATGACAATCATCAAGGGATGGCAAGCTTAAGTGTAAATGCCGGGCAGAGTGTGTGTGTGTGTGTGTGTGTGTGTGTGTGTGTGTGTGTGTGTGTGTGTGTGTGTGTGTGTGTGTGTGTGTGTGTGTGATAGAGATAAGAATATAAGAGAGCGAGCAACAAAAGAAAGACAAGAAGGTGACAAAGTGCTATGGAAAGCAATCATGTAATGGCCATTTAAATCCATGTTTAATATTCACACACACACACACACACAAACACACACACACACACACACACACACACACACACACACACACACACACACACACACACATTTCAATGGCACTATGTTGATTCTTTCCTCAATTATGAGTGTGCACATTTATCCTTGTACAGTTCTTTCATTGACATTAGAAGGCACCAAATTAGTCACACACACTCGCATTATAAACAGTAAGTCTTTTCTGCTCCTACCTGTTCTCATGTTACTGCAAATATTTCGTGTTGATATTTTTCACACAATGAACAGGAACCTCACCCACATCTGTCTTTGCGTACACAACAAAACTCGGGCACTCAAACACACACATACACACAAAACACTGTAACGCACTGTAGCCTGGCCTAAAGGCGATACGGAAATAGAGGGAAGATGTAATGGAAGGAGAAGGGAAGAAATCAATCGTTTTTTTCTGATGTGCTCATGGAGGAGTCTGTGTATAAACCTGGATGTGATGTTTATGTTCACAGTAGGCCTAAGTGTGTTGGATGGGCAAACTCCGGTCAAATAAAGCCCTCCGAGATCAGCTGAATCTGTGCTTCAAATCGGATCGTCCCGGCTAGAATCGCTGAGTAACATGCCATGTAAACAAGTTCATGCCAACTTCGTCTGGATCGCATTTGATTATCAAATGAGCTTTCGCCAAAATCCAAGTAATACAAGCAACGGCTGAAACATCTCTCCGTGAACACGGCCCTGTTCAAACACTGTGACTGCTTCCTTCAGTGTTACAACTGCGATGTGTTTGTTATACCAATTTGTTATACCACAGCAGTCTTGGATGCTTGATTCTGATTCCGGCTCCACTGTTTAGATCCTGCACTGGTTCTTAAATATGATCCTTACCTCAGAATCAAGGAGGTTCCACAGAGTAAAACCATATTCAATAATTATAGATGTGAAGAGGTTTTCTGGAAGGAGTCTCCAGTATCAGTGTTTAACAGCCAGACATAAAGACATATTTATTTTCTATCATTATTTGTTTGAACTTCTCAGTAACGCAACTGCTTTGTTGTTGTTGTTTTTAAGAAAAATAGTACATGCGAAGGCAAATATTCTGCTGCAGACATCACGGCTTCCTGATGTAGGTTACCTCCTAACCTACTCTAATTATTTTCAGCTGCCCAGATGTTACAGTTGCGTGGTTCGAAGCAAACTAGATGAATAGGGAAGGCGTGTGATTGAGAGAACGCACTGTGTAGGTGGGAAACCAGCCAAATGCGCTAGCAGATTTAAAGACGGACAAACACAGGCCCGAGTGCACACTAAGTAAATATGAACAGACTTCACATTTTATACATTTCAGAACAAAATAAAAAAAAGATACTGGAAGAAAAAGGCATAATTTATAGAGGACTCTGTGAGGAATGTCCCATGAAAAAGATCCAAATGAATTTTTCACAATTTCACAGCAAATAAGTAGATTTGGTAATAATGTGATTTTCACACCAGAACAATATGGCATCGCGTATAGCCGTGTTTACCCAGGGGGTTTGTGCTGCAAGTACACTTTGTTACTTGATGGAAATCACTGCCCCCTAATTTAAAATGTAGGAAATGTTGGCTGGCCTGGTTTTAAAATCCTGCTGCTTATTTACCACTAAAACCCCAGAAGAACAGAAAAAAACCAAGCACATGGACTATAATTAGCATATGAAAGAGTTCAGGGAACTCTGGTGTGGCCTACATTCACACCTCCACTGCACTGCACTCTGGGAAACGAAGTCTTTCATGCTCCAAGTCCACTCGTGTTTTTAGCGCTGATTTCCAGTTGCTGGCTAATTCGAGGGGCTCATTAACAGCATGCGAATGGTGGAAATCTGACGGAGAGTTTTATGCAAGTTTGTTCCTTTTGGACATGAATTGCAACTAGCAAAACAGCTAACAAGAGCCTACGAGAACATCAAATTGATCTGCTGGAATCCAGTGTAGTATCTATTTATTTTGGTGTGAAAACGAGATCAAAATGTAAATATTATATTGCGTTTATATGAAACTACGCAACATGTCCTACCAAAATTATTGCAGGATCGGGAAAAAAGAAAGACGCCGCAATTTCATCTTGGCACAAAAACAAAACATCTTGGCTCATATTTGTGCTCCTTTTATTTGCACTATAACTCTATATAATCCTCAATCCAAAATGCTGTATTAAATAGCGACAGTCATGCTTACACAGCGTGGGGATCGGGGCATGTCCGAGGCTCTTTCCTTGTGACAGATTGTGTAGTGCGTGGGCCTCATTGGTGATTATGTCGTGTATACAGACTTACAACAATAAACAATCGATCCCAAGCCACAGAGATATGAAAAGCACATTCAGCTCTTAACAAGAAAAGTAACCATGAAAAAAACCCATTTAAAATGACTATTATTATGTATCTATTACTAAACAAAGATAAAATGCACATACAGGATAAAATGCATATTCGGATTAAGTCGGATCTCGGACACTATTCTGCATAAAATCGATTGTTGCTGTATAAATCGGGTCAAACTAAAACATCTAATGCAAACTTCATGCCAAACGTGTACTAAGCAAACTCTTGGACGTTTCCTCTTATCTACAACATTCGCCTATCCAAAGACGGAGCGGCAGTACCCATGAATCACTGTTACTTCTATGCAAATGCTGGTTCCTCTGAGATTTGCTGTTAGATAAGGGGAAAGAAAGCAGTGTAAGGATGAGGAGAGAGAGCACATTCTGCTCTGTTAATCAACACACACTGCAGAACACACACACACACACACACACACACACACACACACACACACACACACACACACACACACAACAAAAAAGCCAACAACATCGAGATTATATCAGACTGCATTGTGGGAATGATCCGCCATATTGTCTGCATGAACAGTTCATTTACAAGTACGCCCATAGATATAATTAACGCGAACAATAGTGTCTATAAAAACGCAAATTTTCGAGAAACATACCTTTTACGCTTCATTGCTCTATATACCGTAACGCACTGCGTACCTTCCATAAGCCAGTAAGAGAAATTGTGTCAGAAAACAGCAGCATGGGGGGAACAGATGGTGTGCATTCTGTATATGAGAGTGTATGTATGTGTATATATATATATATATATATACACAGTACCTCTGATTTACCGCGGTTCGAATCTCGTGCCCCCGGTTTATCGCGAAATTGCATTTGCCACATAACTAATTGGTTTCGCTTCATTTGATCTCGAATGTAAGAAGTGAAGTATCTGCCTATAAAATTATAACATTATACAATTATATTATAAAATATAAGTGAATAGCATTTTCCGGCTCTCTCACAGAGAGCACGATAGACCAATTATAGGGAATTGTTTTTATGGAGTTTTATGTTGAAATAATGACATTTACTAATAAAAAATATTAATAAATGTACTATTTTTACTCCGTTTATCGCGGGCGGTTTTAGAACGTAACCACTGCAATAAACGGGTGATTATTGTATTTATATATTATATTTATATATATCCTACTACTGTTTTGATTTCTGATTCGATAGCTGCAGCATCCGAGATCTCTTCAAAGATCAGAGCTCTCCGAGTTAACGAATGTTAGCATACGTGGGTATTTTGGCAACGTTGTGATGCACTGCTGCTTCCTGAGCGCTCAAAACGTTTGTTTACTACTAGCTTCAAAGCTTTCAAAGCGGTGCCTTCGAAGACACTTGAGGCAACAAGGCATTTTACAGCCTCGACTTACATCATGCACATCGTTCGAGCATTCGCTTTGTGTGGTGTGACATAATGGTGATGATTTAAAAAAGAAAGAAAAGAAGGAAAGAAAGAAAGAAAGAAAGAAAGAAAGAAAGAAAGAAAGAAAGAAAGAAAGAAAGAAAGAAAGAAAGAAAGATACTGTAACTACATTTTCACTGCTAAACCAATCAAGTCAGAAAGAGTAATTATCTGTAGGTGCAGCTCTCACAGCACGCAGACAGCTGCAAAGCAAACGTGGGTCATTCTAGCTAACTTTCCATTAGTAACAGAAATCAATGTACAGCAGAGGCTCCACATAAGGAAAGTGTGCAATTGCTGCACTGTTATCTGAAAGGAGTTCTTCATGTCACCGTTTTTGGAAGGAGTCTCCAATGTCAGTGCTTTGGTGCTGTCAGAGGTGTGTGTGTGTGTGTGTGTGTGTGTGTGTATACATATACATATATATATATATATATATATATACACGCAGACATTATTGTCAAAATAACTGGCAAATAACTGTGTCCAAAGTGTGAATATTTTGTGTGAGCATCATTGTTCTCCAGCACTGCCTTAATCCTCCAGAACATGGAATTCACCTGGTTGTTGCTCTTCCACTCCTCCATAATGACATCACGGAGCTGCTGGATGTAAGACACATGGTGCTCCTCCACCATCCACTTGAGGATGCCCCACAGGTGCTTTATAGGGTTCAAATCAGGAGACATACTTGGCCACTCCATCACCGTCACCTTCCTCATCAAGGCAGTTGTCATCTTGAATGTGTTTGGGGTTGTTATTATGTTGGAAACTGCAGTTCCTCACAGTTTCTGAAAGGAGGGCTTCATGTTCTGCTTCAGAATGTCACAGTACATGTTGGAGTCCATGTTTCCCTCAATGAACCGTGGCTCTCCAGTAGCAGCAGCACTTATGCAGCCCCAGACCATGACGCTACCACCACCATGCTTTACTGTAAGCAAAACACAATTTTTCTTGGTAATCATCACCAGGGTATCACCACACATGCTGGACACCATCTGAGCCAAACAAGTTTATCTTAGTCTCATCAGACTACAGGACATGGGTTCAGAAATGCATGCTCTTGGACAGGTTGTTTTTAGCAAACTGTTTGTTGGCTTTCTTGTGAGCCAGTTTAAGGAGAGGCTTCCTTCTGGGACATTGGCTATACAAACCGACTTTATACAGATCAGCTGATTTTCTTAAAGAAGATAGAGAAAAAGCAAGAGGCTATAGGGAGAGGTATAGTTTGAGGTATAAGAGAAATAAACCCAGTATTTCCACCACTCTGATGTTGACGGTTTTCATATTACAGCACCACCTCACGTGATAAATAGTACATTCTCCAATATGGTCAAATTCTGCAGAAATACGTTATGTTGATGTAACTTCATTTTCCTGGAAGGCATCAGCGAGTGACACTTCAAAATGACCCGCTGCTGTTATATAATTAAATGTGCAGATTGTGCCAATTCACTCCATCACACTCACCTCCGTTTGACCTCCGCTGTTCTTTTTACAGCTGCAGGGCTGAAAGACAGACGTCGACCAGGACACTTAAGAAGCACGGAACCTCCTCGGTGGACTGTCAGACCACAGTTTCCACAAAAGCTGCCAAACTATGTAGCTTAAAAGCAGCCCGCGTCTGGTGCTGTACGCTCGTTGTTGTGTGAGAAACCGGAGTCGGAGTTTTAAAAGTACAAAAAAACACGGCTTGCTTAGCACAGAGTTGTAGTTGTCCGCTCCGAGGCAGAACTCAGGTGTGTGTGCACACTGCTCGCTTTAGCAATGAGAAACCATGGACATTAATCAGTTTTACTGCTACATGCCTTTTTTCCAGTATCTCCAGCCCTCTTTCTAGTTTATATTACACACCACTTTCAGCAATCAAGTGCCATAGACTTCTCTAATGCCTGCTTTAATATGTCTATACAGCTTTCTATATAACCTTGTTACACCTATAGAAAGAGAACGCTAGTTCAGCCTGTGAAACATGACGCCCTTGATAACATCTGCTGAAATACACAAATGTGTCCGACCTGCAACCGTGCAGCAAAACACCGGGACTCGATTTACAGATAGTCAAAGAGTTTTCCAAGTGAGAAACAAATAATCTCTACTGGCTTACTGTCTATATTGCATTATACTACTGTAATAGGTACTTTATTAGAATGGCCTATTCTTCCATCATAAACACAAGAACTAACTAACTCAAGTAACAAACCATGTGTATTCGTTCACGTTTAATTGTAAAATAATACCGGACAAGTTTCTGGAACGTGTCTCGGATCTCAGATTTTCCACTTTATCTGTGTATATTTTCTGTCCACACCACCTCCATGTAGAGCGTCCATCCATGCCACTTCATGAAACCGAGATGAATTGTAGCTTGTTCTTTGAAACAGGACGTCTGTACTAAAGTACCACTTGTGACTGATTAACACAACAGCCAACAGCCAAGAGATACATGTGCATCACAATCTAAACCGGCCTCAGAATGAAAAAGCAAACTATGGAAAATCCGTGCAGAGACTCAGTGGAACTGAGTGAAAAGGTAGAGAAGTGGTTTGAGAAGGAGAAGCTTACTGACAGTGTATGAAGACCCAATGTTTGAAACAACTGATTTCAGCTTTGAAAAAAAGGTCAAGTTGCTAAAGACACGTCTAAGGCGTGTTGTCACATAAATTGCCATTTTCTCAGCTGAGCTAATGGCTGGTAAATGATACAGTGTGAGGAAAGAGAAACACCAAGAAACACCATGATTCCTGCTGACTACTGCAGCTAACAAGTAGCTAATATAGTAAAAGTAGAACAAGACCTGGTGGAACATAACGATTCTACAAAGTGCAGAAATTGGGAAAATTACAAAGCAAAAACAAGAATATATTAAATTCATTTATGGGATCATAGTGGTGTCCATAACATTGACTAGTATATTGCAACCCTGTGCCTTGGACTTATTCGAAAAAATGATCATTGCACTGCCTATATTATTGTTTGCACTGCCTTACTTTACATACATTGCACAAGCTGTATATTTAATGTCTTTAACTATTATTTTATCATTTGATTTTCCTATTTTATTATTATTATTATTATTTTTTCATCTTTTTAATATTTTTATAGCACCAATGACAAATTCCTAACCCATGATATGACCCATGATTCTGATTCTAAAGGGCAGGGACAAAAATATCAAAACAAAATATGAAACACCATTTGGGCTCACTTTAAACCACAATTTACTACAACCTAGCTGTGTTTGTACACTAATTCCCCGTCCCCAACCACACACACACACACACACACACACACACACACACACACACACACACACACACACAAGAAACGTTTTGCAGTTACAGCTGGCTCCTCAAAGACTGCTCCCACCCTGATGGTTCACTGGCCGTGTTGAATGTATATCCATGAGGTTTTTCGATAAAAATCAAGTGCCCCGTTGCACCTGTAGAACACAAGCGTAACAATGGTGGACAGTTGACCGCGCTGCAAGGACACGGGATTGTGAATTGTTGTAAGAGAGCACAGGAAAGCGTAAGTAAGCAGTAAAACAGCCACACGAGGCTCTATACAGAATCCCAACAGCATGTAGAGATTGGACACGTGGGCACGCATACAACACACACACACACACACACACCCACACACACCACACTTAGTGAGGGGAGATGAGGTGATATCTGAAACCCTGTCGTCTGCCTGCTGTCAGCAGCTCTGGGAGCTCATTGTCTGACCAAACCAAGCCAAACATCTGTTGCTCTTAACCCCCCAGTGACTACTACTGTGTGTGTGTGTGTGTGTGTGTGTGTGTGTGTGTGTGTGTGTGTGTGTGTGTGTGTGTGTGTGTGTGTGTGTGTGTGTGTGTGTGTGTGTGTTAGTGTATTAGTTATTGAAAGGGGGTCTGTAAGGAGAAACCATCCATATCATACATGCGTTTAGGTTCTCCTTCTGTTCTTCACAGACGTGACAAACATTACAGGAACAAAGAACCAAAAACTGAAAATGAACTCGATTCCCTGAACTGATTTGAACATTTCTTACCTGGACAACAACATTATTTTCTGTACCATTGTGCTTTTGAGAAAGCATCGCCCAAATCTGAACATTCTCCCAACTGGCCTACATTTATTTTAAGAATCTGTCGTTTCCCCTACGCCTGGCTACAGGAAGATATAACGCTATGGAGATGGACTGGCTGTAGAGAACGCATTTCTCCCCCCTGTAATTCTGGGAAACACGTTCTCTGAAAATGCTTAACATCGTTATACATATAGCTTTTGTTCAAGGAACTCGGGCAATCCGAATCTGAACACACACACACACACACACACACACACACACACACACACACACACACACACACACACAGTACTTGTCTGTTTCTCACTCTCAACATTACTGGACAGACAGCATTACATCATCACATATAGGAACGTTTCTAGAACACAAAGAAATGACTATGAGGAGGAGTACACACTTATCACAACGAAGAAAGAGAGAGGGAGAGAAAGAAGGATAGAAGGAAGAGATATGAGAAAGCATGAGGAGAAGAGGAAGAGAGAGAGAGCGAGCTTTCACTAAGTTGCTGAAAAATATTCATACAGGGAAAGAAGGGCTCCAGGGCCTGCAAACCAATTACTGCAACACACACACACACACACACACACACACACACACACACACACACACACACACACACACACACACACACGGATTGAACTCCACTTTAATGTTTGTCTACTCAAGTGCTTAGAAGCATGCTCTATGCAAACCACAACCCCCCACCCCACCCCAACACACACACACACACACACACACACACACACACACACACACACACACACACACACACACACACAGGCATGCGCATCAATAACAATTCACACAAGCTGGAGTGCACCTCAAATTATGACCAAATCTATTAAGACGACATACGTTCTCCGGAACTACAAGCGCATATGGCACCAACGGTGTGATCAATAACAAACACGGTTACCTATAGCACTAAAAGCCATGAACAGATCTTACACACACACACACACACACACACACACACACACACACACACACACACACACACACACACACACACACACACGCGGTTCAATAATAGAATAAACAGGGATAAATCGGCAGCGTGTGGCAGACAAGATGCTATAACAAGAGGTTTTTATTCTTACGCACTAGTATTGCAGAGGCATGGGTTAAAGGTATGAACTGAGTAGAGGTCGTCCGATTAATCGGTTTTGCTGATTAATCAGCACAGATGGTCGATTCCTGAACCTACCGGCTATCAGCGAAAATTCAGAACGATTATGAAAATGACTCTATGAAATGTCATTGTGAAAACAGACTCTAAAGGTGAATCACTGACACCATATGCTGCTTGTTTTTACACGTGAGACTGCGTGCTGCATGGAGAGAGCTACATTATATTGATTATTTCTAATTTATTAATTATATAATTGTAGGGCTGAAAGGATTCCAAAGTTTGAGATCATTTCATACTAAAACACAAAGAAAACAATGTACAGTTTTTAAAAAAACTCATTTGAAATAAATTTTTATATTTGTATTATTTTTTTTCCATTTATTCATATATTTGTATTTGCATTTTGATGTAATATGACAATTAAATGCACTAAACAGGTTTCGTTTTTCACAGACATTCCTGACAATAAAAATTTACATTTTTCTAAAAAGGAAACAAGTTACTTGGTTATTTTAAGGGACTCGTCTAATTTTCTCTTGTATATTTAGTATTTCTCTTTAATAAAGAAAAAGTACTACAGATTACTCGATTAATCGATGGTAGAAAACTCAATTACTAAAATAATCGATAGCTGCAGCCCTGATATATTTATATGTATTAATTCATTTATTTCTTTTTCATTTAGCACATTTTCATTTAAATTATTATAATTTTTTTAAATAAAATGCAGTACTATTTTACATGGAGTGTTATGTTTTGCTTAATTTTTTTTAATCCAGTATCTATTTTAAAAACTACCGGATGATTAATCGGCTATCGGTAAGTATGAACCAGCCTGCAAAAAAAAATCCATTATTAGTCGACTTCTAGAACTAAGAGTCTGGAACAATCTCTAAAATGTGGCTAGTGGTTTATAAGAAACAGCTACACAATGTTTCCAACCAACCAAACCAACAACAACAACAACAGAACTGGATGGATTATCAATTTGATGTCACGGCTGTGGACTAATTATTAATTCAGAAGCTTATGGTGCTCAAGCCCATACGTCAGTTGCCCAGAACCCAAGTGAATTGGATAAAAATTCTTAAAATGATAAGAATGCAAAGAATTTAAACAAAAGTGAGAAATCTCCTGCATAGGGAAAGCCACACCTATTATCCATATCTATAAAAAACCCTCAATGACACATAAACAGCAGGTTTTTGGCTAGCATTTGACTATTAACTGTGGTGTTTTCCTAGCACGTTTCACATAAAAGACACGTCTGGCATACTTATTTTTCTCTCACCATGCTTTTTTCCCGCCTCATTCTCTGGTCGTCTGCCAGATTCCCACCCATCAGCCAACTCCCGTCTATAATGACAGCTACCAACCAGAGTAGGCTGAAGTCTAACACGTGCAACCTCCCAGACATGTCACGCCTGCAGTTTTTTTTTGTTTTTTGACTGCTGTTCATGCTGCGTCACAGGACAGGTTTATTCGAATTCATCGCTTTAATGTGTTTTATTCTCCAAAATATCAACACTGAAGTGTTTGAGATTGCTGTTTAGTCTGAGCCACATAGCCTGAGAGCACCAATACAGCATGTATACATGTTTACTGAACAGCAGCAATCGCTTGTACATTCAATGCAACTTGTAAAAACTTGTAAAAACACTGCGCTTATTGCCATGTGGATTTGACTTCAGTCCACACAGAAGGAACTTGGAACTAAATTGACGAGTACATTTACGCTATCCGGCAGATGCCCCCACCCAGAGCGACTGACAGTTCTATCCTTTATACAACTAAACAGTTGAGGGTCAATGCCCTTGCTCAAGGGCCCAACAGTGGCCACTTTGGTGGTGCTGGGATTGAAACTCACAACCTTCTAATCAACGTCTTCCTTCTGTACAAGGTGGACCAATTTCATATGCATTGAGCAGCTACTGCCTTATACAAATTCAACTTTCTTTTCGTGGATGAAGGTTGTGACCCAGAAGTGGCAAAAGTACACACATCCTTCACTCAACTAGAAGTAGTTGAGTAAACTACATGATACTCGTGTTTTAAAAGTCTCTGGTAGAAGTTGAAGAACTGAATACACTTTATCATTCAAGTTGAAGGGCTCTGACATGTACTTCAGTAAATGGACCTCACATCATATATATATTAATACAAAAGAACTACATATTTTGTTATCTAATGAATGTATTTAGGCTGAACATCCACCATATAGAACACAAGCAGAGAAAAGATGCTGATCAGGTGATCAAGAATGTCTCTGTTCTCAGTCATGTTTACATCATTGACTCCCTCTGTCTCATCCACGTTAACCACAGACTACTTGTTGCCTTCTGTCTTGCTCGTTGTGAGCTTCATAAACTAGCCTACGCCTGTGGTGCATGAGAGCCAGCAAATGATGAGAATGAAATGAGAAGGGAAAAAAACATCATGTCACCAAACAGATTCATCCTAAAGTAACAAGTCTGGTTCAAAAATGTAAGAAGTTGAAAATTCAGATATTGGAGTAAAAAAAAGTAATGAGTGAAAGTAAAAAGTATTTGTATTTGTGTTTGTATTTCATTACTTCCCCCCTCTTTTGTGACCTCGAGTGAAAGTATTTTCTAGTTTGTAATGTAGATGGTCCTACTTTCAGTGCCGGTCCCAAGCCCGGATAAATTGGGGAGGGTTGCGTTAGGAAGGGCATCCAGCGTAAAAACGTGCCAAATCAAACGTGCGGAGGATCCGCTGTGGCGACCCCTAACGGGAGAAGCCGAAAGATTCACTGTAATGTAGATGGTCCTGTTACAAGGATTTCGCATCCACGTTTTCTATCCAATAATGTTTTCCGGTTTGAAATAAACTGCATAATTTTACAGGTGACTTATGTGAGGACTAAAAAAGACGAGAGTGGCCACTTTTCTGTAACTCAGCACCTTTCTTTACTTCTACTAAGTGACTGTGTGTTGTGCTAGCAGGTGAGTTACACAGTATCACAGCTTCACTGTGCACTTTTTATTGGGATTTTTTTTAATCTGATCCTGAAAAACAGAATTGAATATCAAACATGAAAACTAATTCATCTGCATAGCAACTGCTGATGTGTGGAGAGGAAGGTCACATTGTGTTTTTTTCTTTCTTTGGTTGTTGATGTAAATAAAAAAAATAAAAAATCAATGGAAATAAAAAAATAAATAAACCCTGGTGACTCTAATAAAGCTACTTGTCCACTGGTCAATGATGAAAAAAAAAAAAAATAGCAGACATAATCTTCACCTCACGGGATACTAAATTTCCAAAATGAACCGATGTCACCATCAAAGTGAAATCACTGCAGGCAAACTGACTACCCCTCCTCCAATCTCCCAAGAGTCCCAGCTCCCGCCAAATTCTCGCCCCTTATTGTATGTCACGTCTGACCAATCATGTTGCATTTTGAAGTTTCTCTTTTAAGGGACTATTTCTCCAGACATCTCCCCACCCCCGACTCCTCTCCTGACCTTCTGCTCGGGAGGAAACATAAACCAGCCTTCTGCTGTTGGAGTTGAGTCATGAAGCAAAAACACAGGTGTACACACACACACACACACACACACACACACACACACACACACACACACCAAGCCCTCTTTCACTATCTCCATTCTCCTCTGTCTGTTTCTCTATTTCACTCCTTTTAAAGATTTACTCAGTAGAACGCTCTCCAGCTGAGCTTGTTTTGAGGGCAGCTGGATAGAAAACAACAGGATGCCAGACGCAAGCTCTTGCACACACACACACACATGCACACACACACACACACACACACACACACACACACACACACACACACACACACACACACACTCACATACAATACAGACGTTCACACTAGGCCTTTTCTTTTGGCCAGTGCTACTACATTCACAGCTGAGGCCTTTTCTTTCTTCTCCAGCACTCCCTCACTCCCTCTTTTCATTTTGTGGGTAAAAGGAGGGGGGGGGGTAATGGACAGAGAAGGGGATCATGGGAAAAGATGGAGAAGAGCCACCAATGGTACACGGCTCGAAGCTTAATGATTGACTAAGCTCACTCCAATTCACAGTTCACACATAGCTTGCTTCTCTCTCTCTCTCTCTCCCCTGCTCTCTGATGCTCTATATCTCTCTCTCATTTAACAGAAAAACGGAAAACGTGGACTAAGGGGAAATAGCACCTATAATGCTCTCGATGAAGGAATGAGAAGAAGAGGGAGGAGCCAGCACTCAGTGTGAGAGTGAAGAGAAAGAGAGAGAGAGACGGAGAGAAAAAAGATGTGTGTAGCTTTTCAAGCCTTCTGAAACTGAACAACAGATAAGTGTGTCAACAGATCAGCATTCAAGTACACACACACAGACACACACACACACACACAAACAGTTTCTCAGTCTTAATGAAGCTCTTTGCTGCTCATCAATATCTCACAATGGGAAAAACATGGTCTAGTGATACACACACACACACACACACACACACACACACAAACACACACACACACACACACACACACACACACACACACACACACACACACACACACACACGCTCACTTGAAGCTTTCCCCTTTCTCCAACACGCAAGCACTAACGTGTGTGTTAAAAGTGGTTGCGAGTTGTGCTCGGACCCCTCGTGAAATTCATGCTGTATGTAAATAAAACAGAATTCCCGACCTCAAATTAGGGAAGACCACTCGCAACCCAGAATTCTTTAACAGAATTCCAAATGTCCTCAAAGCCACATTCAGCGAATGCAAATCAAAGTGACTGTAAACAAACTAGCACTCCAAAAATAGCACTTTAGCAAACTTTGATCTGTGCGCTATTTATTTATATTTATTTATTTTTAACTAAGTCACAACCCCAGCAAAATGATCACGCTGACGGTACTCTTACTCGGTGACCTCCTGAACCAGTGCCAGGATGTATTTATTAAAACTTCAAAGCACTTTTGTACGTAGCTCCGGATAAGAGCGTCTGCCAAAAGGCCTCCGTGTAAATGCAAATGTACTTCTTATCTGTTAATGGTTTATACTGAATATACAAGTGTTGGCTTGAGATCCATCACTATACAGACATACAGAATTCCCTTGTTGAATCTATAACACACACTCCACAGCTAATTGCCTTGAGGCGCAATAACAGTTAAAGAAAAAAAAAACCCGATCTACACTACCTACTTTTCGTGGCAGAAAAGGACGATAAGATTATAGGTTCTTCTTCGATTTTTTTGCATCAAACAATGTATGGGTTCATGCTGGATTTAAAACTCTGAATGGGGAACTGAGGAAACGTCGGAGTCAGAGGACTGGACCGAGGATTTGGTCGGGTTTCGGATTAGAGGATTGAGCACCATAACTCATTTGCACGGCCTCGGATTCAAATGTTGCTTGTCGTTGAAATCGTGGCTCAGTGTCACACATTTACATAGGACATGAATGCTGATGTGTCACCTTGGAGCCTGCCAGGGCAAATGTAGGGCAAGAAAATCCTAAGTATCGCAGTTATATAAAGTTGGATAAGCTGGAAAAATAGCTTTGGTGCAACATTCTCACATCACATGTTTTAATTGAAGACCTTCATTATTAGAGTAAAACAGGACTTGCTTTATGCTGTCATGTCTGTGTGTGTGTGTGTGTGTGTGTGTGTGTGTGTGTGTGTGTGTGTGTGTGTGTGTGTGTGTGTGTGTGTGTGTGTGTGTAACTCATCCTTATCCAGCTTTTGCCCATCATGGAGGCGACTATAACACTAACACACACACACACTCACACACACACACACACACACACACACACACACACACACACACACACACACACACGCCTAAAGGCACCCGTCTCCGTTCAGTGGTTCCCGCTCTTTTCGTCACCCTTTTTCTTTCTTTTGCTCTTCATCTTTTGTATTCTCTCTCTCTCTCTCTCTCTCTCTCTCTCTCTCTCTCTCTCTCTCTCTCTCTCTCTCATTTCTCCCTTAAAACCTCCACAACTGTTTTTCAACTCAACACCACCACACACAAATAATCATGTATTCTTGTACTCTAGCTACACTAAAACATTACCATCTTTACGCTAGTAGGTCACTGCAAGCAGTTTGATATTAAACCACAAAAAAATTACAAACATTTACTCAAGTATAATTATGAAATACATATCATTTACACAAAAAAGCCCACAAGCCCAGTAGTGAGCCGCTGTCCAGTTTGTAGCCCGTCTACCTGAAGGTCTGACCTGTTTCGCCTTCTGAGATGCTTTTTTGCTCAGCATGATTTATAAAGGGTGTATATTTGAGTTCCTGTAGCCTGTAGAAACAAACAAACCAGCCTTGTCTGCCACTAACAACCACACAGCGGAACCTGTATGTGCACAGTTTCCTACACTCCACGATTGGTGGTTTGGATAAATGCACAAGCGGTTCTACAGGTGCTTCTTTTAAAGGGGCTGGTGAGTGTGTCCTTCAACAGTTTCAGTTCAATAGATACATCAGAGTATCCATGGCGATATAAAAATCATTCCAAAAATCATTCCAAAAATGTGGTAGTAGAGTGTAATAGTCAACAAACTGCACTCTTTTGCTTATCAATCAATTATCTAATAGGAGCTGCAGTCTTGTGGTTCAGTATTGGTAATTACTGGGAGATAGATAAATAAGGTAGCGGGTGGGAAAATCAAGCCACAGACCCCATTATATAGAAATTCCACCGCTAAATAAAGGCCAGTGTAGTTTCGAATATTGTCTATAGTGCATAGTATTTGTTCCTATGTGTGCATTTTGATCCATAATGCGCACGGTAATCTTCTTAACCATTCAACACGGTGGTGGCACTTACTCAATGACATCGAACAGCCAATAATCAATAATGCAGCACTCACGCTTGCAGCAGCGAATCCTAACGAGATCTTCAAGATCGAACAAGGGTTACAACTTACACTAGCACTACTCCGAGTACCGTTTTTATTTTTTCCCCTGTCGGATTCACGCATCCCTGTATTACCAGCACTAATAACACAGCGCTGTCAAATGTTCCATAACATAGTTCCATTGCGTTTACGCGGCACAAACTAGCGAGTACTTTTCCTCCACTTATCAGGTCTGATGAATTCGATTTCAACGAGACATGAACGCATGTTTGTTAGTGTTTTGAGGAGACTGCTCAGTCTGCATGGAGTCGGTACGTTCAGCTGTGTGTTCAATACCCAACCCTTATCGCTAAGTGCCATCATGTTCATGTGTGGAAAAAAGACCTCAAACCGCCATCATATTGATGAGAAATGTAAGTACAGGTATCATGTTGGCCCTGTTGCGCCAAAGCAAAACTGTTTAAACATCCAGCGTCCTCAGTGAACACACACATATACACACACACACACACACACACACACACACACACACACACACACACACTCACACACATACCCCACACATGCAGCTATAAGCAACCTCTCTCATAGCATTAGGCCAAAGGGATGTTAAAAATGGGTCACACACACACACACACACACACACACACACACACACACACACACACACACACACACACACACACACACACAGAGTGGCTTCTAAAAAAGGGAAGACTAAAATAAAATAGAGATGTTATTTTTAGAATGATTCACCCCTCCATCCTGCTTTTCATTAGGAGTGTGAAAATCACCAGTGGACACAAATTAAGACATTAACTATGGTCTCTGACTATCAGAGGCACTTGTTGCACAATAGATACTGTATTTTTGTCCAATATCAAATAAAAGACAAATCTGATCCTTCATGTCCATATAACACTCCAGAATTAAAATCTGAGCCTAAGCTGGACATACATCAGGATTTGCATCTGAGTTTACTATGGCTGTAACTCATCATGTGATATATACCTGAACCTCCTACTGCATGTGCGCTACATGAAGGGCAAAACAAAAAACAAGAATTGAGAGTAAACATGGAGCAGCAGAAATGTGTACAATTAAACTGTTCTTGTGGCCTGTTTGCTGTAACCACTATCGCCAAATGAGTGTGACAAAAGCAAGTCCATGGATAAGCAGGTTCCTTAAATAGCGGATTCATCAAGGTCCTTCAGCTCATATTATAAGAATAGATTAAAAATAGGGCCAGAAAATAAGCAGCCTGATTCTAAGGCTACAGTGATTACACACCTCCAAGCTTTACACCTAGTGTTGAGAGGCACAAAACTGGGCAAACATGGCCATAGATTAGTACTTAGAATGTGATATATATATATACAGTACAGACCAAAAGTTTGGACACACCTTCTCATTCAAAGAGTTTTCTTTATTTTCATGACTATGAAAATTGTAGAGTCACACTGAAGGCATCAAGGGCTATTTGACCAAGAAGGAGAGTGATGGGGTGTTGCGCCAGATGACCTGGCCTCCACAGTCACCGAACCTGAACCCAATCGAGATGGTTTAGGGGCGAGCTGGACCGCAGAGTGAAGGCAAAAGGGCCAACAAGTGCCAAGCATCTCTCGGGGAACTCCTTCAAGACTGTTGGAAGACCATTTCAGGGGACTACCTCTATATATATGGTCTTCTTACCAAAATCAGTCTAGCCAGTCTACCCTGTTCAGGGTATGTAGACTCTGAAATCACTGAGATCTACATTTATTGCTGCTAACTTTAGCTGAAGCTTTTGATCTGTATCTGCTTGAATAAGCAGGTGTACTGATCTCTCTAATAAAGCAGTCCTTGAGTGTCAACAACTTGTGTTAGAATGGCTGAAAATAGATCAAACATTTTGGCTTCTGCTTAGTGGAATTTTGAAAAATACCCAGTAAAACAAAGCAGTTGGACATTTTTGTATGCACTGAGATGTTTGATGGGCCTGTGGGATGTGTAGTTTAGTGCTGACCGGGGCCGGCCAATCAGTCAATATTAAATCTCATTAAAATAACACTAGACTCAATGGTCAGCAGCAGCATCTCTAGTTTCATCAAGTGGACTAATGTTTTCCCCATAAGTCGTAGTGGTCACATTTCCTGGATTAGAGGCCTGAGTTCTTCCAAACGTGCCCTATAAGAATCCCACCACATAACGTTTACCTGAGATGTTTTTACCCATAATCCTCTCGTGTCGGCCACAGAGTTGACCTGAATCTTTACAATAGGAATACGTGAGATGAATAGGTGCGTCTCGTTTACAGTAATAGAATGCAGGATGAATAAACGCTTTCATTTCTACAACCTTGTAATTCAGCCTGCTTTATCTGCTCTATCAGTCGTGTTCAGTGAAGCAGGGCTCATATGGGGACACTCAGGTTTAATAGATAGCTGAACAAAATAACTTATTATGCACTAAACACTTACTAAGCGAGTCCGAGTTTGTTAGCGTGTATACAGAATCGTTGTGTGGCATCATTTCCGAACGAGGATCAGAATCAGCATTGATGATTGATTTGAAAATCTAACAGAGGATACGTTCTTGTTTCGGTGGTACAGGTTTGCGGTTGCTTTTCTAACCCACTAATCTGCTCTGCTGCTCTTGACACAATTCTGGTATCAGCCTGGGAATCGAGAGCTCCAGTTCTCTATAGCGTCCCGTGTGCGTGAGTATCGAGCACGTTTTTTCACACTGCAACTGGAATTAAAGCTTCCAGCGAAATATTATACAAAAGATTGAATCTAGTTCAACTTTGTTTACAGTCTTTAGCAGAATTATTGGCACCCTGCCTGAAAAATACATCGCGTCATCTTCTACTGAGAACACTGGGCATAAGGTGGAAAGACAATCTGAATAAAACACC